>OW240918.1:5540869-5715741 GCA_933207985.1 Pelobates cultripes
GGGACATGGGGCTACAGAGTATGAGAATGAACATGGGGCTACAGAGTGTGAGAATGGACATGGGGCTGCAGGGTGTGAGAAGGGGACATGGGGCTGCATGGTGTGAGAGGGGACATGGGGCTGAAGGTTGTAAGAAGGGATATGGGGCTGCATGGTGTGAGAGGACACATGGGGCTGCAGGGTGTAAGAAGGGGCATGGAGCTGTGTGGTGTGAGAGGGGGCATTGTGTTGCATGGTGTGACAAGGGGACCTGGGGCTGCTGAGTGAGAGGAAGGGCAGGGTGTGAGAGAGTACATGGGGCTGCTGGGTGAGAGGGGGTGGGGCAGCAGTTCCTGGGTGAGAGTTGAAGAGGGGGGTCCTGGTGGGAGTGCTGGGTGGCAGGACAGAAGGGGGGTTAGAGGGGGAAATTGAGGATGCAGGGTGAGAGGGAAAGGGCTGCAGGGTAAGAGGGGGCAGAGGCTGCAGGGTGTAAAAGAGGGAGGGGCAGGGACATGTGGCAGAATTTTTTTTTAAATAAAACTTACATACTCCCCATCCCTCTTCCTTATCTTGATCCTTGACAGGAGAGGATGCTGGGGAGGAATTATTTTCCCTGGTGGTCCAGTTGAAGAAGCATCTGGTCTACACCGCTTGACAGGTGTAGGCCATGTGCATCAGTGTGCAGGCTGGTGAGAGAGCTATTTGATCTCCCCACCGCACAGAGCTCCCTCTATGGGCCTGAGTTCAGGAAGCACCAGCCTAAAGGGGCCAGTCGGGGAGATCCTTTGATCTCCTCTGTCAGCCGGCCCATGGCCATTCCGGCCCACCGGACATTTGCCCAGTTTGCCCAATGGTCAGTCGGTGCTTGCAAGCTGTTCTTTACATTGTTAAAGTGGCACTGTCATGGCTGCATCGTTTTTTTTGTTTTTTTTAACCCCCCCTCCCAAATCCACTACCTCTAATTGCCCCCTAGTCAACCCCAAATGCCCCTAAACCCCCCGCCATATTACCTATTTTTTTCATCTTTATTTTGTGCCTTGGTCCTAGGCTCCGCCATATTTGTGTGAGCAGATGAAGTCCCACGAGTGGGGGCCCTAAAAGACAATGGGGGGAGACCTATTGTCCTCCTCCCCAGCCCCCAACCTTAAGGGGGGGACCTATTGTCCCCACCGGCCCCCACCCATGAGCGACGGGTGGGGGCCCTAAATTACAATAAGGGGACGACAACCTTAAATTAAACATTTCTACATTTGGCAATAAGCAAAAATACAACTTCTATAACACTGTAAAGTAGCTCTTTTTCTTGAGGTGGGCCAGATAATGAAATTAGTAAATTTTATGCAAGTAGCCGAGGTGTGGTCAGAAAAAAGAAACTTTGTGTAAATGGAAGAGCGTTACATTAGGACTTTGTGTTGAACTGTCAGTCACCCGTAGCTTAACAGCTTCATCAGCGAATGTTGATATTGACTCTGCGTTGCCTGGCGACATGTTTGCCACCAGGAAAATAGGACTACGCAGGACAGAAGGATACACAAGGGATCAGTAGATAAGCCGAACATGTCACGACAAGACATGCCCATTATGGTCAGCACACAAAAACCTGAGTATTGATCGCAGTAATTTTACACCTCCTGGTCCTTCAAAACAGTAATTAGGAGCTGGTAAGAGAATGGAGGCCATTATTAAATGTCACAAAAACCTTCATTTTTATTATACGCCACCAGATCAGCACATGTTCTGTACAGGTAAGGTACAAAGAAAAGTCTTGGTAACTATGAAGCCATATTTAGATATCGTGCATATAGTAAGGCAGTGCTGGGGAATTCAACATCATAGCCTGCTCAGAGCCACCAAAACTCCTCTTTATCATTCCAAACTGAGTCCCATCCAGTCCTGCCGATAAAGCGAATCTTGGGGGATTCTAACATATGAAAGCATTAGGAGAATATACACATTATAAAAGATTAAGACAAAATAGGGACAAGGCCAAGTATATATTGCTTCAGCTGTTGGATAAACATTGCTAATTGAAATGGACATTTCGAACCATTTATCCAAACCAAAATTTGCATATTGAAGTGACGTTCTACGTAACAAAACCACCACAGTTCATCAAGTGATTACAGTTTATTGTAGTGGTTACTTCTGCCAAAAAACTGTTTGTACCACTTGTAAGATATGGCAGAAAACGCAGTAATAACATTTATAAGCCATTGCAGCCACGCTCAGCCAACACTGACTCACTGAGAGACAAGTTTATAATAGAAAAATGAAATTTTGCATTATTTATGCGGCTCCATAGGAACCCTGTTCATATGCTAAAACTCTCCTAAACGGACAAGAAATGTAAACCCCCCAGACAAACTATGTGACTTTCACATTAATGCTGACGTTCCAACATTGCTATGCAGGTCTTTTTGTAAATGTTCACTAAATCTGGATATTAATTTGGAATACAGTAGACACTGTGCCTCCTCTCAGATCTAAAATACAGCCTCTCATTATACAAAGTGCTGAAAAGAATACAACCAGGATATGTATATATGTAACGTGTGTGTCAGTGCATATTACCAAAACACCAATGTGATTCTGTAGACAAGGATGTGAGTAAAAATATGGGTCAGGAGTCTAAACTCAGTTGAAATATATGCATGTAATTACAATTCCACAAAAACCCTGATGGCTCAGTGGCTTGCCAGTCATCTTTCCATTAAATCTGGCTTGTGTAATCAAATAAAGGCAGGAAATATATCATGGGGTAAAACCATCAAAAGGATTTATTACAAACAAAATACAACTCTTATTACAAAAGCTTAGTCGTTTCAGCAACTTGATGATGTAGAAAGCGATGTAGGTCTAATAATGATAAATCTGATCTAACTTTAAGCTACTGATGAAAAAGTGGAAATAAGTCAAATGGCTCCCGTTCCATCAACTTCAGGCCCACAAGCTGGCTCCCGAGGGATCTGAAGTGACACTGCACAGATTTTTGTTTCAGGATCTTAGCACACTGCCCTTTTTTTATGAAGCTGCGTAAACATTGCATGGTAATTAACCGAGTGTCACTCACAGTGATGCCACAGAATGCCAGCCTAATGTATGCATTTGCAGTGGCTCTGACCCAAATGAAGCCTCTGTTTCATTACCAACTCAATGAATTCAATCACCTGCTTCATAAATGGCTGGCGACACTGTGATGCCCCCTATCTATCACGGAGCAGACCCCCAGCTCAGCATCATTCACTAGATTGTCTCAGCTCTTTGTTGCTATGTCAGAGGAGTGTGGTAAAATGCGGCAACATGACACACAATGTGTTTATTGTCACGCGTTGGCTCCGATTAGTAACATGTGGGATTTAAGACCGAGGGAAACTAGCGACCTGGAAAACTGGGAGTATGGGTGTAATACAAACTAGAACATTGTATTATTGATGCTTATATATATATATATGTGTGTGTGTGTTTCAAAACTTGTACATCATAGCAAATCCTACCATTTGATGTACACACTGAAGAAATGTTTGTGAAGTCTCAAACGATAATTACAGGAATTCCACAGCTGGATCATGAGAGCTTTCCTGAAACAAAATCACCTAAATGTGCAGCAAGGTTCTAAAAACCAAAAACAAGTCTTAAAAACACAATTCTGCACACCTACCTCAACCTATGGTGGGAATGCACCCCCATCAAACAGATGTGGCAACAGGTCGCGACAATGGTCTCCAGAATTCTACACACAGACATCCCATTAAACCCATGGATATGGCTGCTATCGAAACCACACGCAGACACACCCAGAGCACAAAACAAATTGATAGCTAAAATAGCCCTAGCAACCAGACGGGCAATAGCCGAAAAATGGGGCAGTCCAGAAATGCCAACCATGGAGGTAATAAGACGTAAAACGGTAGATGCGATAAAAATGGATGAACTGTCCGCAATAGTACACAACTCAACCAAACATTTCCAGAAAATATGGGACCCGTGGTTTTACGAATTCCCAAACCCCGCCAACACACACTGAAGCAGAACACACACACAAAACACAGTGGACCACAATCCACATGCCCCCCTCCTTCCTCTCCCTTTTTTTTTCTATCCTCTTCTCCTACTCTCTCTTTCCCCTCTTCCCTCCCCCCCCCTACCCCAGCCCACATCCCACCACGCTGAGACTAAAACTGCCAAGCACGCACAACTAGTAAATTAAGCATCCAAGACCAAGGAGGTCGTAAGACCACACCATATCCCGAAACATACCCCCAAACCCACCCACCCATCTACACCCCACTAGAATTCAGAAAACAAGACCCCCAAGTCACGACAGACCATGTGCACACTCCATCGCAAACCGCACAAACACACATCAGAGACGCTCGCACAGCCCACACCAACGCAAAAATACTCAGCCTGTTTCCGCAAGCGGAAGGTAACACAACACACAACAAAGACCCGACTGTTACCAAGATACACGAAACAGCGCACGGAAACCACCCCCCTACCACCCCGAACCCCAAAACACAACAAGAACCTGCAATCCCAACACCCAAACACCATGACCTCCTCCCTTCCCCCCACAAAACCGAGAAAGTTTAAAATTGTGCAAGTTAGATTATAGGTTGGAATCTCCTCGAACAATGCACTTAATATATGTATAAACCTGAAACCGCACCGCAATATGTACAACCTAATAATGTGAAACAATTTGAATGCTATACCAACATGTCAAACGATGTACTGTTACTTTATTCTCTCTCAATGCACAAATAAAATAAAGACTTTAAAAAAACAACAACACACAATTCTACACAAAGTTGACATCTGGCAAAGTAAGTGATTGGTGTCCGTCTCTGGCCCAATCTTACCCCCAGGGCTGCCAGGGTTGATCTGTGCCTCAAATCCAATCTTACCACCACGGCTGCTAGGGTTGATCTGTGCCTCAAATCCAATCTTACCACCACGGCTGCTAGGGTTGATCTGTGCCTCAAATCCAATCTTACCCCCAGGGCTGCTAGGGCTGATCTGTGCCTCAAATCCAATCTTACCAACACGGCTGCTAGGGTTGATCTGTGCCTCAAATCCAATCTTACCCCCAGGGCTGCTAGGGCTGATCTGTGCCTCAAATCCAATCTTACCACCACGACTGCTAGGGCTGATCTGCACCTAAAATCCAATCTTACCACCAGGGCTGCTAGGGTTAATCTGTGCCTCAAATCCAATTTTACCACCACGGCTGCTAGGGTTGATCTGCCCCTCAAATCCAATCTTACCACCAGTGCTGCTAGGGTTGATCTGCGCCTCAAATCCAATCTTACCACCAGGGCTGCTAGGGCTGATCTGTGCCCCAAATCCAATCTTACCACCAGGGCTGCTAGGGTTGATCTGTGCCTCAAATCCAATCTTACCCCAGGGCTGCTAGGGCTGATCTGTGCCTCAAATCCAATCTTACCACCAGTGCTGCTAGGGCTGATCTGTGCCTCAAATCCAATCTTACCACCAGTGCTGCTAGGGTTGATCTGCGCCTCAAATCCAATCTTACCACCAGGGCTGCTAGGGCTGATCTGTGCCTCAAATCCAATCTTACCACCAGTGCTGCTAGGGCTGATCTGTGCCTCAAATCCAATCTTACCCTTGATGCTGTAGGGATTGATCTCTGTGTCAGGCCCAATCTTACTCCTGGTGCGGTAGGGGTTGGTCTGTGTGTCAGGCCCAATAAATTGTGGAAGAATACTCCAGACACATAGCTGGAGTTACTATTGGTTATTCAATTTGATTTGTTAGAAAAAAATATCTTAAAAATCCATCCGCCGGCATTGGTGTGTAATAAGACGTACGGTAGACAAATCTTTCAATATTTATAATGACGGCAAAAAACTAAAATGTACATGTACCTACAGTCTGAAAAAGCCTGAGTGAGAATGGGATTCTTGATAGAAGTGTGAAGACTAAAAAATATTTTCTAGTGTTCACTAAAGACCACATATTTTGGGCTAAACCTACAGAAGCTCAAAGTAAGAGGGCACTGAATGCAAAATCTAGGACCAATTTCTTCATTATAATTCACTGTCGGCATTAAACATAATTCAGATTTGAAGCTAACATCCTCAGAACAGCAACAGCTTATCTTCTTTGACTCGAGTTTGGTATCAAATGTAGCAGACCATTGGGGTGTCCCTGTCAGTAACCCGTGGCCTACAGAACCAGTTCTGGTGATAAATGTAACAGGGATTCTGATGCAGTATTGTAATAGGCCAGGTGTCCTCAAAGAGAATGGGGAAGTGGCACAGCCTGAGAGTAATGGTCTCGCTCACTCCCATGGATAGTAGCGTGAGTGTAGTGTTAGTGTTTCGTAGTCTGTGAATAGCTGAAGCAGCAGCGTTGGCAGATGACACATTTACAGGAGAATAAGGAATGCTATCACTGAGGACAAGAGGGAAAAGTTCTTTAACATTTCACCTGCTGCCACTCAGCGACTTGTAAATCATTATTTAACCACTTTCTGCATTTTGTTCTACAATTACTAAGTGAATCTTTAACTCCTCCCCCGCTGTAACTCTACAACCACTGAATGAATTAACCCCTCCTCTGTGAATATTTAACTCCTCCCCCGCTGTAACTCTGCAACTACTGAATGAAATAACTCCTCCTCTGTGAATATTTAACTCCTCTCCCGCTGTAACGCTGCAACTACTGAGTGAATTAACCCCTCCTCTGTGAATCTTTAACTCCTCCCCCGCTGAAACTCTACAACCACTGAATGAATTAACCCCTCCTCTGTGAATATTTAACTCCTCCCCCGCTGTAACGCTGCAACTACTGAGTGAATTAACCCCTCCTCTGTGAATCTTTAACTCCTCCCCCGCTGTAACTCTGCAACTACTGAGTGAAATAACTCATCCTCTTTGAATCTTTAAATCCTAACTCTAGAACTACAGAGTGAATTAACACTTCCACTGCAGTTATTTTTTATTTAACCCTTTCCGTGCCCCCATTCAGCATTTTTTAATTAACTCCTTTCCTATTGCTAACAAACAAGCAGTGAGTGAAATGGTTTCCTTGCGAACTGAAAGCTAGTAAAATATTTATTTTTGCTGCCATTCAATGCGTGTGTATTTATTAATTTAACCAATTTACTATTGCCATTCATGAACTATCAAAAAATATTGAATAATATTAGTTTAGCCTCTTAACTTTGGCTGAGCAACCAGTAGTGAATGAATATTTAACCTCTTCACTGCTGACGTTCCCTTTGTTAGAAGATGGCTCTTGCGTACATAACACAGGAAAGCGGGCAGCGATAGCCAACTTTGCACGCCATCTGTGTGTGAACGACAAGTTCAATTAGCATAAAAGCTGGCTGAACATTATAAGAGTTGTAGTTTGTTACTGGGGAACAGGGCTCTGAGGCGTGCAGCCCAACTGATTTCAATGTTTTCCATAGTTACAGTTCCCGTTGTTAGGTGGAACATGCACCTTTCACACAAATAATAAAACCTCCCCGGATTAATGGTCACAGCTTAGTGCGTGAAAGCTGCAGATATCTTTGATCTGGACACTGGGTAAACAGCAAGTAGTTCCACCTGCCTGCCGTGCCAAGAAGAAAGACATGGGTTAAAAGGCTGACAGAGCTCGAATGAAACACACAGGCTGCGTGGTCAGAAACAGACCCACACAATGCCCCATTTTAGATACAATCTGATAGCTAATCAAGCACAGACCTGTATGCTCAATGAGAACAGACAGGACCTTCTCAGACATTCTTTATTCACTCTGGGAAAGTGAGACATCAAGTGGAATGAACATTCCGTTTTAACGCCGTAGAAATCCTGACAGATAAGTTTTGTTTTGCTAGAATTGCATGGAACTCTGTCACTACTTCATAGTAACTGGAAAGACAAACGTGAATTTAAATCAAATTGTGCTAATGAATCTTGCCATCTATAGTATTTATATTTATTTTCTCTTGACCAGTCAGGAAGCAGAGTTTGAGGACACCTGGAAGACATGTTAGATCCAGCAACAGATAAAGCAAGTTTTAAAGATTGAAACTGGCCACAGCTCGAACAAAGTCACGAGACCCAGCTTGAGGCTTGCTAGAAGATACATCTTAATGTCTTCCAGGAAGAAACTCGGGAAAAGGCCTGAGGTTGGTCAAAATATACAATTCACAGCCCAAGCATAGCCACGAAACATAGCATTAGATGCTCACGGGTGTGTAGAGAAGAAGACAATTACCAGAAAATAAAACATAAAATTGGCCAAAATAAACATTCACAACTTGAGGACAGCCAAAAGACAGTTCTCATATGCTCTGTTTTTGCTTCAGCCTGTCTGAAGTCAACCAAAAGAGACTGCATGAAATTAGCCAAGGTAGACACCTCAGATAGGCTACCAGAATGACACTCAGGATTTACCAGGAGTAGTTTGGGACTTACTATGAGACAGTTCAGAGTAGGTCAGACATTCTATATTTTATGATACACTTCCTTGAGAGTGATCATCATTAGTGGGAATGAGAAGCCCGTGTATGGTAAAATCCTCTCACCCGTGCATGCAAAAAGGCTGGAATAAGTTGTCATTTAACACTTCTCCCCATTCTCCAGTTAAGATGATCATAGGGACCACACATTAATTCTTATAAATGTATAAAAAGGTATATTCACATTTTTATAAATTAACCTTGTCAATCGCATGGCCGGTCCTGTTACTTCCTGGTTGTTTAGCTCAGTAGGGATACACTCAAGAGGCAGCTATTGCCCAGAGAACCCGCCTTGCAAAGACTTCTCATTGAGCTGCATTGGGAGCCTGTGATTGGACAGCCATAGAAAGTCTGGGTGGGGTTAGAAGGGGAGGGCTTGTAAACAAGAGATCTACAGCTTTTACAAGCTGTTCCTAGATATACCACAGTGATAAAATGCATAATTATAAACACATGCATGTTTTCATTGAGGGTATATCTACTATTTGTATTTGTATTTATTTATTTTTGTATTTTGGAAGAGATGGGTCCCTTTAACAGTCATAAATACTGTGCTTTCTTTTTGGCAGACACGTGACACCTGAGTGTAAGCTCTGGAAAATAATCAAAAAAAGAAGGGGTGTGACTACATTTTTTGCCTGTAAGCCATTTTCTTCCCCTTGGTTGGCTATTGGGCTGTGGACACTGTGTTCCTCACCTGATACACTGTATTGTGATATTGAACCAATTCTGAGTTTATTTTCATGTTTCCCATTTTATAGTATACGAATTTGACGACTGCACAGTTTAAATAAACTTTAATACACTCTGCTGTGTTTTTACACATGTGTGTTTGTTCTATCACAAATTAGCAATTTTAAGGGGATACTTACCTCCCTCAAATGGTGGCTACCCCAGATGGATTAAAACTGTGACACTTAACCAGCCTCAATACTTTATACCAAACCTCCCAACACCTGAATGGGGTGAAATCTGGATTTGGGGCACCAATTCCAGGAATTTTTTTAACAGCTAATTGCATAAATGATTTGTGCAACTGAAAGTGTAATTTATAACAAGAACAATGTCTCATATTCACACAGACTGATTTATTTTCAAATAGTTTTTATTGATACATTTATATAAAACATAACAATATCATTTTGAATATCTTTAATATTATCTTTTATTCTGAAGGCCTGCACTATGTTTGTCTGGTATCTGGAGTACAAATATGGCAAATAATAATATATAAAACCATCCTGCAGCAAATGATAGCAGAAGATTTTTCAGGACCTCACCTTTTATACAAGTTTTTTATTTTTCAAATCAACAGTCAAATAAATTAATAAATAACTCAAATGAATAAATAAATTAATAATGAAATCAATAACACCCAGGAGGGAAAGATCTGAGAGGGCATCGGAGGACACACATTTATATTCGAGGCAGGCCTTGCATTTTGTTTGTGTTTTTTTCCTCCCTAAACATATACTGTTTCAGTCAGGGACTCCTGAGCCATTTTTTCAATGAATGTAGCAAGTTTACTTGATACGAATGAAACCAGCTGTGGCGTTCGTTCATTAACATAAGAAAAAAAAAAACAGAAAAAAAAACAGGTGGGAGGGGGGCTTCGCGGATTCAAAACTTTCAATACAGATTTGTCCTGATTTGTGCTTAACGTAAAGAGGGAAAAATACATTTGAAATGAAAGCCTCCCCTTTTCTCCCCCCTCTCCCCAGCTTAGATTCTCTTACAGAGAGCTGTGACACACAGCTGATGCTTCAATGAATCCCTTTTAGCGAGGGGATGTCCGCTCTCCACTGTAGTTAGTTTTAGCGAAGGTTGAAGCGTTGCCCAGTTTCTCCGTGTAGTGAATGGGAAAGGGACTGGCAGGGACAGCGTGTACAGTATGAACACTTGAATGAGAGAACATAGCTTGTCCTGAGCGTCTCTCAAAGCTGGGAGTCTACTTTCCATCTTAAGACTGGGCTATTTAAAGTAACAACTAGCTCCTCCATTTATTTTTACTTTCTGTAAAACAGAGGTGAGGAACACAGGCCAGTGACGTTAGGCTGATGGGCAATGAGAAGGGAACCATTAACCCTTTGTGTGCGAAATATGCAAGTTGTGTGTTTGGGATAAGATTTACTAAAACTGGGGGTAATTGGGTTCTTCACACCATGCATCCTCACTATTAGTGTTTGCCAGGCACATTTCCCACTTTAAGGTGATTTCTGACCGGCACTTATCTGTGTCTGGATGAAGGTGTGTATCCTTGTCTTGTACCACCACTGTTGACATAACTGGTTATTATTTTGTTGTATTATTATTGCTGTATTGTCTGCTTCCCCATTTGCATGAACCGGCTTTCCTCCATATTTGTACTAATGTTATGCACAGACATACAGGGACACTCCATTTTCCTCGTTCAGGAGTGGTAACTCACACATATTGATGCAGTGCTTGCTCCCTGTCCTTGTCCCAGATATGTTGTCCTGCCATTTCCACTCTGAAGTGGCCAGGTCCATTGCGTATCCATGGCCCCTATCCCTAGGATTGCCAACGCATTTTCCTGGACACATCAGTTTTACATATCGATTGGCCGAAAAAAGAGCAGGTCCAGGTTTTATTTGTTTAGGCTAATGGACTTCGATAAAAACATGGATATGGTTAGGTTAGATCGCATAGTTCTGAGGAAATCTGAGGTATACGGACAAAACACACTGGCTTAATGGTTGGCGTATAACGGTAAAACAAACATGCCCAGGGTACTGCAACTACCTATCACCCCAATTCCAATTATGGATTCTTGGTATGAAGATAGGAGAGCTGTTGAGTCTTCTGAGGTCAGGTGAGTTCACAGTTTTGAGAGCAGAGTAAAATGGGGATCTGGTGAAGTAGTTACTCTGTCTAAGATATGACCTTAATTTATGCAGTTTAATTAATCCAACATTTTACGTATGTTTTATATGTAAGTTGAGCACAAAATTCATAACTCTGTGTATATGAGATTTACGTGGACACACTGAGGAAGCTCAGTAATATGATGTGATTGTGCAAACACTACACTGCTACATTTTATCCCAGGTCCTCACACCTTCCATGATAAGGCTGCCCAGGAGTGGGGAGAATTTTTAAAGGGGACAGACAAGCTCACGCTGCAAACCTGCAGTTTATCATTGGCTGCTGTATTAGGGCAATGCCACTGTGTCTCTAGGCTCCCCCTACTGCCAGCAACAGGGATAATTTCAATGCTCTCCAAGTTTTGGTGTAAAAGTTTAAATGTGAATTAATGACTAACTGAGCAACCAAATGCAAACTTCTATCCTGGTATAAGATGCATAAAAGGGCATGGTCCATTCATGCCACGATTCCAATCTAATTCAATCTATAGGCAATGAATGATTCTAGCGCTGCTCGAGTCCTGTGATCTCTTTTCATGATTATTTTTTTAAGGCACCTTCCTCTGATTTACAAAAATATTCTCTTTGTCCAGATTATTCAATTTGTGGGATATTTGTCCACTGGGAAATAGAATTTTAAACTCAATAAAATACTATTTCCTCCATAACATCAGAGAGATAAATACCCTTAATTCTCACTGCCTTCTCCCCACCTTGCTTAGTAAATCCATTTGTGGCTTCTTATTCTATAAATTATATGGGATTATACTGGGAGCATGTAGCAGAACAGCATAAAAAGAAATTATTCCCAATGTAGCTGTCACAATGCAAATCAAAGTGGACCCATCACCTTCTTGAAACACCCCCGCCCCCCCCCACTTCCCTTACTTGCAACAGCCAAGCGACATGATTGCATGATTGTTATTCAACATTATCTGGATTTGCTTCCACCTTCTAAGAGAAGATGGACTTGATCAGGATTTGAAGGTCCAATTTAATTTGCTACATAATGCTGTACTCCCTAATAATTATTAGCATTTATTTAGTGTCCACATATTCTGCAACGCTTAACAATGATAGAATGGGGACATTTGAAGAAGGCCCTCCTCCAATGAGCTTACAATCTATGAACGAGTAACAGCTTTTTAACCGAAAATGTTATGTAAAGGCAGTGTCTATATGTAACTATGATATAAAACTTCAACGCGTCAATCTAAACAGCAGCAGATCAGAAGGCAGCTAATCTTAACCGGTAAAACCCAGCCCTGCCAGCTGCGTAGTGTTAGGCAGGTGAAGGAATGCAGGAATGGGTGGACTCCTTGAAAGAAACCTTTTTTACTTTTAGCAATGTTTCTGATGTTAAGAAATAGTGACTTTGAAAATCTAGAAAATGTCTTGTTATTTTCAAGAACAGACTTGTAGTCCATTTGTACTGCATTCCACTCGTTGTGCGTTACCTTGGATTTCAACACAATACAACAAATAACACGTGTAACACAAATTGTGTAACCAGTGAAATAGCTTCACACCCAGACATCCAATGAGACAGCTCAGTTGGTGTGTGTACCAATCTCAATCCTGCTCCCAGTATAATTCCTTCCTAAACGTTTCCAATATTCATCACCGTCCTATTCTGTTCCTGCATGAATCCTTCTCTGTATATCTCACACTACTCTCCCCATAAATGTCAGCCACCCAGCTCTACCCAAAGCTCTGTAACAGCATGTGTGGATAGCACTCTTAATTGCAAATCCAGAACTGTAATAGACATAAATGTGTCAATTTCTACTAGTCCAGATCCTCAAATGTAATTTCATTGTTTCATCTTAAGTGCAGAATTAACCATGTGTGCTGACTATGCATAAAAAAACCCTTAAAAACAACTACCCAATACCGCCTTGAATTATAAGGATTAAGGTGCAGGTGTGAGGAGAGCAGGCACCTATCACTGGTTATACAAAGTGAAATGACAATCTAATTCTAATCTCAAGAAACCGCTCATGGCCGGCTTCACACCATGTTTCAATGCTTCTGCGTCCTAAATATATACAAACTCTGTTTGGAAGCACAGGACATGGCAATAAATGTCTACCATTTCCCCTGTAACCCAGACTCCGCTTCAAAATATAAGTAGTAAAAGCTAGATTTGGTTGATAAGTCTCTGCCTGGCTGACTTCTTTGGAGTTTGGTGGAGCCTGTGAAAAAACTCTAAATCTCTGAGAGAAGATGTATAAACAGTAACAAAGCAATGCAGTAAAATGCATCAACAACAACAGGCTGAGGCGTGTGAGCCGGATAAAAACAAAGTGTGTGCCATGTTCTTCTCACAGATTTCTAGTTTGCTCTGAGCCCAGGCAACGGCAAAGTATGCATAGCTAAAGGGTCTGACTGTTTGAGGCCTTTTGTATGTGTCACTAGCTCTGCAAGAGATCTTGATTACTGAAACGTTCAGGGCACCTTACACAGCCCTGCTGGCCAGATAACTGAGCCGGACTCACACTCCCAGAGAGATATGTGCAGCCCGGCACAGCACGGCCGGCTGATCAGTATTAACCAGAATGCTCACATTGCCAAGAACTGATCTTATCTGTCCAATAAACAAAGTGTGGCTCTTTAATCGAATTACAAACTATGTTAAGCAAACAACATGTGGCCACACTGCCATATTTGTGAAAGATTGTTAGATTCCATCCAACAACATGGTTTTCCTTCTCTGGTTTATACATAAAGAAGCAATGATTATGAATGAATATTAAGCCATTTAGTGCTTACAAGTGATACATTTAATGGAAAGGAAGACTGAGGATGGAAGGGGGAGATGTAATGAGGTAGAGGAGAAATGAAATGTAGAAGGATGGATAAGGATTTAAAACAATGGGGATGTGGTAATTTTGATACATGGTATTCATTATAACAATTGGCCAGTCATGACATCACTAATCCCTTCCTGTATTCCGTCATCAGTAAAACCATGTGACCTAACTCCATTTTCTTCTTCCTTACCAGTTCCTTGCCTCTTTACTCTGTCATGTCAGTCTCTCCCAGTCCGGCGTATATCAGTCCTCACAGTAGATAATAGTCAAGGACTTGAATGCGGATATCTGATAAATAATTTTGGCGTTTTCTGTGATAATGGAAACTCTTTATAAGTTATACCTTCCGGTAGCTAAATAATACAGGACAAGCGGAACTATTCCAGTCTATTTTATCCTCCACATTCAAAATTTAGGACAATCCTGTCTCTTACATACCAGGTTACACACCATCAATAGATGTGTGAACTTTGAACTTGGGATACAGTTGTATCCACATGTTTAAAGCATGTTATGCTATGGTCCTATTTTGTCTATTTTCTTTTATATACAGTTGCAAGAAAAAGTATGTGAGCCCTTTGGAATGATATGGATTTCTGCACAAATTGGTCATAAAATGTGATCTGATCATCATCTAAGTCACAACAATAGACAATCACAGTCTGCTTAAACTAATAACACACAAAGAATGAAATGTTGCCATGTTTTTATTGAACACACCATGTAAACATTCACAGTGCAGGTGGAAAAAGTATGTGAACCCCTAGACTAATGACATCTCCAAGAGCTAATTGGAGTGAGATGTCAGCCAACTGGAGTCCAATCAATGAGATGAGATTGGAGGTGTTGGTTATAGCTGCCCTGCCCTATAAAAAACACACACCAGTTCTGGGTTTGCTTTTCACAAGAAGCATTACCTGATGTGAATGATGCCTCGCACCACAGAGCTCTCAGAAGACCTACGATTAAGAATTGTTGACTTGCATAAAGCTGGAAAGGGTTATAAAAGTATCTCCAAAAGCCTTGCTGTTCATCAGTCCACGTTAAGACAAATTGTCTATAAATTGAGAAAGTTCAGCACTGCTGTTACTCTCCCTAGGAGTGGCCATCCTGTAAAGATGACTGCAAGACACAGCGCAGACTGCTCAATGAGGTGAAAAAGAATGCTATAGTGTCCGCTAAAGACTTACAAAAGTCACTGGCAAATGCTAACATCCCTGTTAGCAAATTTACAATACGTAAAACACTAAACAAGAATGGATTTCATGGGAGGATACCACAGAGGAAGCCACTGCTGTCCAAACAAAAGATTGCTGCACGTTTACAGTTTGCACAAGAGCACCTGGATGTTCCACAGCAGTACTGGCAAAATATTCTGTGGACAGATGAAACCAAAGTTGAGTTGTTTGGAAGAAACACACAACACTATGTGTGGCGAAAAAAAGGCACAGCACACCAACATCAAAACCTCATCCCAACTGTGAAGTATGGTGGTGGGGGCATCATGGTTTGGGGCTGCTTTGCTGCGTCAGGGCCTGGACGGATTGCTATCATCGAAGGAAAAATGAATTCCCAAGTTTATCAAGACATTTTGCAGGAGAACTTAAGGCCATCTGTCTACCAGCTGAAGCTCAACAGAAGATGGGTGTTGCAACAGGACATGACCCAAAGCATAGAAGTAAATCAACAACAGAATGGCTTAAACAGAAGAAAATACGCCTTCTGAAGTGGCCCAGTCAGAGTCCTGACCTCAACCCGATTGAGATGCTGTGGCATGACCTCAAGAAAGCGATTCACACCAGACATCCCAAGAATATTGCTGAACTGAAACAGTTCTGTAAAGAGGAATGGTCAAGAATTACTCCTGACCGTTGTGCACGTCTGATCTGCAACTATAGGAAATGTTTGGTTGAAGTTATTGCTGCCAAAGGAGGTTCAACCAGTTATTAAATCCAAGGGTTCACATACTTTTTCCACCTGCACTGTGAATTTTTACATGGTGTGTTCAATAAAAACATGGCAACATTTCATTCTTTGTGTGTTATTAGTTTAAGCAAACTGTGATTGTCTATTGTTGTGACTTAGATGATGATCAGATCATATTTTATGACCAATTTGTGCAGAAATCCATATCATTCCAAAGGGTTCACGTACTTTTTCTTGCAACTGTATATGGTTTCTTTCCAAGTTACGGTCATATCAGTCATATAAAAGATAAAAAGAGGTATCCGCTAAAATGAAAGTTCTGCCATGATTCCGGAAGCAAATCTTCTCTTTTTTAACATTGACCTGCAATTAAAGACTACTTTCCACTTATACTGCATAAACCCATAAGGACATCGGTAAGTTAGAAAAAACAAAAAAAGAATGAATGTGTGTTTAGTTCTGTCTGATCCCTGTCTTTGTTTTATAATAGCTCCTCCTGTGGTCCATCTAAGGCAAATGTAAGTCTTTAATCCCAGTCCTTTATACAGAATGTATCCCCAGTAAACCCTCTCCTGCGAGGAAGGTTCTGGCTGTCTTGTGCCTCTCCCCTCTACCTCTCTCTGTTGTTCACACATTTTTCAAACATGTTTTTCAATATGAATTTATCCTCCATGTTCTTTGTGTTTTGAATCCAGCAACCTACCTTCAATCTCATAATTAGCCAACATCATCCCAGCAGGGGCATTCCCCGTTTGGAAATGTCATTAATGCAAAGTGAAGTTTAAGTCAAAACATAGATGACTTGGAAGATTTTCATACTTGGGCTAAAATCTTGGAACTCTTGGAAAGGAATATTTTACATAGTGTGAGAACATACAGCGCATAACATCCTAAGCAAAGGAGATTCCGTCAATATATGCAAAAAACAGGGTTAAAGGGACATTTTAAGCATCAAAACAACTTCAAGAAAACAACACTTTAAGAAATAGTGCGTGAAAACCAGGAGCTGACTCGTGATAATGGCTTGATGAGACAGTACAAAATCACATGGGATCTGCAGAGACTGAAATATTGCAAATATATATAAAAAATAAGTGGATGTACAAATTAAGTACTGTGCCTTTAAGGAATGTGAGCTAGAAGCTGGAGTTATAAAAATAAAAAATACAAATCAGAAATAGAAAATAAAACTGGTAGAAATCAAAGTGAATATAGATAGATAGAAAGATGGTAAAATATGCACATAGAAATGGAAAAAGTAATAGTGTAAGAACAAGAGAACTATTGAATCGGTTTGCAATGGATGAAAGTACAGTGTCAGTGTCTCTATCCCTGAAGGGTGCAGGGTAAAGGATACTTTCACTGAATAATATACTTTGTATCAGCAAAGATCAAAAATACAAATATGTAATGAAATAGCAACACAGTATATAGAACTGTTTGCTTGAAGCAATAAACATATCGCTATAGACTGAAGTTAATTGCAGAAATTGGATCAAATATAAAAACCAGTTTATTAAACAATAAAAAATGATATATACTATGCTGGAGGTGTGGAGAGGAAAAGGGCACTACACTACACCTGTGGTGGGAATGCTCCAGAATTAAACCATTCTGGGTGGGCATACACGACATCCTATTTCTTAGAGTGCTGTTTTCTTGTTACTGTCTATCGGTTTCTGTGAATCCCTATTTGTTTCCAGTGTGAGCGACTCCGTGTTAGTTAGACTCCCTCTTATCTGTGCATACATCAGGTATACCAGAACCCTCTAATTTTAATCAAAACAACTTCACCTTAATGAAGATGCGGACCCTTGTGTCTGGCAATGTAAAACATTGCTGTTTCTGAGAAATATTTCAAGTTTGGCTAAAACACACCTCTAGTAGCTGTCAGATTGAGAGCCACTGGCGGAGTACGTGTAGTGTGTGGGTCAGTAATGCTTCAATATAAGGAAAGATATATTGTCTTGGAGCAGGAGGAGTGGCTGCTGATAGAAGACTATTCTAGTGCTGATTACAGGAAAGTTTAAAGTGGAGAACACAGAGTCTAAAAAAAAGAAACCACAAAAGGTCAAAAATAAATTTATTTATTATTAACCTTAAAGTCTTCCTTTAATAAATATATCTCCCTGAACACATACGGCTTCTCTTCTTATGCACTGGTAAATTGCAAGTAGATAATAGTCTGTAAATCAGCTTAAATCGTTATTATGCATCTCCACCTTCATCGCTGCGGACATTTATAGAATTGCAGAACGTTGCAGAGGTTCTAGATATTTTATCGAACCATTTTTAGCACGCACAAGCCCTGGCCTAACGCCGTCAATAGAATAATTAGGAATTTCACTTCTCCACTGGCAGTCAGTCAGTGCCGTCCCAAATTAGCTGCATTTAGACGGATAATGTGAAAGGGACATCTAAACTGTCTGAACCATTGCTGTAGAATCAGGCTGTTTAATATGCAAACAATTTCTAAAATGTAAATGAAATGATAAAAAAATTATTGTTTTAATAAAGAGGGTTAAACATAAAGAGCGATTCTGGGGCAAAGTTCTAAAAGTGGCGCTAGCACACACTGATCGCCATCTAACGAATAATAAGAAAGTGATATTTCCTTCTTATTTCATCCCAAGCAGAGTCGGGCTGGAGGTACAGCTCAATCATTTTCCCCATGTTTACCAAACTGCTTGCTGACAGTTTGGGAGTGCACCCATAGAGTGTGTGCACAGAAACCACTATAATAAGCTGGAATAATACAATTAGAATTTTAGCACAACATACAGGCTGACATGACCTCTGTATGGTGAAGGAAAGTCCCTTTTTAGGAAGAATCCCCCTTGGCATATCACTAGACCAATCCTATTGTGGCTGGCCAATCCCTGTTTCAAATCCATATCTCCCAAAGTTGTGAGGTATGCAAAACTGTCAACAGAACGATCATATATGGTACATATGTATGTATGAGGGCATAATGCCCACACTTATCATGTACAATAACTTGGTTAAACCACTTAACTGTACATAGAAACCCTGCAGGCTCAGGGCCCCCCCCCCCCGATCACACATCACTGGCTGTAAAAATGCAGGTAGTCTACTTTGAGCCATACCAGCTCATGTTCAGTTATCGAGGAGATAAGTTAGCATATTCAGTGTCTGCAAGGGTACTGACCAGGACAAATTTATTTGACTGCTAGGTGAAAGCCGGTATTGAAGCAAAATGGATAGGCAATGGGGCTTAAAGGGCAACATTTCATACAAGATTGGGATAGAAGGGGTACTGGGAGCAGATACAGTATGCCTCTCGGTTGTCCCATGAAATGTCCTAATACAATTTGTAGTCCTGTACCCCTACAATAATGTAGTCTGCCTCGCCTCAAACTGTCTGCACTCACCCTGCTACAGAAACATATTTTATAGCCAATCATATCACCATATAATATGCGTAGTTGGATGTAAACCCGACAATCTATGCTACGCTCCATGCTCAGTTCACCGAAATACAAATGTCAAAGTATTTAACCAGTAAAGGTGCATTTAGTTTGTCGCTAGTTTCTGTATGATTATATTAAGTCTACATATTATTACTCACGTTAATGGTACTATCAACCTCAGAAGGATAGAGGACTGACCTTGGATAGGACCCAATCCTGCACCGAAATACCTTTCAACTGGGATATCTTCCATCTTTATATTATTATCTCAGCACTTTATAAGTCTAATAACGATAAGGTAGAAAAGCCCCAAATTTGGCATTCATTAACTCTTTATTGAACAAAATTATTTATCGCCAGAGAGTAAGAAACATGGTTATACTTTGAATATCACATTTCTATCGGCTCAACACTAAATCGTCAACAAAATAAGGGGTTTTGCTGTCAATTTGGCTAGAGCGTTCTCTAATCCTAATAAGAGAGATAGGAGATAATGGATAAACCGCTGTAATCCGACAGATAATAAGACCCTTGTGTTGTAGAAGGGATGAGGAAAAGATAAGCTGAAATTATCTCCTTACACATGCTTTGCCCCCAGATTTTACAGCATTCACCACTCACTCGAACATGTGTGTAATCTGATTGGTGCGAAGATCTGCTTCTGATCTCTGAAGTGTTGCTGGTATTTTACACAATGCATCCTTAACCTCGATCAGTAAATATAGATTTTGTCAGAGTTTTCACAAAATTGAAATCAGAACCTAAAAGAAACTGATCAGTTACTCCTTTATAAAGGCACTCCAAGCACCAGAGCCACTCCAGCTGATGCTAAACTAATCCTAAAACTGCTGTTTAATTATATTCTCCTTAACCTATAGCAGACACCACTCACAAGTCAGTCTTCTTCACTTGCTGTGTACAATGGATGCGATGGATGTGACTATGCAGAGTTTTTGGAGCGTTCAGCATTTTACGTTTATGTAGTAAAATTGTCCATAGCAGTGTACTGTATACTGGGGGCAAGTTTGTACCAACTCACACCAATACACCAATAATACAGTGACATTCACCAACACCTTGGGTTAACATTCTTCATGTGCTATGTTTTCTTTTAAATGTATAATATATTATATTACAATCCAGTCCAGACAGGGCAAAGTTAGGGAAAACACTGAAAATGAAATACAGAAACAGTTTCATGTCTCCACTCAATGGCAGAAAAGGGCAACAATTAAAACAATGATTTACAAGGAGCCAAAATGAAGGTGCACGGTTCCAGATCCAGCAGTATGAATTTATATATTTCATGTTATTTTTTATCCTCCACAAACATATATTTTGTTAATATAAGGTACAGGTAGACGTAATATTAAGAATCCTGGAAGTGGCATTTCTAAATTTCCCCCTTCAGACTAACTCCTTCTAGGTGTAACTTCTCTCGAGTAAAATCTGTGGTGCATTTAGACACCTAGCAGGGCTAATATAAGGTGTACATTCCATGAACAGCCAGGCACATTAGATGGGGAAATACAAACATCTGGGGATTTGTCATAGTCAGTTTTGTGTCTTTTAATTTTCTTTTTTTGGGTGCAATTAATGTCAGTTTTTTCATCTGCTTTTTTGTGCCATATCATCATTCAGGTGTAAAGGGTGGAGCTTATAACAATGATTGACAGGAAGCTAAGATGGAGGCGGCTCTCTCTATACTGACTGCCAGGTGTAAAGGGCGGAGCTTATAACAATGATTGACAGGGAGCTAAGATGGAGGCGGCTCTCTCTATACTGACTGCCAGGTGTAAAGGGCGGAGCTTATAACAATGATTGACAGGGAGCTAAGATGGAGGCGGCTCTCTCTATACTGACTGCCAGGTGTAAAGGGCGGAGCTTATAACAATGATTGACAGGGAGCTAAGATGGAGGTGGCTCTCTCTATACTGACTGCCAGGTGTAAAGGGCGGAGCTTATAACAATGATTGACAGGGAGCTAAGATGGAGGTGGCTCTCTCTATACTGACTGCCAGGTGTAAAGGGCGGAGCTTATAACAATGATTGACAGGGAGCTAAGATGGAGGCGGCTCTCTCTATACTGACTGCCAGGTGTAAAGGGCGGAGCTTATAACAATGATTGACAGGGAGCTAAGATGGAGGCGGCTCTCTCTATACTGACTGCCAGGTGTAAAGGGCGGAGCTTATAACAATGATTGACAGGGAGCTAAGATGGAGGTGGCTCTCTGTACTGACTGCCAGGTGTAAAGGGCGGAGCTTATAACAATGATTGACAGGGAGCTAAGATGGAGGTGGCTCTCTCTATACTGACTGCCAGGTGTAAAGGGCGGAGCTTATAACAATGATTGACAGGGAGCTAAGATGGAGGTGGCTCTCTCTATACTGACTGCCAGGTGTAAAGGGCGGAGCTTATAACAATGATTGACAGGGAGCTAAGATGGAGGCGGCTCTCTCTATACTGACCGCCAGGTGTAAAGGGCGGAGTTTATAACAATGATTGACAGGGAGCTAAGATGGAGGCGGCTCTCTCTATACTGACTGCCAGGTGTAAAGGGCGGAGCTTATAACAATGATTGACAGGGAGCTAAGATGGAGGTGGCTCTCTAACTGACTGCCAGGTGTAAAGGGCGGAGCTTATAACAATGATTGACAGGAAGCTAAGATGGAGGCGGCTCTCTCTATACTGACTGCCAGGTGTAAAGGGCGGAGCTTATAACAATGATTGACAGGGAGCTAAGATGGAGGTGGCTCTCTCTGTACTGACAGCCAGGTGTAAAGGGCGGAGCTTATAACAATGATTGACAGGGAGCTAAGATGGACGTGGCTCTCTCTGTACTGACTGCCAGGTGTAAAGGGCGGAGCTTATAACAATGATTGACAGGGAGCTAAGATGGAGGTGGCTCTCTCTGTACTGACTGCCAGGTGTAAAGGGCGGAGCTTATAACAATGATTGACAGGGAGCTAAGAAGATGGAGGCGGCTCTCTCTATACTGACTGCCAGGTATAAAGGGCGGAGCTTATAACAATGACTGACAGGGAGCTAAGATGGAGGCGGCTCTCTCTATACTGACTGCCAGGTGTAAAGGGCGGAGCTTATAACAATGATTGACAGGGAGCTAAGATGGAGGCGGCTCTCTCTATACTGACTGCCAGGTGTAAAGGGCGGAGCTTATAACAATGATTGACAGGGAGCTAAGATGGAGGTGGCTCTCTCTATACTGACTGCCAGGTGTAAGGGCGGAGCTTATAACAATGACTGACAGGAGCTAAGATGGAGGCGGCTCTCTCTATACTGACTGCCAGGTGTAAAGGGCGGAGCTTATAACAATGATTGACAGGGAGCTAAGATGGAGGTGGCTCTCTCTATACTGACTGCCAGGTGTAAAGGGCGGAGCTTATAACAATGATTGACAGGGAGCTAAGATGGAGGCGGCTCTCTCTATACTGACTGCCAGGTGTAAAGGGCGGAGCTTATAATAATGATTGACAGGGAGCTAAGATGGAGGCGGCTCTCTCTATACTGACTGCCAGGTGTAAAGGGCGGAGCTTATAACAATGATTGACAGGGAGCTAAGATGGAGGCGGCTCTCTCTATACTGACTGCCAGCCGTAAAGGGCGGAGCTTATAACAATGATTGACAGGGAGCTAAGATGGAGGCGCCAAGTTACAGGATAAAGAGCTGTGTATTACTACATTTAAATTAATATTTTATTTAGCTAAGAAGCACAGGGTGGGGGCAGCAGAAGAAGGGGTGGGATACTGGTGCCGAAAGACCTGTTTTTTTGTAGTGAAAACAAAGAATCCCAGTCTTTAAAATCTGCATGTTTCTATAGAATGTGTTTTACGATTTGAAGGTTGTATAAGGATATGCAGTGATACTATTGTATTCTATACAATTACACAGAACGTGGACATTCCAGCAAGGACCTCCATCATCACAACTCCGATTACCCCCTTTATTCACTTCACATCCTTATTTAGGGAAAGGAATAAAGTACCTGGAGGTAACATGATGCCTCTCACCGTTCTAGATTCGGTGTTCCTACATAGAACAGATGTGAAGTGGGCCCAGCCCTAAAATTTCCTATTTTTCGCTCTTCCAACAATAACTCTTATTCCTATGCACGTCACGCTGATGTAATGACAAACTATATTGTTTTATGTTTCATTCTGACTCATGGTATTCCATCGCTTTCTTTTCCCATCTGGTCTTACTCTTTTGTTTTACATTAGTACATTGCATGAAGGCCTTCTCTTTTCATCCAAAGTCTCATTGACCTTAAAATTGTCATCGACATTAAATCACTCCACTGTCCAGTGTGCTCAAAAAAGAACTATTAAAAATCATTAAAAGTTTTTATTCATAAAAGTTTGGATTTAAACATATAACTTATAAATAATTCTAAACATATAACTGCCCACAGTGTGACCTGTAGTATTAACTGTAACATAGATCGTGCTACTCACATGATGGCTTGTAAGTAATTCGGAGTACAAGGGGTATTGCCCCATGGATGTTCCCCTCTAACCTCTGCACAGCTATACGGCTCCTCCAAGCAGAGGAACCATTAAACTGTCAACACTAATTTCATACAGCAAACGCTGGCCAGGGTCTATTGAGGTCTGAGAAAATGTTGTGTTGGAGTGTTGGAGTGTTTTGATGCAAATAACATTCATCTTATATTTCTGACAGATGATGGATTAACATAACTTGTATTCTGTCTTTTTTTGGACCCTATTGAAGAGATTCACCCAGACTACTGCAGGGGCATTTTCGCAGCAGACTATAAAGAGCCTCAGGTCTCGTACAGACACATAAAACTCTGCTGAATGAGGCGTGTATGACGCAATATCAAATCACCCTATGTACGCCCTGATATATATATTAACTGTCCAGTGTCAGAAAGAGAGCACTATAGACTGATGCGCCAAGAAACATGGGGGGTCAAAGACTTTTAGCTTATTTAGTGAATAAAACAATCAAATATATGGATATGTAAAAATGTCCCCAGTGTTACTATTTATTCTATACACAAACACACACTGTGTAAATCTATTATAACATCTCTCAGAATTTTGTATTACTTTATATTACTAGCCTTTGTGTCTGTATGACCTTTAACATAAAAATGGAATCGATAAAAAATATGTTTATTAGATGGTCTTAATTTCCTGTGTTAAAAAAATATTCTTTACTTATAACAATAAATGTAAATTAGTTACTGAGTACATTCTTTTTCTAATCTTGTGGGTATTTTACCATAATAATATTAATCTGTACCTGAATCTGAACAACAGTATAGTTTAATATAAATAGAAGGACATTGGCCAAAGAAAGACCATGCCAATAGCTCTTTTATCATCTTATAATCCCATTTGTGATAAGAGGAATTCCTTGGGATTAATTTAAATTCTTTACATTAGCAGCACTTCCGTGGGTTAAATCAGATAAAAACATACTCTTATCAGATTAATGGCCACATTAGGCAATTACATTCTTATCTGTTTTGAAATGATTCTTATGGTCTTGATGTGTGTATCTACTTATTAGAGCAGGGTAAGTCCTGATTAAGATCTTGCGCTCTCCGTACAATAAGCCTTATTACAGGATCTGCCACATAAATTGATAAATACCTTGCACCACAGCAGACAGCTGCCACTCTCTGGGTGAGATATCCTGACAGTGACCTTCAGATCAATATCTTGAGTTTTTGTCATTACATAGATGAAGAAACCTACTCAGCTCCCGTCCGCCCCTAGAAAAGTTAATAATAGATTGAATAAAAATCTCCCCCTCCTCTTCGGATAGAAAATGCAAACAATATTTCACTACAAAAGTCTTATTTCCAAAATTGGACTAGTGTTAACACTACAACAATGAGAAAATAACTGACAGCAACAAAATCAATTGCAGCCTGGCATCCAAATTCCCCATCACAGAGACACGATCGATCACACTATGAGCCAAGCACCTGAGTTTGGGCATTTTAACCTCGTCAATGTTAAAGGCACAGTGGTGCCAAGCTAGAAAGGTAAAGAAACACATTTAGAAAAGGCAAATCTCAATCTTCTCGCCCATCACATTAGTTTGTATACCCTCTGCTCCAGCTTGGCAAAGGACTGAACCCGCTCTTATGTATGAAGTTAAGATATTGCCCAAATGAATGGTAACTAGCAGAGGCGTGTGCCAGGCTTGTGCCCAGTGTGTAAAAGTGCATCCTAATGCAGGACGTACATTTCCTCCCTTTCACCCATCTAGATTCCTAGCTACATGCTGGCAACAATTCTCACTACGGATTTATCAGCTTAAACATAAAGATCACTAAGAAAGAAAAACCTATCCCCCCTAATAAAATGCCCTGTTAACATGTATGTACTAATGTTATTTACTGCCCCACCGCCTGCCCCCACCTTGCCACTTACCTATTTCAATCTGAAAAGCCCATTGGTTCCCACTCCAAATCTTCATCCCTCAGCACCGCCATCTTCATTAGTACTTCGTCAACATTGGCTGCTCTCCATCACCTGCCCTTCTGTGGGTGTGCAAATAAAATTTGCAAATGCGCCAAGTGGTCCCACACTACTGGGCAGTGCCCTCCTCTCTGGCTGCCATAACCCACCCACTCCTGACTGTACTCAGACACCTTGTAATAAATTCACTTTTCCTCAGCCACACATATTTATTTAACAAAGAAATTTACAAATACAAAATCAAAGGGTTGTATTAAAAAAAATAAAAAAATAATCCCCTCAGTCACCAAGACAATGTCAGTAGCCATATTTTTGGTCGTTGGTCAATGCCTCATTTTTAATTACTATCTAATTACTTATTCCTACCCCTTCGTCACAGACCACGTCCTTTATTAGCTATATAATATCAGCCCATGCCCAAATATAATATATCATTTTCAAACTTTCTTAATATAAACCTAAAATCATGATGTCATACTCTGCTGCTGTTTGCCATCGCTGCGCACCACCTGCCACATCAGTGAGACGATTTTAGACTTGTCAATCTATTCTGCTTTCTTTACAGGGTTAATTAAAAATAAATCTGATTTTAACTTACATATTTCTTTTTTACATGTATAATTCTATCCCGTTTCATTTTATATCCAGTATCTACTAGAATGAGTACAACTTTGCAGTAATTTTTTTAAATTACTCAGTGTCTCGTATGTCATTTTAATTTATAAATACAATATTTCTGCCATTTTCTAACTACTATGTTTCTCAATGTTCTTCCCAAGATAGCTGTTAGTGCCTTCTATGAACCTGTCCCTATATCACGATTTTTTAACTACATTATCTAATTCTGTGTAACCGAGCCTACCTGTGAGATTTACTGACTTTAGCTGATATTTATTTATTTTTAATCTGCTAAAATCTTCAAAATGGGTTTGTTTTTTTTAAAACTATACCCATATTGCTGCTATTGTTTCTTTTACTTTACTCAATACATTTATTTTGTAATTGTTGGTTGGTTGTGGATTTGTAGAAAATGCCCTTTTTGGAGTCTGAATTCACTCAGCAGGTGTTAGTGCAACACATCACAGAATGTTATCAACAAAAAAAGGCTCAATATTCTTCTTGCAAAATGTAATGTTTATTTCAGAAATATATTATTTCAGTATCCTTGACAAAATCTGCTGGATTTAAAGTTATTTACTTTATTGCTATTTCATAATGAATAACATAAAAATAGTAAATAAGCTATTTACAGCCTTACAAAAGCAGCAGTGATGCTATATGTTACACATTGTACTATTTTTAACAAATGGTTGTTATTATGGGACTTATCCCATGCAAGTATTCACTGGTAAAGCCCATGTAAAATTCACAATTACGCTGCTCTGACTCATTTTATGACATCTATCTGAATTTTTTAAAAATAATTTCTACAATAAATCTGATGCAGTATTTATAGTTTCAAGAACGATAAAAATCAGATGACAATTTGAAGATTTAAAATTTGTAATAAATGTATTTATATTTATTTTCTTCCACCAAATTGAATAAACACAACATTTTTAAATTAAATATTTTTTTCATATTTTTTACAATATTTAATAACTTCATACTGACCCTTATACACACACACACACTGACCCATATACACACACACTGACCCATAAACACACACAATGACCCATAAACTCACACACACACTGACCCTTATACACACACATTGACCCATAAACATACACACTGATTAAACGCACACAAACCGACCTACAAACAAAAACTGACCTATACACAAACAGACCCATGCACACACTCTGTCTCTCACTCTCTCTCTGCATAGCTATTATGCTATATAATACTTTATTATTGAGCCCACAGAACATTCATGGCACAGTGAGGCAGACAACTTGAATAAAAACTCCTCTACTTTGCAGCTCTAGTTTGGACGATCCATTTTGCAAATTAAAACAGCTAATCAGGAAATCTCTAGGTGGGATAGAGAGAGGGGAAGCTGAGACAGATAATTGGAAAATTGGATGATGGGGAGATGAGATGGAGAAATAGGGTAAAATGGTCAGAGGATGAGCTAAGAAAGATACAATGGGTATAAGGTATTGAGGAGATGAGATAGAGAGGGGTGAAGCAGGATTAACAGGACAATGAGACGGAGAAATAGGGAATAAGATGTAGAGACGATAAGCTAGGATGGAGGAAGTGGGAAGTAGTGGAGGGATGGAGTAAAGAGATGAAAGTTGTATAAATGAAGGGAGAGAAGCTAACACAGAAGGAGGAGATGGTGGAATAGGAAGCTGGGGTGGATAACTGGGATTGAAGACTTTGATGAATGGTGGCGCATGGAAACATAAGCTTCCATGTGAACCAACTAACATTAAAGACAACGCTAAGGGAACCTTGAAATGCAATGCTTGCACAATGTGCCACCAATGTTTTGGGTCCTGTGGTTCTTTTTATATTTATTACCTATGTAACCTGAATGCGCTATTGTTAGATAACGATCTGAATGCGTTTAAATCAACAATATGTCGCAGCGTCATCTCACTGAGCGGTAAACAAAAATAAAATTATTAGAATAAAAAACAACACAACTCCACATTTATTTATTTCTCTGTATTCTGAGAACACAGCCTTAGAGAACATGGTGTCTCATATCCAAGCATCTGAAAAGCGATTATTACCTTGTAAAATAAACTGCAGGGCCTGTGGCTGAGTTTTTATTAGGTCTTAGCAAATAAAAGTTTAAAGGCGCGCCTCAGCACTGGTTACGTTGGCAATAAAAATGATTGTCTCCCCGCTGTCCTTGTTGTAAAATTTGACACAAATAAACTCTAGACCTATTGATTGAGAACACTGTGTCTTCTCTACTAGCCCAAGCAAAGCCTAAAAGTAAACTCTGTAGTTTTGGGCAGTTACCTTCCAGTAATCTGACAACAGCGGTTTCTCTTTATCCCTTTAAATATAGTGCCCACGCTATAGCCTTTAGCATAACAGCAATAGTGGGGGCGTCCACCGCAATTGAAGTTGAAGAGTTAACAATACGTGAAAAACAGTCAGAAGAATAAGGTCTGCATAGTGCAATATGCTGCGGTTTAGGCACTGCCCACATTATCGAAACTTGAAAATCTAATCTCTAATCACTCTGTCCATTTAGCTTTTTAATCAATACAAATCCATAAAATAGGCAGATATTAACTAACAAGACTGACTCTATCTGGGTGCTTGATTTTAACATACAAGTTTTGTTACAGATTAACCTACCGTAATCGCTGGTGCTGGGTCATTAAACACACCAAACATTTATTCCAACAATTTCCAGTACACTAAGCATTTAAATGCCAAGCTATCCTACCAGATTCATTAAAAACTGAGCTACTGGGTTTAGGGGATCAGAAAACGTTCGGAATCTTGCTCACTAGCACTGGTTCACTAATAGTTTATTACAGAATCTTTATGGGGCGATCCTGAAATAAACCACTTCAAATCGCCCAAGGCTAAAGGTCACAGTGTAAGCCTGCCATTTTGAAGCTGTTTAGTGAGATGGTTATAAAAATCATCACAGAGATAAAGTCTGTTTCCTTCAATCAAGTATGGAGGCAGTGAGACAGAATCCCTTTAAGGTAAACCAGGCACGCAAGTGATACCAAAAGCAAAACAAACGTTAATGTAACAAAACAAGGAGAAATTCAATCCCCTCCATAGGGATAAAGCTTGGGTTTTGTTTAGTAGTTTTCCCAAAGAGTTATGCTCATATTCTATGCCCCTATTAGCTACGAGCTCTGTTTAAAGGGAGACTCTGTGTGTTACAGTCAGTACAGCATTGGGATCTAGAGTCATAACCACCAGGTAGCCCAGGATGTAGTAAGACTCAGTAAATCCTTGCCACTGCAGTAGAGAGAAACACAGTTTTCCTAAAGGTCATCCCTTTTCTCAACACCCGGTATATCAAGCTGCCCCATGTATGAAAAAAAGGAGCTTTATTAATGACCGTGCCAATTCACTAGGAGGTTCCCAGGTCATTGGTTGATGAATCATGTCCCCTGAATCCTACAAGCTCACCAAGACCAAGGCTTTCAACTCATACCTCAACCAGCACCCTGAGTACCAAGGCAAATGTTTACCCAATCACATGATCAATGGTGCAGTTTATTATTAAAAGAACACTCAAATCACCATAACCACTGGAGCCTGCAGGAGTGTCCTGACGCCTTCCTTCATTGTAAGTAGTCAAACCATTTACGATTGGTGTGACTTCTTAGACTTCTTTTCTGGGATTCGCTCCTAACCTCCACTACAACCAGTGGTGTCTTTGCTTATTAGATAAGAATTATCAGTGATTGATCGTCATTGCAGGGCTTAGCCTTTTAGACAAGAATTATCAGGTAATGATCAACATTGCAGGGCTTAGCTCAGGGGAGCTAACAGAAGTTCCTACTTCTGGCACCAAAGTCACTGTGTACTGTAATGCCTATGTTGCTTAGAGCGTTTCCCCTTCAGGACCAGACTGTTTTGGCCATGTTGTACATTAAGGATCGGACTGTTTTGGCCATGTTGTACGGTAAGGACCGGACTGTTTTGGCCATGTTGTACGGTAAGGACCGGACTGTTTTGGCCATGTTGTACGGTAAGGATCGGACTGTTTTGGCCATGTTGTACGTTAAGGACCGGATTGTTTTGGCCATGTTGTACGGTAAGGACCGGACTGTTTTAGCCATGTTGTATGTTTAGGACTGGACTGTTTTGGCCATGTTGTACGTTAAGGACCAGAGCTGCTTTAACACTTTTGTGGTGTTTGTGTTTAGCTGTAATTTTCCTCTCTCTTATTTACTGTTCCCATACGAATTAAGGGCTTTCTTTACATACCATTATTTGTATCATGTCATATAATTTAATTTAAAAAACAACAACATGTTTTTTACCTTTACTGGAAAAATATTTTACACATCTACAAAAGCTAATGAAAAAAACTGCTAAATAGATTAAAAATGTTCTCACGATTTTAACCCCTTAAGGACAGCGGGCATGCTATGTCGTCCTTGGCAACCTGACTCTACACGCCGGCGGGCGGCATAGCACGTCCACGCCATCCTATGCACTTACATGCTCGCCGGCGATCGGGTTGGGGGGACTTACCTGGCTGCTGATCCGGCTCTCCTGGGCCATGTGATCGCGAGGTCCTTGCGAGGACCTCAGGATCACATGGATGGAATAGCTGTCCATAGCAGTGCCAGCAGGGGGAGTTGGCCTTTTGCACCCTTTCCTTTCACAGGTACCTCATTCCAGGACCCTATTTAGCCTTGACTTGCAGAGAGTCCCAGTAAGAAAGTATTTCCCCAGCAAGTGGATTAATCTCATAAGAGCAAGCAAGAATGGCAGGCTTATGCAATATATGATCATATAATGGAACTAAACCCCCCTTATTTTTTGCCTAGGTGAAGTGTTTCTAAATAAAACTATTGCAATCTCTTAGATTTGAAATCATTGTTTAGTGAATAAGCGAGTGCGCTGGATTGTTTAGGTGAGTGCAGCCCTCTTGGTTTCATATATATATTTTTTAATTCTATGTATATATGTATGTAATATTTTTGCATAATTAAGTAATTTTATTAATTACAATTTGCGGGACCTGCCTCATAACCCAGGCAGAAATTCCAGAGAATTTAATTTGCTAGCACTGTATTTAACCCTGTAACTTTCCAAGACACCATGAAACCTGTACATGGGGGGTACTGTTTTATTCGGGAGACTTCGCTGAACACAAATATTAGTGTTTCAAAACAGTAAAATGTACAGGGAGTGCAGAATTATTAGGTAAGTTGTATTTTTGAGGATTAATTTTATTATTGAACAACAACCATGTTCTCAATGAACCCAAAAAACTCATTAATATCAAAGCTGAATATTTTTGGAAGTAGTTTTTAGTTTGTTTTTAGTTTTAGCTATGTTAGGGGGATATCTGTGTGTGCAGGTGACTATTACTGTGCATAATTATTAGGCAACTTAACAAAAAACAAATATATACCCATTTCAATTATTTATTATTACCAGTGAAACCAATATAACATCTCAACATTCACAAATATACATTTCTGACATTCAAAAACAAAACAAAAACAAATCAGTGGCCAATATAGCCACCTTTCTTTGCAAGGACACTCAAAAGCCTGCCATCCATGGATTCTGTCAGTGTTTTGATCTGTTCACCATCAACATTGCGTGCAGCAGCAACCACAGCCTCCCAGACACTGTTCAGAGAGGTGTACTGTTTTCCCTCCTTGTAAATCTCACATTTGATGATGGACCACAGGTTCTCAATGGGGTTCAGATCAGGTGAACAAGGAGGCCATGTCATTAGATTTTCTTCTTTTATACCCTTTCTTGCCAGCCACGCTGTGGAGTACTTGGACGCGTGTGATGGAGCATTGTCCTGCATGAAAATCATGTTTTTCTTGAAGGATGCAGACTTCTTCCTGTACCACTGCTTGAAGAAGGTGTCTTCCAGGAACTGGCAGTAGGACTGGGAGTTGAGCTTGACTCCATCCTCAACCCGAAAAGGCCCCACAAGCTCATCTTTGATGATACCAGCCCAAACCAGTACTCCACCTCCACCTTGCTGGCGTCTGAGTCGGACTGGAGCTCTCTGCCCTTTACCAATCCAGCCACGGGCCCATCCATCTGGCCCATCAAGACTCACTCTCATTTCATCAGTCCATAAAACCTTAGAAAAATCAGTCTTGAGATATTTCTTGGCCCAGTCTTGACGTTTCAGCTTGTGTGTCTTGTTCAGTGGTGGTCGTCTTTCAGCCTTTCTTACCTTGGCCATGTCTCTGAGTATTGCACACCTTGTGCTTTTGGGCACTCCAGTGATGTTGCAGCTCTGAAATATGGCCAAACTGGTGGCAAGTGGCATCGTGGCAGCTGCACGCTTGACTTTTCTCAGTTCATGGGCAGTTATTTTGCGCCTTGGTTTTTCCACACGCTTCTTGCGACCCTGTTGACTATTTTGAATGAAACGCTTGATTGTTCGATGATCACGCTTCAGAAGCTTTGCAATTTTAAGAGTGCTGCATCCCTCTGCAAGATATCTCACTATTTTTGACTTTTCTGAGCCTGTCAAGTCCTTCCTTTGACCCATTTTGCCAAAGGAAAGGAAGTTGCCTAATAATTATGCACACCTGATATAGGGTGTTGATGTCATTAGACCACACCCCTTCTCATTACAGAGATGCACATCACCTAATATGCTTAATTGGTAGTAGGCTTTCGAGCCTATACAGCTTGGAGTAAGACAGCATGCATAAAGAGGATGATGTGGTCAAAATACTCATTTGCCTAATAATTCTGCACTCCCTGTATTACAATGATGATATTATCAGTGAAAGTGAAGTTTTTTGCATTTTTCACACACAAACAGCACTTACACTGACGATATAATTCTTGTGATACGGTTTACGGTTTTGAAACACTAATATTTGTGTTCAGTGAAGTCTCCTGAGTATAACAGTACCCCTCATGTACAGGTTTTAAGGTGTTTTCAAATGTTACAATGTCAAATACAAGGCTTGTGTTTCAGTTTTTTCACATTAAAATTTGCCAGATTGGTTATGTTGCCTTTGAGACCGTATGGTAGCCCAGGAATGAGAATTACCCCCATGTTGGAATACCATTTGCAAAAGTAGACAACCCAAGGTATTGCAAATGGGGTATGTCCAGTCTTTTTTTAGTAGCCATTTAGTCACAAACACTGACCAAAATTGGCTTTAAAATTTTTCAATTTTTTTTCAATTTTATTCATATTAAAGGACCACTATAGGCACCCAGACCACTTCAGCTTAATGAAGTGGTCTGGGTGCCAGGTCCATCTAGTTTTAACCCTTTTTTGCTGTAAATATAGCAGTTTCAGAGAAACTGCTATATTTACAATGGGGTTAATCCAGCCTCTAGTGGCTGTCTCATTGAAAATCACACTGAGAAGACGCTGCTGTCCATAGGAAAGCATTGAGAATGCTTTCCTATGGACTGACTGAATGCGCGCGCAGCTCTTGCCGTGCATGCGCATTCAGACGATGACGGCGAAAAGGAGGAGGAGAGTTCCCTGCGCCGAGGGAGCCCACGGGGGAAAACAGGTTAAAAACGGGTAAGATTTAACCCCTTCCACCCTCTAGAGCCCGGTGGGAGGGAGGCCCAGAGGGTGGGGGGGACCTAGAGACCCTATAGTGCTAGGAAAACGAGTATGTTTTCCTGGCAATATAGTGGTCCTTTAAATTACGTTTCAAGTGGACTTTATTGTAAGATATTTTATCTTGTATTTACTTTTATTTTCATTAAATGGTTGTTTTAACCCTTACACTGCCTGAGTGGATCGTTTGAAGCATTCAGAGGACGGATTAACAGCTACCTCATTAGAAGGGAGTGGGATCCCCTACAGTTATTCCACAGGCGCTAATATTGAGCCATATTCACCTGGCTCTCCCCCTGTGAGTACCTAATAACAGAATTGCTGTTCAGCTACTTATCTACTTTATTATGTTGCACTAGATGCTTGTCAATACTTTTGTTTTCACAGTGCAAATTACTGCATTCCTGTATACCATCTAAAAACCTTTTACCCAAGAACTAACTATACTCCACCTATTGTATTGTGTATCTATAATTGCATTACTTTTTTTCACAGGTTCTGGCACTTTGGCAACATTTAAAGAAACTGGCTACAAACTATCATGATCTGATATCTGTCTCTCTCCCTCTCATAACGCTACAGAGAGAGGCAGACAGCAGCCAATTGTGAGTGATTGCGTGTTGCTCACAGAGCGTAATTGGCTGTTACTATCTGCCTTGCATGCCTGGCAGATAGTAACAGTGGGATTTCAGCGGATCGATCTCCGATCGCTCCCACTGCTCATTTTCGTGATGATGGTTCAGGACCATCACCGGTCCTCAAGGTAATGTTTCCGATGACGGTCTGAAACCGTCATCAGTCCTTCCAGGGTTAAAAAATAAACTGTAATGTTTATATTGCAGGGTTATGACTTCCTCTAGTGGCTGCCTACCAGATAGCCACTAGAGGCTCTTCCTGCAGATTTACAGAGTTTGCATGAGGATGGCCAGCGTGTTGAAAAACCGATAGGAAAGCATTCGTTTAATACTTTCCTATGGGGAAGGCCTAATGTGTGTGCGGCATTTGTCACTAATGTGCATTCGTTTCTTGGATCATGCCAACATCAGTGGAGCCCTATTCAGAGCTGAGGAGTTTCGGCGCAAAACTTAGTTAAAGGACCACTATAGGCAACCAGACCACTTCAGGTCAATGAAGTGGTCTGGGTGCCAGCTCCATCTAGGGTTATCTCTGCAGCTGTAAGCATAGCAGTTTCAGAAAAACTGCTATGTTTACCCTAGGGTTAATCCAGCCTCTTGTGGCTGTCTCATTGAAAATCACACTGAGAAGACGCTGCTGTCCATAGGAAAGCATTGAGAAATGCTTTCCTATGGACTGAATGAATGCGTGCACGGCTCTTGCAGCACATGCGCATTCTGAGCTGACGTGGGAAAAGGGAGGAGAGTTCCTCAGCGCCAAGGGAGTCCGGCGCTGGAGAAAGGTAAGAGTTTCACCCCTTCAGCGCCCTTGAGCCCAGCGGGAGTGGGACCCTGAGGGGGGGAGGAGGGGGACACCTTAAAATGTGCCAGGAAAACACATTTTATTTTTTTTAAACCTTTACATGGCTGGGGTGGGGGGAAAGAGGGACACTATAGTTTTAGGTATACAGCTTTGTATTCCTAACACAAAGTGCTCACTTTGATAAATCTGTACAGTTTGATAACCATGTTATACAGTGACGTAGTTAATAATGTTGTGTCATTTATATGCACTGAAAATGAGGGCTGGGTCATAGTGCTTGGCCTGGGGGAACAATCTCAGTTTTGGATAATTTGATTTCATTAGAACTGTAATTCCTTAATGTGCTCCTTCCAGAAGCCTGGACTTGTTTTCCTGTGGGTTACGTAGACTTTTCCTAAACAGATTTGCATTGAAGCTTTGAGGATTTTTTTTTTAATTGAAAGCTTTCTCAACTTGATGCCACGCAGGGCTACTGTCTCTATAAAATCCCATGGATTCCGTCATATCACTACTCCATGTCCATTGTGTATGAAAACATTCTCCTAGATTGCAGGAATACAAACACAGGCCTTCCCAGCACCCAGAGGAGAAGCCAGTGCTTATCCATGGCAGCGCTCCATATGTAACTTCTCTCTGCTGATTTTGGTCTTAAAGAGGAATGTCACGTCCAGGATTTTTAATATGATGTTTACTTATATCCATATTTAACAAATATGTGTTTGTTAACTGTGAAAAAAAAAAGTTAAATGTAAAGATACACAGCATGGTAGCATCTCTTGCAATCCTTGGCATTAGCCAGGTTCCATTTTCACAATTAATTCCCACAACCCTTCAGCCAAAAGAATTCCACAGAAGGCAAAATGCAGACCTCATGAACGGAGGCTTAAAGCATGGAAAAATAGCGTTGTTATTATTAGCTTTTTTTTTTTATTGCGCCAACATATACTGCAGTCCTTTACAATTATAGAAAGGTGATATTTGAAGAAGGTCCTGAGGATTTGAGGTAGGTGGATAAATATGGTTAGATGTCTTGCCCAAGGACACTCACTAGTAACATGGATGTGGCCCGGGACTGCCAGTATCGATCCGGTGCTCTGACCAGGATATATCTGAGACACGCTTCTCCTGCTCTGAGATGTAAACTTTGTGTGTTTTTGTGTTGTTTTCCATCAGTGGTCGCCTTCTCGGGATGTACAAACCATCACTCACATCACGGGCAATGAGGACGAGCTCAGCACTCACACATCAAAACAAACCATCACTCACATCACTGGCAATGAGGACGAGCACAACGCTCACACATCAAGCCATTTCTAAAGCTTTTGATAAACTGGGACACTTTCCAGCGCAAATGGATGACATTGATTGGCTGAGAGTGTTGGGGGTGGGTTAGCCAAGCACTCTAAGCCAATGTCATCCAGGCAGGATGAAACTAACACTGTCAATTCCACATTATCAATGTAGGGATATTGCGAGGTCTATTTGTACCAGGAGGAACCTTGGTTTATATCAAACTGTTCTTGAATAGCTACATATTAAGTGTAAAACAGAGCAGGAGATTCTATGTAGTTCTCTTTAAGACTTAAAAAAAAATGTTAGTTCAGCCAATGGAAAGCTGCAGTGTTCAGTTTATGGAGTTTTGTAGGGCTCAGTGTTCAGTCTACAGAGAGCTGCAAGGTTCAGTTTATGGAGAGCTGCAGGGTTTGGTTTATGGAGAGCTGCAGGGTTCAGTCCTCAGTCTATGGAGAGCTGCAGGGTTCAGTGCTCAGTCTATGGAGAGCTGCAGGGTTCAGTGCTCAGTCTATGGAGAGCTGTAGGGTTCAGTGCCCAGTCTATGGAGAGCTGCAGGGTTCAGTATTCAGTCTATGGAGAGCTGCAGGGTTCAGTGCTCAGTCTATGGAGAGCTGCAGGGTTCAGTGCTCAGTCTATGGAGCTGCAGGGTTCAGTGTCTATGGAGAGCTGCAGGGTTCAGTGCTCAGTCTATGGAGAGCTGCAGGGTTCAGTGTTCAGTCTATGGAGAGCTGCAGGGTTCAGTATTCAGTCTATGGAGAGCTGCAGGGTTCAGTGTTCAGTCTATGGAGAGCTGCAGGGTTCAGTATTCAGTCTATGGAGAGCTGCAGGGTTCAGTGTTCAGTCTATGGAGAGCTGCTGGGTTCAGTGTTCAGTCTATGGAGAGCTGCAGGGTTCAGTTTCAGTCTATGGAGAGCTGCAGGGTTCAGTGTTCAGTCTATGGAGAGCTGCAGGGTTCAGTATTCAGTATGGGAGAGCTGTAGGGTTCAGTGTTCAGTCTATGGAGAGCTGCAGGGTTCAGTGTTCAGTCTATGGAGAGCTGCAGGGTTCAGTGTTCAGTCTATGGAGAGCTGCAGGGTTCAGTGTTCAGTCTATGGAGAGCTGCAGGGTTCAGTATTCAGTCTATGGAGAGCTGCAGGGTTCAGTGCTCAGTCTATGGAGAGCTGCAGGGTTCAGTGGGAGAGCTGCAGGGTTCAGTGCTCAGTCTATGGAGAGCAGAGTCTATGGAGAGCTGCAGGGTTCAGTGTTCAGTCTATGGAGAGCTGTAGGGTTCAGTGCCCAGTCTATGGAGAGCTGTAGGGTTCAGTGCTCAGTCTATGGAGAGCTGTAGGGTTCAGTGCCCAGTCTATGGAGAGCTGCAGGGTTCAGTGCTCAGTCTATGGAGAGCTGCAGGGTTCAGTGCCCAGTCTATGGAGAGCTGCTGGGTTCAGTGCTCAGTCTATGGAGAGCTGCAGGGTTCAGTGCCCAGTCTATGGAGAGCTGCAGGGTTCAGTGCTCAGTCTATGGAGAGCTGCAGGGTTCAGTGCTCAGTCTATGGAGAGCTGCTGGGTTCAGTGCTCAGTCTATGGAGAGCTGCGGGGTTCAGTGTTCAGTCTATGGAGAGCTGCTGGGTTCAGTGCTCAGTCTATGGAGAGCTGCAGGGTTCAGTATTCAGTCTATGGAGAGCTGCAGGGTTCAGTCTATGGAGAGCTGCTGGGTTCAGTCTATGGAGAGCTGCAGGGTTCAGTGTGTTCAGTGTATGTAGAGCTGCAGGATTCAGTCTATGGAAGTTTGGTGGGTTCAATGTTAACTGCCTAAAAATCTGTCGGTGACTTCGGTTGATGATTAATGTTACTTAATCTAGGGTGGAGCCCGCATGCAATTTGTAAGTATGTAAATGTGTCTTTATTGAGGATTAATAGCGCCTGAAGGGAGCCAGCCATTTGTTTTTGTTTTTGTGTTTTTCTTGGTAACGGCTTTTATCTGATTCTCCTTGGCATTTTGATACAATGTTTTATTCATCCAACTAGGAACTTCGGCAGAATAAAGCTAGATTGTCGCTTACCGAGGCACACCTTAGTTATTACAGACTACGAACCAAGTGCTTTGGGGTTTACTTTATAATGTACTTTTTGTTCTACCATAGTGACAGCTGGCATCCAATCCACCCCTTCAACACATCTGAATGTCAATATTTATTAAAGGGACACTATAGTCATCAGACATTACAGCTTAATGTAGTGATTCTGGTGCCTATATCCCGTCCCTGCAGGCATTTCAGGGAAAGGCAGTGTTTACAATGCTGCCTAGTAACATTTCTAGTGACAGTTACTCAGATGGCCACTAGATGTGCTACCTGGGTCAGTGATGCTCAGTGATGTTCAGCGTCATGCTGAATGTTCCCCATCCAGATGCATTGATCTTCTCTATGAGGAGATGCTGATTGGTGGAGTGCGGTGTTTTGCACAATAGCCTCTCGATATTTTCCTATGGGAAAGAATTGTATTGGCTGAGATCATCAGTGTAGCAGAATGGATTAAATAAATAAACTTTTATTCCTTTTGTTTGGCTGTCCGTACACCCTCCGTTCGTTTACCGAACCAGCGCTGTGTGGTACCCTTGTTAACAGCTCATAAACACTGATCCCCCCCGGCTGTTAACCGCAACTGAGCAATTAATTCAGGTGCTTTCTCTGTGTGGCCACCAATCGTATAACCGACCACACTCGTGCTCCAAGAATTTGCATCCATTTTGTCTCCCGAATGCAGGTAGTGGTAAATGGTTGTCGAGCGTGTGGAACTGTATGTCGGCTATGCGACCCCCGAACACCCGTTAAACTTGTACCGCTGCCCGTTCAACTTCCCAAACAGTTAGGAGAATAGAGTACAGGAGACAGGAACTACCAAACAGGGGTAGCATTCGCTTCCCAACAGCCAAGGGGAGCATTCGTCTGTGTTCGTATGGGAACCCCCGAAAGATGACCGGTCGTTGCCTTGTTTTCTGTGAAACTATTTTGGGACATCACCTCGTGGCCGACCAGTCAAAACTTGATTCAAATGGCGATTCCAATCCACCGAAGGGATCTGAGCGCTATATCGACAAAGTGGGCATATGACTTTCGTGGGGTTCCTGCACTATTATGATGTATTTTTTGGGTGTTTTGTATTATTTTGTATTGTTTCCTGTAACTGAGAGATAATTGAGCTATCCGATTTTGGGCCTAATTGTCTCTCAGACACAAAGACTCTTGGGAAGAAACCTGTGTGTTTTTGCTTTGAAGACCCCATGCTAGGGGCTGTGCATAAAAGCCGTGTGTGGCCGAATAAAGCTCAGTTGACTCCCAGAACTGTGTGTCGTCTAGTTGCTGGGGGGAAAGGTCTTTGATTACTACAGTGCTTCAGGAAGACATAGATTACTACAGCTTTCAGGAAGAAATAGTGGAGTTATCTAGTCGTGGTATCAAAGCTCCACTACAATCATCAAGTTTGATGATCTCAGCCAAGGAGGCAGAGCCAGCCATAGTGAGACCGGCGTGGTGTGGGAGAAAAGACAAGTAAAACACCTTTTCAAAGCGAGTCAAGGGGGACTAAGGACCTAAACCGCCATACCAGGAATATTGTCAAGGGAACCTGCCATGCTTACCTAGGTTGGGCCCTGTTTGCAAGAGGAAAGGGATCCTCTCCTGAGTTCCAGGCTTCCGTCCAAAGCCGGCCACTGTGGCTCCGCCCACTTTATATGACACAGCATGCGGGCACTGACGTCAATACACAAATGATGTCACCGCGGTGCGTTTGTGCCAACGTCATGACGCCAATGATGTTACGGCCCGCCAATGACATCAAGGCCTGCCAAAGCGTCCGAATTCACTTCAAAATTAAAGAACCAGAATATAAAAGGCTGGTTCACCCATAGCACTTGTTGTGGCTCTTACAGTCCCATTAGCGCATTATATTCTAGTATTGTATTGGATTGTTTGACTTCCCTTCCTTCTGTTACCCTTTGACTTGGATTTTGTACCCTCACTGTTCTTGACTTCTGGCTCCCCTGTCCTCGGCTTGTACCTGTGTACTCTCTGTCCTTGTGACGTCAACCCGGCCATTCTAAAGTTCAGGACGCAGTACTATTCTATTACACTCTGCGTATAGGATCCCAGTATATTTGGACAAATATAGTGTCAGGAATTCATCTGTATTTTTGACACTAGAGTGTTCCTTTACGTAATGCAGTTTCATCGAATGGGTAAAATAACAGACATATCTACCATATGAAGAGGCAGGAACTCTCCAAGCACCATAACTACTAAAATGTGTTGTAGTAGTTATGGTGCCATAAGAGCCCTGGCACCCCCCAACCGTTTTTGCCACTCCGTACCTGCTCTTTGCAGCCACAAGCATGTATTCCTAACATTAGAGTGTTTTACTGTGTTTTGAGATTATTGGACCCACCCCCCTTAAATCATTAACTCTTCCACTGGCTGAGATCATCATTACAGATCATCTCAGCTATTTCAATGCCTACCCATGGGGAAGCATTTTGGCAGCTAGTGTGCTTGCACCTCTATAGAGGAACCTTAATGTGCAGCGTGAATACACTGAATGTTGTTCCAGTGAAGATTGAATGGTCTCCTGTGGCAGTCTGAGTGACAGCCACTAAAGGTGGCCTTGAGGACAAATGTAAACAGAATAGGCTGTGTTAACGATTATCAGCCTGCAGGGACAGGCTCTTTGCAGCACATCCACTACATTAAGCTGTAGACTGGTGCCTAGATTGTCCCTTAAGTCCTGCAGTGGCTAAGCGCAGATAAAAAGACAGTTTGACTACTTACAATGAGGGGGGATAATTCGGCACTCCTGTCACCATAACCACTACAGTGTGTCTGGATTGTTACTTTTATTGGAATCACAGGAGCCATTGGCTAGAACATACAATACATGGTGCGGATTGTGGTTTACAAATACTCGTATTTATAACTTGAGAATATTTGAGATTGTCTAGAAAAATGCTAAATTATTTTTATTTTAGAATATTGTTTCAGTGAAACACGTCAACCCTTAGTACTTATTTGTAAGTATTATCTCAAAGGGTTAAAAGAGAAAACTCTGTAAAGTAAAGGATTACTGACTGAGCTCTGGGGTCAGTCTCAATCAAGTATACTTGTTTATTTAAGGGTTTTTTTTTGTTGCAGTTGGTCCCTGAGTCTGCCTCAGCAGGTCCATCATTAACTTCAATGGGACTCAGGAAAACGGGGACAACACAAGGACCTAAAATACCCTGTTGCGAGCTGAATATACACTTGGGATATGATGGCTTTGGTGCTTCAAAGACTGTTCATTGAATATATTAGATGGTAATTCTCTGATTTATGTTGAAAATTATGAGAACTTTACTAAAATCAAATTAATATTCTTCCCATTCCTGGCACATTGCTTTTTATATGGCTGACATTGATATCATTGATGGCAGAGAGAAATAGATAAAGTGGGTAAATATCCCATGTGCTGCTGGATTGATCTATAAAATTGTCTGTAAGAAGATATTTCTTTGTCCGTGGTCTCCTGCCATGTAGGATACATTTGTTAAGCACTGAACATTTCTCACACTGATGCTTCTAATCATTCAATGAACCTTGTTTTTCACTTACTGTGTTAAATGACTAGAAGCAACGGTAATTTGCGTGTAACTTGACTGCACTTAGTGCAGAGCAATCAGCAAAATGTCACTTGTCTAATTGCTCTTAATGACAGTTGAGCAGACCACCACTAGTGCTGCTGACTCGCCAGTTGACCACGCGCACATAGACCACGGCAAGTCCAACTGGCAAGTGACGTGAAAGCATTTCCTGTAATTCCGTGCAAATGTCATGATCTTACTCTGATCCTTGTTATCTCTTCTATTCCATAAAGATCTAAAACACATTTATTGGAGCGAACAGCACATTCCAGGCAGATCCTGAGAATGAGATTTCAAGGTTCCTGGGTCCTGTGAACTGCAGGGAAAAGACATACAACCATGGGTTTTACTGTATAATGGGTTGATTGTCATTAATTAGGGATGCTTCTGGGTGAGTCATCCTTAAATAACCACAACTGAAACGTTTTATTCTGATGTGAGGCATCTCTCTGTTTTTGTCTGTCTCACTGACAGCACAAGGACCAGACCCGCGAGTGCAAATTGAAACTTTGTCTTGGTACAAAGGACACTTTTGCATTCCTTTGAACATACAGCTGCCACTCAGGCTGCTATTCAGCAGGCTTTATATGCATCTCCCAGCGTCAATGAAATGAGATAAAAATATAATGTGAAGGAAAGAGATACAGACACTTTCTGGGTGCCACTTAGAACAGGACTCATGCAGAATGTGCAGGATCCAGGTTAACAGTAATGTAGGACATGGGCAGCATAATAGCAGCAGTCAACTTCACACATGACTCCCATGAAATTTTAGGTCATTAGCAAAAAAAAAAAATCACAGTTTAGGTGTTCTCGTTGAAAAAAATCTAGCATAATAAAATGGGGGCACAGACCATTTGGGGTCTGTTATGTACAGTCCGGTCACATAAACCACACAAATCTGCTGTTTGTATACAACTGGTGACTAAAATATAGGGGATCTATCATTTGGGAACACCAGCTTTATACCAATCAATTGTGACTCTTTTAAATGAGATGACTTATCCGCTTTACAGAGAGTAACTTAACTACACATTGATCACTGGAGATCCAAACATGTTCTTAACGAATACATCTTTAAGGAATTACAGAAATCATTGAGCATCATACATTATCTGATAATATACAATATTTTGTGGAGTAAGGAGGTTTGTTTCCTGGACCCAACATTTATGTGATGATCAAGGCAATATTACAGATTTTAATCAAAAATGAAATCGAGGGGAAAATGAGGACATATGGTAGTTCCTTTAAACTTTGCCTCGTGTCTCCTGGACTCCGGCTCACTTTTTTCTTACTTTTTTTTTTTATTCTTTATGCTTGCTAACACAGTAAAGGAGTTTAAGCATGCATGGGATAGGCATAAGGCTATCCTAACCATAAGATAAGGCTAGGGACTAATGAAAGTTTTTAGAAAATTGGGCAGACTAGATGGGCCGAATGGTTCTTATCTGCCGTCACATTCTATGTTTCTATGTTTCTATGTTTCTATGTTTCTATGCTATGCAAAAGGGTTACAAGGAATCTGGTTATGTCACAACAGCAAGCACAAGAATATCAATCAATATAGGAATCAATCAACCAATATAGGAATACAATATGCATAAAACCATAGACATAAGAGAATGTATGTTACTTGGCATTATGATAGTGCAGCAATATTTTTTGTAACGTCAGGTTAGGTACACATGTCTAGGGAACATAACCAAAGCTAAATACGAAATCTAGACATGATGTTTACTATACAATTTTAAGTGTGATGGAAATTATAGGTCGACTATGCTTTTTGGAAAACAAAAGAATATCACATGCTAGAAGTATATAACTGGCTTAAACAGTACTCTGGATTTGTAAGGAGTTTGCCCAGGTCATTCAGCCTATGCCACTTAAGAGTCCAAATTAGAAAGGACAACTTGGTACCGGACTCCGCTTCCACCCCTGCACCTTCTGCGCTGGGCATGGAATAAAAGAGAGGACTGTGACTCCCACAGTCCAGCGTATTTGGCAGCATAAGGAGGCGACCTCCGGTTCAGGCCAGTTACACAGGGGGAGAGGGAGTCTGGATCTCCGCAGTCGAGGTGAGTAGTGTCAAACACGGTGCTTCCTGCTCCTTCTCATTCCCCGCACCTCTTTGGATACACTGGAGGGATGTGTATATAAGCAGTGTTGTTCGGCATGATGTCTCCCGGGACCGCTGGGCACTCTGGAGGTGTATAGGGTAGCTCTTTGGGCCGCTCTGCCTCCAGATTCTGAGTCGGTGTTTCCATAATACGAGCTTCCAGTTGTGCACAGAGGTTTGCAAATATCGCATCTAAATGCTCCAGCATGTGTTCAGCAGCGCTTTATTGGGCCTCCATGGGCTGTGTGTCAGTCCAGGCATATGGAGCAGAAGTGTGTCCGCCATCTCAGGATAGTCAGCAGCGATCTGGAGTTGCGGGGTAGCAGACGTTTAGGATCAACAGAGGTGTATGCAGTAGGGATCGCGATAACCCCCACCGGTCCAGAGGGGGGGACAGCTATACACCGGGATCAACCGTCGGCCCGAGAATCAGGAGAGCAGCCGCCTCCCCTAAGCTCAGTCTCTTCCAGGCCGCATGACACAATTGGTGTGTTCAGTTGCCAAACAGGCTCACAAGACATCACCTTGACAAGGCGAGTGCTTATCGCAGTTTAAGTAACGTGTGGCCCGAGGATAAATGACGATTTTTGGGGTCAGATGCAGGAGCTCTTGCAGAGCACATCTGGCTTCCTCGGCAGTCAAGCTTCGCCCCCACTGCTTTCTTATTTGCATGACCCTGTAAGATTGTTAGCTAATTATGACTACATGGTGTCTGTTATCATCTCAATAAAGACTACATTTTTTAAAACAAAAAGGAAAAATCTCCAGTTAGTCAACTCTTACTTGACGATCCCTGACAGCTAACATATCTGCCTCCATTTGTTTTTGGACTCTGAAATTACGGTAGGTTTATTTTTATCATAAATCGTAACCTCATCCGAGCAGGAACTTCATCTCTGCCAGGAATACTTTGTATGTCAGTTGCTTTTTTATGCAGATTATGTTTGCGGCATATAAATGCTAATAACAATGAATTCTGCCTTCTGCACTTTAATGTTAAGGTCTCATGCCACTGGTTGCTTCTAAAAGAATCAATAAAGAATCCACAATGCAGTTTAGATTATGTTTCCTCTAAGATCCCCAACAGATTTTGGGATTTTGGACATTATTGAGGGTTCAAAAAGAGGAGAAATCAGAATGAGAGGGGACAGTACTCTGGTTTCAATGGTGATTGCTCCACGTTTGCCTCAGAGCTGCTTTCTATACATAAACTGCCTGGACTCTTATTTTTTAATTTATTTTAAGAAGAGATAATACAACATGTTAATTCTGCTACAAGGAGCCTCTGCGGCTGACACATCCCATATGCTCCGGAGTTCTAAAACCAAGTAAAATTGGTGGATTTCTGTAAAAGTATGTAAAATACCCCCTATGTACACAGTGCTGCCTCTCTGGGAAGACGCCTAAAAGACACCCCGGGAAGGAGAACTGCATGTGTAACGTCTGATTAGGGAAGGAAAATAGACACATTACATGCTCAAATAGTGCAACTTGTGAGATTTGGTTGCACATAAACCACAGAAGAGTGCTTTGGAAAGTTCCCTTTCAGGTGACAGAAGGACAGCACCGAGTTCACAGATAGAATTTACACGCATGTTTGCGCGTTCAGGCCTGAGTGCTCCCACGTTTACTGCTCTTCCAATTAGCATCCTTACAAGGAAGCTCTGTTGTAGTTGATTAAGAATGCATTTCTCCCCAATGTGCATTTTATCCTGGGAAGAAAACACAAACCAATGTAAGAAATGTTTAAGTTGGTCTTCACCCCATACCCCCTTCTGACAGCCTGCACCCATCTGCGATATTGACAAATTGGGGGGGGGGGGGAATACATTTTTTTTCTTTATTTCAGGTTCTGTGTAAATTTGTTAACAGTATTGTAATGAATGAATTTATGACCAATTGAGATGAAATTGATAATAGAAATTAATATATTTATTTTGATATCCAAACAGTCTATGATAGACTCCTGTTAACTAAATTAATTTGTAGTGTGACATTTTAAGATTTTTGTAACAGTGTAATAATAAATTAAAAAATATGATTTAATAACAACAATAAAACCCAATGTAAATGAAGTAATCTGTTTGGTAAATTAGCTAGTGTGACATTGCGCCATTTTCTTACTGTGCGTGTAACAGAATTCCTATTTCAGATGTCAAACTTGTGAACATGATTTAAATATACGGCAAATTCTGATTGGCTGCAATCAGGATCTAACTATGGATTATACAGTGTATATTTGTATTTAATATAAATATAGCTATTTTACTCATCATCTGTTTGGCTTTTTATAAATAAAGCAAATATCTCTCAAGTGGTATGTGATGTGAATGAATGAATTTACATTCATTCTCTATTAACCATGAACTGTACTGCTGAGAGAAATAACAAAAGTGACAAATAAAAACGCAAAAATACAAGCATAACCCAGAAAGGAAAACAAACATCCACTGATTAATCGAATCAATTTAATGATTTAACATGATGTAAATTACACACCCCAATTGTATCACAAGTATGTGATAAAGTATTTTGCACTTGGAGCATGTGAAAACCACACCTATTTCTTTACTCTTTACAAGACATCTGTTTCTACACCACTAAACGACAATTTGCTTTTTTTTTAAATTGGCTAAGGTAAGAAATATTTCTTGGTGAAATCCCGGAAAATCCCTTCTTGTCGCATTCGGACCAGCAAAGTTTTTTTACCTTCAGATAAACAGCAGCAGATTGTTTCGAAGAATTAAATTCTTGTCTCCTGAATTATTTCCACCTCTTTACCTTCCAGAACAAAAGGGGTTAATTTGCATGGTTCCAGACTCGGCCAAGAGAAGATTCAACTTGACAAGGGGTATAATTGGAACAGCCCCTACCATGCCCCAAATTCCCTATTTCTCCCTCCCCCCATTCCCGTCATTTACTATATCAGTAAAAGGACAGGAAAATAACAATGCACGGAACAATGGCTGCTTAGATTGACACATGAAATCATTTTTGCCTTTTCCCCATTTAAAGCATAGACACAAATCTATTCTGGGGTTAGATTCCTGCCTGCCGCAGCAATCACTAACCTTTTAATCAAACCATGTGAAACGTCTTCACCCAGACAGAATGGATGGGAATTCTTTCCGGGTATCATTTCATCTTCTTTTTTATTTTAAAGGCCGTGAGGTTAATACATTAAATAGGGAACTGTGAAAAACTGTCAAGAGAACAGAAAATTTAGAGCAACTGGAGCTAAACTGGGACATTTCCCCCAAATAAAGCTATTTTTCAGTTTTGGCTGTTGTTGTCTACAGTGTGCAATTCTCTGCAATTCCTGGTGTGGAGAAAAAAGAGCAGTACGCTCCCAGATTCTTATTTCCAAAATACCGGTACTCCTACAGTGGACCTAAGTTTAGGAAATCAACATTTCTGTCTGTTTTACATAGGGAGGTTAGTATAAACCTAGGGTTTCGCTGAGGGTACCACTAACTCCACTGGCATCCGGCCTTGTTCTCAGAATGAAACGGAGCATCACTTCATATGCTTGTATGAGTAGGAGTATCACAGAGCTTCCCAGCAAAACTCACAGTAATGTGCAATGTGTATGAGTGTATCACAGGGCTCCATAGAGATAGAACTCACAATAATAGTCTATAGGTCTATAGGAGTGTATGACAGAGCTCCAACGCCATAAAACTCACTATAATGTGCAATGTGTATATCACAGAGCTCCACCGCAATAAAACTCACAATAACGGGCAATGTGTATATCACAGAGCTCCACAGCAATAAAACTCACTATAATGTGCAATGTGTATATCACAGAGCTCCACCGCAATAAAACTCACAATAACGGGCAATGTGTATATCACAGAGCTCCACAGCAATAAAACTCACTATAATGTGCAATGTGTATATCACTGAGCTCCACAACAACAAAACTCACAATAATGTGCAATGTGTATATCACTGAGCTCCACAGCAATAAAACTCACAATAATGTGCACTGTGTGTATCACAGAGCTCCACACGAATAAAAATCACAGAAATTTTAACATTCTTTAAATTACGGCATGCCAGTTTTCCCCCTTTTGGTACCATTAGGGTTAAATATCCCTAGTGGCCGTTTGTTTCACAATGAGCTCAGTACAGCCTAAGAATGTTCCCTAACTTCTTCTATAACCACACCTTATAACTTCATCCAGAGTTCCGACAACCACACCCAATAACGTCTCCATTAACTGTCCTATAACCCCTCCCTACATCTTTTATCTTTATTAGTCATTGTGTCACTGTATCCAAAACCTTATTGTTCCTAATACACATTACACATCTCAATCCATATCCCAAAGCACATAACCAACAACAAGATCCTTTCTGCTCGTCCAGCTGCAGACTCACAATGGGTGGGGGGTTCTGCAGAAACATGCTAAAAGTGGTGCAGTGGACATGGAAACCACTGTAATGGTGCTGAATGCTCAATTTTTAGTCCCAGATCACCATAATAAGATTTAAATTATGTAAACAGAATTCCTCAGGTTCTGAGACCATGGGATAGAGATGATGACGAATCGTATCAAAGACCCCCATTATGTGCTCCGTGCCTGGAGACGGACAGGAAGTTCACAGGATGTGAATGCAGCTTATCGTGTCGGTATATAATGTCCCTCTCATACCCGACTGTTACTAAGAAATAATTATAATATTCTTTCTAAACAATGGAATGCCCCTGGTGATTCCCAGAATCGCTGTTAATATGTATCACGTTGTGTATCACTACTGATCAGGGAGAACAACTTGGCAATAAAAGGGTAGATATGAGCTCCGATTTACATGACGGATAAAATACAATCCGATTATATAAAAAGAACATTCTTAAATAAAGTGCTGAAAGCATTTGTTGCGATGACGACTGCTCCACATTTAGAACTTTGCTTGACAATCGCTCCTTACACATCATCCCAGAAGGTTGTTAAAAGGTGAAGCGCTTGGCTGGGTATCGATTCCGCTAACCTTTCCCTGGGGAGTGTGAGTGAGAATTCGTTCATCGCATTGTTCTCCTCCTTGTCAATAGCCCCAGGATAGTTTGCTCATTGTCAGTTAGTAATCTCTCCCAAAACGGGGATTCCCATAAACAGTAAAACTCACCTGTTAGTTTCCCACTAATACCACAGACTGGAAACCAAGGGGATTTGCTAGGTAACACATCAAAGAATTACATTTAATTTGGCAAATGATTTACCTACGGTTCTAGCAAATGTGGAGAATGGTGACTTCATTTTTACAGTTTGTTTCCCATGGTCTGGCAGCAACCCTGTCCTATGCACACATGCACTACACCCAGAAATGGCTATCAGTCCCAGAATGCTTAGCACAGGTAGACACAGGGGAAGACTTAAAGTGTGGCTAGCTGTGACAAGCAGTCAAACACAGGACATTATTTTTATATATTATCATTACTATATTTATATAACCTGCTGCTCTGTACACTCATTAACCATCCAAGCACATGGACAGAAACATGTATAACCAGAGTAGGAAATTACTTTACCATGTGCTCTACCCCACAGTTAATTTAAATGTAAAAGGCCATTGGCTGCATGCTCATTCATATCCTATTGTGTGCAGGACCTGAGGAAAGCCTCCAGGAGGGACTGAAACGTTGACCGACCCTGCTTGAATGTACCAGATGGATATCAATAAAAAAACCAAAACTTAAAATCTGTTTAAAGACCACGAGGGCAGCCCATTTTCTACATATTTGTATATTTTTGCCTAGGACTGGCACCCGGCAACTTGGACTTGTTCACAGTGAGCCTGAATGCAAGGTAATTTCTGTATTTTTATATATATATATAAATGGAAAATGCTGAACACTGTGGCATCCCCATCCATTCCAAATTCCCATTGTCCTCCTTTCAGTAGAAATAAGTCTGCGGTGAGGTATGTGAACCTGTAATGTAACAATAATTTCATTTGCACGAAGCTGTAGGAACCAGGGGGTTTAGCGAGAGGTGTTGACAAGGAAATGTGTAGAAACATGTTCCCCAAACGAAGAATTCAAGCAATTAAACAATTAAAATGTGATTAACCTGCCATTTGTATTTGCTATAATAGGGGAAGACTCTGCAATAAATTTAAAGGTAAAATGCAAAAACTAAAATAAACCGTGCCACACTCTTACCAGTAAATACAGTTGTGAAACAAAATGTCTCTTTAAAAGATATAACTGCACTTGTTTTGTAAGTTGAATATATTTCTGGCTCTTGATTTATAGCCAAAGGTTTTCGCAGAATATTGTAATGTGTTCATATGATTTTTGTTGATTTTCTGCCAAATTAATGTCCAATCCTTTACTTTGAAGGAGATATAACTACCTGGATTTGTGTCAAAATCTAACTTCACATTATATTTATTAAGTGTGCTATCCTTCTGTAAATATTGCATCATTCATATATACAATCTTTGTATATTTAGGCATAACTACAAATTTACAGCGTGGTACTGGTTAGGTAACATTAAAACATGGCGCTGGTTGGGTAACATTAAAACATGGCGCTGGTTAGGTAACATTAAAACATGGCGCTGGTTGGGTAACATTAAAACATGGCCCTGGTTAGGTAACATTAAAGTATGGCGCTGGTTAGGTAACATTAAAACATGGCGCTGGTTGGGTAACATTAAAGTATGGCGCTGGTTAGGTAACATTAAAACATGGCGCTGGTTAGGTAACATTAAAGTATGGCACTGGTTAGGTAACATTAAAACATGGCGCTGGTTAGGTAACATTAAAACATGGCGCTGGTTGGGTAACTTTAAAGTATGGCACTGGTTAGGTAACATTAAAACATGGCGCTGGTTAGGTAACATTAAAACATGGCGCTGGTTAGGTAACATTAAAGTATGGCCCTGGTTAGGTAACATTAAAACATGGCGCTGGTTAGGTAACATTAAAACATGGCGCTGGTTAGGTAACATTAAAGTATGGCACTGGTTAGGTAACATTAAAACATGGCGCTGGTTAGGTAACATTAAAACATGGCGCTGGTTGGGTAACATTAAAGTATGGCACTGGTTAGGTAACATTAAAACATGGCGCTGGTTAGGTAACATTAAAACATGGCGCTGGTTGGGTAACATTAAAGTATGGCGCTGGTTAGGTAACATTAAAGTATGGCGCTGGTTAGGTAACATTAAAACATGGCGCTGGTTAGGTAACATTAAAACATGGCACTGGTTAGGTAACATTAAAGTATGGCCCTGGTTAGGTAACATTAAAACATGGCACTGGTTAGGTAACATTAAAGTATGGCCCTGGTTAGGTAACATTAAAGTATGGCCCTGGTTAGGTAACATTAAAACATGGCGCTGGTTAGGTAACATTAAAGTATGGCCCTGGTTAGGTAACATTAAAGTATGGCCCTGGTTAGGTAACATTAAAGTATGGCGCTGATTGGGTAACATTAAAGTATGGCCCTGGTTAGGTAACATTAAAGTATGGCCCTGGTTAGGTAACATTAAAGTATGGCCCTGGTTGGGTAACATTAAAACATGGCGCTGGTTAGGTAACATTAAAGTATGGCGCTGGTTAGGTAACATTAAAACATGGCGCTGGTTGGGTAACATTAAAGTATGGCACTGGTTAGGTAACATTAAAGTATGGCACTGGTTAGGTAACATTAAAACATGGCACTGGTTAGGTAACATTAAAGTATGGCCCTGGTTAGGTAACATTAAAGTATGGCCCTGGTTAGGTAACATTAAAACATGGCACTGGTTAGGTAACATTAAAGTATGGCCCTGGTTAGGTAACATTAAAGTATGGCCCTGGTTAGGTAACATTAAAGTATGGCGCTGGTTGGGTAACATTAAAGTATGGCCCTGGTTAGGTAACATTAAAGTATGGCCCTGGTTAGGTAACATTAAAACATGGCGCTGGTTAGGTAACATTAAAGTATGGCGCTGGTTAGGTAACATTAAAACATGGCGCTGGTTGGGTAACATTAAAGTATGGCACTGGTTAGGTAACATTAAAGTATGGCACTGGTTAGGTAACTTTAAAATGTGGGAATGGGTTAGGTAACCTTACAGTGGGGCACTGGTTAGGTAACATTAAAGTATGGCACTGGTTAGGTAACATTAAAATGTGGCACTGGTTAGGTAACATTAAAGTATGGCACTGGTTAGGTAACTTTAAAACGTGGGAATGGGTTAGGTAACCTTACAGTGTGGCACTCGTTAGTTAACATTAAAGCGTGGCACTGGTTAGGTAACATTAAAATGTGGCACTGTTTAGGTAACATTAAAGCTTGGGAATGGGTTAGGTAACCTTACAGTGTGGCACTGGTTAGTTAACCTTACAGTGTGGCACTGGTTAGGTAGCATTAAAGTGCGGGAATGGGTTAGGTAATATTAAAGCATTGCACTTCGTTAGGTAACATTAAAGCGTGGCACTGGTTAGGTAACATTAATGTGTGGCACTGGTTAGGTAACCTTACAGTGTGGCACTGGTTAGGAGACTGATTAGGCAACATTAACGTGTGGCACTGGTTAGGTAACACTACAGTGTGGCACTGGTTAGATGACGTTAAAATGTGGCAAGGGTTAAGTAACATTAAAGCGTGGCATTGTTTAGGTAACCTTACAGTGTGGAACTGGTTAGGCAATATCAACGTGTGACAATGGTTAGATAATATTACAGTGTGGCACTGGTTAGATGACATTAAAGTGTGGCACTGGTAATTAATGTAAAGTGTGGCACTGGTTAGGTAACATTAAAGCACGTCACTGGTAATGAATGAAAAGCAAGCATGTCAAACTTGCGGCCCACAATGGATACATTTGCGGCCCACCTGCTCTGGGGCCACTTTGTTTTGTGGCTGCCACCAGCGAGCAGGGCTGGAACTGGAGGATGGGTGGCTCATCTTAAGGTTGGGGAAGACAAATGACTCATTTGTCCTTTTTCCTAACTGAGGTCCCTTACTTCATTTTCATCTGTAAATACTGAACAAAAATATTCATTGAGGCAGTCAGCTAGACCTTTATCCTCTTCTACATACCTTCCTTCTTTTGTTTTTAATCTAACTAATCCTTGTTTTACTTTTCTTTTCTCATTTATGTATCTAAAAAATGTTTTATTCCCCTTTTTTACTGACTGTGCTATTTTCTCTTCTGTGTGTGATTTGGAAGCTCTTATAACTTGCTTAGCCTCTTTCTGCCTAATCTTATAGATCATTTTGTCTTCCTCAATCTGTTTTTTTTTATAATTAATAAATGCTAACTTTTTGTTTTTAACTATTTTGGCCACATCTGCGGAGTACCACAGTGGTTTCTTTACATTTTTGCTTTTACTGACAAGCCTAATGCAATTTTCTGTTGCCTTCAATAGTGCAACTTTTAAATAATCCTATTTCTCTTGGACTCCATTTAAATTGCTCCAGTCTGATAATGACTCCTCTACACTTATTCTAATTTTAGAACAGTCTGTTTTTCTAAAGTCTAAAACTTTTGTTTTTGTGTGGTGTGACTCAGTCACTGTTCTTATATTAAACCACACTGACTGATGATCACTGGATCCTAAACTTTCACCTACAGTAATATCTGATACCAAATCTCCATTTGTTAACACTAAATCTAGTATGGCCTCTTTACGAGTTGGCTCTTCAACAACTTGTTTTAGAGACAATCCCAGTAGTGAGTTTAGAATATGTGTGCTCCTGGCACAAGTAGCTAATTTTGTTTTCCAATTTACATCAGGAAGATTAAAGTCACCCATGATGATAACTTCCCCTTCATTGTCATTTTAGCTATTTCCTCAACTAGTAGATTATCTAACTCTTCAATTTGTCCTGGGGGCCTATAAATCACACCTACACGAGTTACTGTGTGATTACCAAATTCTAACGTAACCCAAACGGACTCTATGTTTGTCTCACTAACTTTTATTAGGCTAGATTTTATGCTATCCTTCACATACAGGGCTACCTCCCCCCTTTCTTGCCTTCCCTGTCTTTTCTATATAAAGAGTACCCTGGTATTGCTATGTCCCAGTCATTTATCTCATTATACCATGTCTCAGTAACAGTGACTAAACCTACATTATCAGTTGCCATTATTGCCACAAGTTCATGGATCTTATTCCCTAAACTGCTAGCATTTGTAGACATGACTCTAAGCTTATCATTTTTTAACACACTTGCTACAGGCACTTTCTGTCCTTGTTTTGGGGGGCAATTGGATTGATGTTTTATCACCCTTTTGCCCCCCCCCCCCTCCTAGTTTAAATACATCCTAGCAAAACCTCTGAACTGCTCACTGAGAACATTTGTTCCCTTTTGAGAAAGATGCAAACCATCTTTTTTGTACAGCTTATCTCCATTCCAAACAGAGCTACCATGAGAAATAAAGCCAAATCCTTGCTCCCGACACCATTCACCAAGCCACAAATTAAAGTCCCTAATACGCATCCGCCTGTCGTTCTGAGTGTTATGCACAGGCAGAACTTCAGAGAATGACAGTGTGGAAGCAACCTGCCGTATATCATTGGCAAAAACACTAAAAACTTCCTTAACCTCTGAAACCTCATTGCAAGCAAAGTCATTTGTCCCTAGATGGACAAGTGCATCCAATTCCCCTTCCTGCTCTGCTCACTTAACAATATTACAAATACGTCTCCTTTCTCTGTGTGCAGTAGCTCCGGGAAGACATCTCACAAGACCACCATTGTCCATCTCCACACCTCTTATGATAGAATCCCCCAACAACAACTGCTTTCTATTAGGCCTCACCATAGTCTCCAAGTCTGTCTCCACAACACCACTACACTTGGTGCCTGAGCCTGTTTCCACAACACCACTACACTTGGTGCCTAAACCTGTCTCTACAACACCACTACCCTCAGTGCCTGAGCCTGTCTCCACAACACTACTACACTTGGTGCCTGAGCCTGACTCCACAACACCACTACACTTGGTGTCTGAACCTGTCTCTACAACACCACTACCCTCAGTGCCTGAGCCTGTCTCCATAACACCATTACACTCGGTGCCAGAGCCTGTCTCCATAACACCACTCGGTGCCGCAGCCTGTCTCCATAACACCATTACACTCTGGAAGTGCAGAAAATAAATTATGTAGACCAACAGACTGTGCAATATGCCTTTTATCCACAACTCTAAGTCTACCAGATCCTACAGTAATCCATCTGCCATTCCTAGTATGCATAGTAAGCCTATGCTTATTTGCAAACAATAGCTAATTAAATAAACAATCAATAGCAAATGCCTAGCTAATCAAATGGGATGCCTTACCAATTACCAACAGGAAATCAAACCTTGTGCAATCAGTAACCTATTCCTACAGATGAATCTTACATGGAACAGTAAAAAAGAAAACTCTTAGCAAAATCTTAGAAGATTTTTGAAGATTTTTATGAAAACTGAAGTTTTTGTTTATTTGCGGCCCACATAAACGTAAACTTTGTTTATTTGGCCCATGTTAGTCTTTGAGTTTGACATGCTTGATGTAAAGTGTGACACTGGTTAGGTAATATTAACACCGGGCACTGGTAAAGTAACATTAAAATGTGGGAATGGGTTAGGTAACCTTACAGTGTGGCACTGGTTACGTAACATTACTGTCACGATTCGGGGAACCAAACACGCCAACACACACACACACAAAGTGCAGTACCGGACCTTAGAGTGGCCGGGCTAAGCACACAAAGAATAGTCAGGAAACAAGCCGAGTAAAGGGGAACCAGAAGACAGAATAACGATAGACAAGCCGAGGTCAAAGGGTAGGAGAAAGTCACAAAGTCGGATAAACAAGCCAGAGAGTACTTAACCAGAAACACAAGTTCAGTAGTAATACTAGCAAGTAAAGACCACAACAGGGCGGAGAGGAACAAGAAAGGTAAGTATTTAAATCCATAGGTTAATTCTGATTGGATAATTTCCAATCAGAATTAACAATCACACGTGGGAGGTATCTAAACCTCCCACTGTGATTGAGGCACTGTGCCTTTAACGCCGGGTCAGGTGACTGACCCCGGCGTTTGTTAAAATGGGCGGTCTCCCAGCGTGCAGCGTCATGCATGCTGCCGCTGGGGGACACAGAGGAAGACGCGGGCGGCATCCGTAGCTGGGAAGATGCCGCCCGCCGAGCGCACGCCAGGAAGGGGACCGCGGACGGGTGGAGGGTGAGTGCTGCGAGCGGACTGCAACCTCCCCTCGCAGCCGCCCGCGGGACCCTGGCAATTACAGTGTGTAACTGGTTAGGCAATATCAATGTGTGACAATGGTTAGGTAACATTAAAATGTGGCACTGGTTAGGTAACATTAAAGCGTGGGAATGGAATGGGTTGGGTAACCTTACAGCGTGGAACTGGTTAGGCAATATTAAAACGTGGCACTGGTTAGGTAACATTAAAGCGTGCGCATTCGTTAGGATTCAAGACACTTGTAGTTGGTAAGTAAGATAAATTGCGCAGTGTATCGGTCTCCTTAGCCCACAGCAGTAAGAGGCTTGGGGTAAAATTGTATCCAGTCAGATGTAAACACATCCTTGAATTCTAGAAACTGATTTAACATGCTACCTCAGTTTCGGGTGGTATAGAAAAAAATCTAAAACAAAATTGTGCTATGGATACAATTTAGAGGTATTAAATATCAAAAACCACCCTTAGTGAAAATCACCAAAAATAAAGGAACATACCAATCAAGCGAAATTCTATCAGGACATATAATAGCTGTATGTTCAATCTTCACAATATTAAAGGGACACTATAGTCACCAAAACTACTACAGCTTATTGGATTTGTTCTGGTGAGTAGAATTATTACCTTCAGGCTTTTTGCTGTAAACACTGTCTTTTCAGAGAAAATGATGTGTTTAAATTACAGCTTAGGTGTTACCTCCACTGGCCACTCCTCATATGGCTACTAGAGCTGCTTCCTGGGGCAGTGCTGCACAGTGTGACTGACATTCAGTGTCTCCACCCTCTGCATTGAGACACAGAACTTTTCTCATAGAGATTCATTGATTCAATTCATCTCTGTGAGGAGATGCTGATTGGCCAGGGCTGTGTTTGGCTTGTGCTGGCTCTGCCCCTGATCTGCCTCCTTGACAGTGTCAGCCAATCCAATGGGGAAGCAATGTGATTGGCTCAGACCACCACTTCTATCAGCAGGCAGATCAGAGGCAGACAGGGGCAGAGCCAGCAGCTGCAGACTTGACTACAAGTAAGATTTTACTATATTTAAGGGGGGCTAGATGGTATTAACACTATAGGGTCAGAAATGGATGTTTCTGTTCCTAAATTCATCTTAGAAAATACAAACTAAAAGCATACATAGTGTAGTACTGTAATTCGTTTGTAATCCCCAAAGCCGACTGCAGTTTCAGATGATTACACACTCACCAAATAGTATTAATGGGAAACTATAGGTACCCAGACCACTTCAGCTTATTAAAGTGGTCTGGGTATAGTATCCCAGGTTCCTTAACACTGCAAAGGTAATTGTTTCCGTTATTGATAAACGGCAATAATTACCTTTCAGGGCTAACTCCACCTCTAGTGGCTGTCTATGTGGGACTTCTGGGCTCCACGAGAGAGCATGAAGCTACAGTGCTAGGAAAACGAGGATTTTTTTTCTTGGCACTATAGTTTCCCTTTAAGGACTGGTTGGAGGGAGTTTGGAATTTATTTTAGTAAAGTCTGTATAGACAAAACCCATTGGATCTTCATTGCACTTCCACCCACACTCTGATTCTAGACAAGAGACTGCATAACGGAGGACACCCTCTCCTTAGTACCCAGTATCCGAACCTGCAGCAGGCTTTGGGGGAGGTACCTGTACACGGCTTTTGCCAGAGTCGGTCAACAGGACTATTTTGTCATCTTTCTGCGCTGTTTATACTGTCAGACCTATTTGTATGCAAGTGTACTGCATTTCACTACACTGAATATTTTAATTACAGTTATACACTATGTATATCTTTATTTTGTATTTTTCTAAAACAGGGCAAATCATGATCAAATGAGGAGGTGCGTGAGTGCAAGCGGACGGGGGGTTGGACCTAGCTGAAGTAATCAAAGCTAAGGAATTACAGGTTCCCTCTAAGTAGCTAAATAAAATATGGAGTTTAGTGAATAAACCTCATAGTTATTACAGGCCCAAAGGCTTCCGAATATGAATGGTCATCGTCAGCGAAATCTGACCTCATAGAGTTATAGGACTCGTTGCAGCTCTACTTTCTGCTGATGTGATCCTTCCTACAGAACGAATACATGTACGAAACAGGAATAAAGCATCTAAATAGATTAACCTGGTGCTTTTACAAAGTGTGTCATTTTTCTGAGAATATGAATTCCGTTTATAGATCTTTTTCAAAAGGAACTAGAGAGGGATATTCCCATCCTACTCAAGGGGATGTTTGGTGTGGCGGCTCCCCCTTGAAAGCAGATTAAAGAAAGAAAACATCAAAGCATATGCAGGTGCAAGTGCCAGCATTGCAGGTGAATCTCCCTTCTTTACTTTGTTGTATTTCCTGCCGTTAGTGGGGAAAAACTACCAGGGAAAAACCTAATCCTGTTTTAAATTTTTTCCTGTAGGTCTATAATAATTGATGGGTTTTTTTGTTTTGTTTTTTACAGTCAAGCATATCGTTTTTTTTTTCTTTTTTACACTTACAGTCAAGCATATTGCATGACACCTGTTCCCAAGAACAACTGATGGGATGGGATCCAGACATTCCTGTGTGCAGGTTAATGCCAGAGGGAAAATACAACGAATGCGGAGTGGAGCCAAGTGAAGAACAGGCACTGTGTGTTCACTGAATCTCACCACCAGCTAAGGTCAGGATCAGCTAGTGATAAAAACATCTCTCCAAGATTTGCTTAATCCCCCCTCCGGCCCCCCGCTCAGAGATCGGCAGCATGATACTATAGTACTGGATAAAGATGTGCACAGTTAGACTCACACGAAGTGCACGGTTTGAAATTGAATCGTTTTCATTGTAAAGAGAGAGGTTAAAATACCCCTGACAAACTGAGCGGGTAATTTGAATTTACACCTAGTGGGTTAAATATATTAGTTTCATATAAAAACATAGAGAAAAATTGTTTCTGATATTCAATACAGAAATAAATCAATGCCAATTTAAAAAAAAAAAGTTTTTAAAATGGATTAAGACATCTTTTTAAAGATGTAATCCTACAAAGAAACCAAATACAAATGTGAAACACTAAAGCCTTCTGAAAGGAGTTTCATTTTTGATGTCTAATTTGGTTTGTTTTTTTTACAAAGTTATATTTGGTCTAAAAATTGTCAGCTTTTCTCTACCTAATTTAATCATTTTTTCACAGAAATATCAATTTCAGAAAAAGACTACCTAGTTTAAAACGGAAAAAAGAGAAATGAAACAGAATTATGTTCCAGTAGAAAAAGAATGATAAATCCATTGATAGAAGAGCGACATTCAAAAATGACAGACTTAAGAAATTACACCAAAAATGCTGGCGACACAGATAAATCTCCCACACATTCAGAATAAATATATTCTGGGTAGGGATAGACCGATAATCTGCCGATATTCCGGATTTGGGCAATATCAGTATTGCCCACTATTGATACAGATATTGACGATAATATGAGAGGCGGCTGTGGCCCAGCGCATCCATAAGGCGGCACAGGCGTCCATCTTAAGATGGGAGCGAGAGAGGGGAGGGGACCACTAAGCAGGGACACACACACACTAAAGGACAGGGAGGGAGAGAGGGGAGGGGAGAGGACCACTAAGCAGGGACACACACACACTAAAGGACAGGGAGGGGGAGAGGGGAAGGGAGAGGACCACTAAGTAGGGACACACACACACTAAAGGACAGGGAGGCAGAGAGGGGAAGGGAGAGGATCACTAAGGGACAGGGAAGGGAGGGGAAGGGAAAGGATCACTAAATATTCTTGAGAAGAAAAAAATCTGACTGGAATGTATATTTTGTACATTTACCACTTAAAAAAAAAAAGATTTGACAAAAAAAATTAAATAAACATGTTCAGCAAACAGTAGATTTGTGTAGAAATTGTTTTTTTCAAATCGGTAAATGTACAGAATATCGGTAAGTTATCGGCTATCGGCCTAAAAGTTCACAGATTATCGGTATCCGTATCAGTCGAGCCCTAATTCTGGGGCTTGATTTTTATTTATTTATACTGAACTGAATTCAGCAAACTGGGTGGCGCCTATTCAATATTAGGTTTTCTAAACAAAGCAATATTCAGATTTAAATTCAAAGGGAGCCAACTAGTTCAAAAGTAATGGCTTTTATGAGAGCGGCAGGGTTCTGGTTCTATGATATGCCTAGGAAATATTGCAGGATTATTTAATGGGAAGCTACAGGAGTCCACATACTGTCTGTATGAAGTTCAGTCTATGGAGAGCCGATGGAATCATTGTTCAGTTTACAAAGAATTTCATGTTTCGGTGTTCAGTCTAGCAGCAGGATTCAGTGCTCAGTCTATGGAGAGCTGCAGAGTACAGTATTCAGCCTATGGAGAGCTGCAGGGTTTAGTATTCAGCCTATGGAGAGCTGCAGGGTTTAGTATTCAGCCTATGGAGAGCTGCAGGGTTTAGTATTCAGTCTATGGAGGGCGGCAGGGTTTAGTATTCAGCCTATGGAGAGCTGCAGGGCTCAGTATTCAGCCTATGGAGAGCTGCAGGGTTTAGTATTCAGACTATGGACAGCTGCAGAGTTTAGTATTCAGCCTATGGAGAGCTGCAGGGTTTAGTATTCAGCCTATGGAGGGCTGCAGGGTTCAGTATTCAGTCTATGGAGAGCTGCAGAGTTTAGTATTCAGTCTATGGAGAGCTGCAGAGTTTAGTATTCAGCCTATGGAGAGCTGCAGGGTTCAGTGTTCGGAGAGCTGCCGGGTTTAGTATTCAGACTATGATGAGCTGCAGAGTTTAGTATTCAGCCTATGGAGAGCTGCAGGGCTCAGTGTTAAGTGTATGGAGAGCTGCAGGGTTTAATTTTCAGACTATGACGAGCTGCCGGATTTAGTATTCAGACTATGATGAGCTGCCGGGTTTAGTATTCACACTATGATGAGCTGCAGGGTTTAGTATTCAGAATATGATGAGCTGCCGAGTTTAGTATTCAGCCTATGGAGAGCTGCAGGGTTTAGTATTCAGCCTATGGAGAGCTGCAGGGTTTAGTATTCAGTCTATGGAGGGCGGCAGGGTTCAGTATTCAGTCTATGGAGAGCTGCAGAGTTTAGTATTCAGTCTATGGAGAGCTGCAGGGCTCAGTATTCAGCCTATGGAGAGCTGCAGGGTTTAGTATTCAGACTATGGAGAGCTGCAGAGTTTAGTATTCAGCCTATGGAGAGCTGCAGGGTTTAGTATTCAGCCTATGGAGGGCTGCAGGGTTCAGTATTCAGTCTATGGAGAGCTGCAGAGTTTAGTATTCAGTCTATGGAGAGCTGCAGAGTTTAGTATTCAGCCTATGGAGAGCTGCAGGGTTCAGTGTTCGGAGAGCTGCCGGGTTTAGTATTCAGACTATGATGAGCTGCAGAGTTTAGTATTCAGCCTATGGAGAGCTGCAGGGTTCAGTGTTAAGTGTATGGAGAGCTGCAGGGTTTAATTTTCAGACTATGACGAGCTGCCGGATTTAGTATTCAGACTATGATGAGCTGCAGAGTTTAGTATTCAGCCTATGGAGAGCTGCAGGGTTCAGTGTTAAGTGTATGGAGAGCTGCAGGGTTTAATTTTCAGACTATGACGAGCTGCCGGATTTAGTATTCAGACTATGATGAGATGCCGGGTTTAGTATTCAGACTATGATGAGATGCCGGGTTTAGTATTCAGCCTATGGAGAGCTGCAGGGTTTAGTATTCAGCCTATGGAGAGCTGCAGGGTTTAGTATTCAGCCTATGGAGAGCTGCAGGGTTTAGTATTCAGTCTATGGAGGGCGGCAGGGTTTAGTATTCAGCCTATGGAGAGCTGCAGGGCTCAGTATTCAGCCTATGGAGAGCTGCAGGGTTTAGTATTCAGACTATGGACAGCTGCAGAGTTTAGTATTCAGCCTATGGAGAGCTGCAGGGTTTAGTATTCAGCCTATGGAGGGCTGCAGGGTTCAGTATTCAGTCTATGGAGAGCTGCAGAGTTTAGTATTCAGTCTATGGAGAGCTGCAGAGTTTAGTATTCAGCCTATGGAGAGCTGCAGGGTTCAGTGTTCGGAGAGCTGCCGGGTTTAGTATTCAGACTATGATGAGCTGCAGAGTTTAGTATTCAGCCTATGGAGAGCTGCAGGGCTCAGTGTTAAGTGTATGGAGAGCTGCAGGGTTTAATTTTCAGACTATGACGAGCTGCCGGATTTAGTATTCAGACTATGATGAGCTGCCGGGTTTAGTATTCACACTATGATGAGCTGCAGGGTTTAGTATTCAGAATATGATGAGCTGCCGAGTTTAGTATTCAGCCTATGGAGAGCTGCAGGGTTTAGTATTCAGCCTATGGAGAGCTGCAGGGTTTAGTATTCAGTCTATGGAGGGCGGCAGGGTTCAGTATTCAGTCTATGGAGAGCTGCAGAGTTTAGTATTCAGTCTATGGAGAGCTGCAGGGCTCAGTATTCAGCCTATGGAGAGCTGCAGGGTTTAGTATTCAGACTATGGAGAGCTGCAGAGTTTAGTATTCAGCCTATGGAGAGCTGCAGGGTTTAGTATTCAGCCTATGGAGGGCTGCAGGGTTCAGTATTCAGTCTATGGAGAGCTGCAGAGTTTAGTATTCAGTCTATGGAGAGCTGCAGAGTTTAGTATTCAGCCTATGGAGAGCTGCAGGGTTCAGTGTTCGGAGAGCTGCCGGGTTTAGTATTCAGACTATGATGAGCTGCAGAGTTTAGTATTCAGCCTATGGAGAGCTGCAGGGTTCAGTGTTAAGTGTATGGAGAGCTGCAGGGTTTAATTTTCAGACTATGACGAGCTGCCGGATTTAGTATTCAGACTATGATGAGATGCCGGGTTTAGTATTCAGACTATGATGAGATGCCGGGTTTAGTATTCAGACTATGATGAGCTGCAGGGTTTAGTATTCAGAATATGATGAGCTGCCGAGTTTAGTATTCAGCCGATGGAGAGCTGCAGGGTTCAGTGTTCAGTGTATGGAGAGCTGCCGGGTTTAGTATTCAGACTATGATGAGCTGCTGGGTTTAGTATTCAGACTATAATGAGCTGCAGAGTTCAGTGCACTGAGAGCTGCATGGTTCAAGTGGACACTGCTGGGTTCAGCTTTGCCAAGAAGCTAACTAACAGGTGAAAAACATATTTTGCGTGTCATTCTAATTCTCCAAGTGCTGGAGATGTATTTAAAAGATTTGTGAATTCTTTCTTCAATGAGATGTTACTGAGAATGTGCAGCGCCACACATGTCCACATGCTAAGTCATTCTGACACAAATTAATCTGTGAGAAAGGAAACACGACTGGCTGAAAGATCCTGGTGATTTGCTGGTTGAAAGCTGTGTCAGAGCAGAATAAATAGATATGATTTTTTTGGTTATTCTCAAGGCATTATCTAAATCCCAATGGCAGCGGTACACAATGACTGACGTGCACATCCACACCGAGCAATGTGGGTTCCTGCAGCTTCCACACTCAGCTTATAATTCCTGGTAGAATAGGTAACTGTTTTTCCATTGAAGTATGGTAAAACAGTAATTTATTGACAATAAATTACAATCTATTAATAAAACATCTTAAAATCTGTCACGTCAGACGCACCGTGATAGCTTAATCGATTAGCTAGCTAAATCTCAAAATGTTGTTTTTTTTAGGCTGGCTGGCCTGTCACAGCCAGAGTATACCATGCTGTGTCACATGTGCATGTACACACTATGTAAGAACTGACTGAGCACACATATAGTCTTGTAGTAATGATGTCACCCCAAAACATGCCAGTATTGGGGAACAGTTACATGGCTACGAAGAGGGAATGTAGAATTGTCACATCCAGAAATGTGACAGTTCGGATTAAAGCAATGAGCAGTAGGGAGATAAAACAAAATGTATATATTTTATTTTATAGGTTGAAAATGGTTCAAGTCCAGAAAACAAAACCGCAAATCTCTGTTACTACGGTTGACCCAAAATATTAGTTATTATAGCCCTAAATGTCCTGCTTTGTCAAATATGCATCCAGGCCTTTTATAAAGATATTTACTGAATCAGAGAAAACGACTTTATCATTCTTCCGCTAAATATGACCTTGGGTTCCTTTGCATATTGTGAAGACATGTGTGCGCTGCCAGGTAATATTTTGGAGTGGTGTGTTATATATATATATATGGTTGAGCAATCTTCATCACACTAACCCTGTCTGTATCCACTAACGCTCCTTTTAACCCCTACAATAGCTGCCACATCCTTTCAGAACCAAATCAGTTTTCCTTTCCTTGCCACTCACAAATCGCAGTAACACAATGGTCCGCTGTCTCAAGCGTTTTCAATGTTTGATTTATTTTTTTCCCACTGCTCCTCTAATAAAATTCAGTCCTCTTAAAACCAACCACTGGAACCCTGTGTCTTTTATCACTATTTCAGACGCCTTGTCCTTGCTTGTTAAGGTATTATGTTTATCCCAAGTGGTCTCCCTCACTAGTTGCTTTAGAGACCCCCTTACAGCCGAGTCCACCCAGCCTTATAATAAACCATTTCATTATAAGGAGGCCCTCTGCTAATCTGGCTAGCACATCACTTGCCTTAAGCAGCTTTGGCCATCGAGTTAAATCTTAAAACTCACAAAAGGCTCTTCATCCCACGACTTAAGCTCATTGATGCCTTTTTTCACCTGATTTACTGATTCTTTTCCAGCATGATCCATTATCATACACCGACCATGAATAACCGATTGAGATTATGGAAACCTATCCATCGCTTTCTGAAGGTTCCAGACTGCTAGATTTTCTACATTTCTGAAGCTGAAAAGCTGTTCTGATTGACATTGGAGTTCAAACTAAACAAACAATTTCTTAAGGTTTCATTCCACTCTGTGAACCGCCAATGAATTCTTGCTCAGCTGCGATAGAGTTGTGCATCAGTAACACATGGTTGTAGCAGTGATCACAACTTCACATGAAGCAGTAGATTCCCATTGATTAAAGTTGTTGCCTAGTGTTTTTGGTAACAATAGGCAGGGACGTGAAGGGTTAATAGCTTTCCCTTAGGCCACCATACCCTAACTTCATATTTGCAGTTTACTTGACCGATACATAAATGGTAGAAATTCTTTCCTAGATTTTCAGGGCTCTTGAACCATGTTCTGGCGATAATTTTGAACATTCCTGAATACGATCCAATCTTTTGCGTGCAAGTCATTAAATGGGCCAGGGGTGCGGAATTGGTAAAATGTGTAATTTACCAGCTGCTGTTAAGAATGGCAGCTTTTGTGAGGCCAGCTGGCAGAGTCCGGTTAGTAAGGATCTAATCTCAACATTAAGCTTTCTTATTGTCACTAATTCCAATTTGTACGCAGACTGCAGGATCAGACGGACCAGCTGTCACCTAGAGCAGGCTGATAATTACCACATTTCATTTTATTCTTTAAGATCAAAATTATAATTCAATTAAGATATTTTGCTTGTTTGTGCTTCCCAGTCAAGGAGCTAAATGTCAGGATGGCAAACTAGCATTTAATAAAGACTTGCCTCTTAACCCCCCAGGAAGATAATGCGGGGTAGCAGCAATTTAAATGGTATAAAAAAAGGTTTCTTCTGTTTAGTTTTTTAATTTGGGACTGATAATTAGTATTATTATTAATAGGACTTTAGTTTAGGAACAAGTTTGAATAACAAGGGAATAGTCATAATTTAATAGACATGTATAATTGAACGCTGGCTGTTGTGCTTTTAGGATTTTTTCTCTCCACTTTCCTTTTTTCCATTTAGATTTAGCTCAAAACATAATTTTGGGCAACTGATGCAAATTTCAAATGGCCAGCGATTCCTTGCACTCAACCAAACGTGCAATATATCACAAGAAAATTATGCTTTCACACGTGCGTCTCGGGAACACGGTGGCATTAGACCAAGAGAGCCTAACAGGTCTGGCAGTGCCCAGAACAATGCACAACTGGGAAGAGAAAGGTGCACTCAATAACGATGTTTCGGTTTCCTTCTGAAAATTTGGCAAATCTTTTGTCATTGCTCCAGAAGTGGGACCCCAGAACAAGATAGAGAGAAGTTGCACCAAATCCTGGGCAATTGATCAGATGTGCCGCCATCACACCTCATGGTCTACGGGTGAATTCTCTCTAATATAGGCATTTTTCATAGCTCTCCTATCACAAAGCGGGTTCTATCTAACTCTGCTAAGCTACAGCACACCCGGGATCCCTTCTCAGTACCTTTGACAGCAGACACAACTTTAGCTACTAGACTTCCAACCGAGGCGAACTTGTGGCCTAGCTGCAGCCTGGCTGTGTGAGTGGGGGAGGCGGCCGATCCCTCAACTCACATTCCAGTCGGACCCTCAGTGGACTACCCTGTTTCTCATCCCCACCCCCCCTCCCAGTGAGGGTTAACCTGGCACCTTCAGCTACTTACCATCATCTGAGACGAGCCCAAGCACACCCTGCTCGAATCAAGGGGCCTAACACTAGCTCCCCAAAATGGTGATGGATCACGACTCCACAGGATGTGTGCAGCTTAACAGTGATTTACTGGCATCATTTGACTATGTATGCATGGCCTTTTGGAAGCGGCTGCGGCGACGGTAAAGTACAGCCTTGAAACCTCAGACGCTGCACATGTAACAGAGACAAGCAACACTCTCACTCACTCTCTGCCGACGCTGCCGAAACGACCCATAGAGATGACCCTCTCTGGGCGGCGATGGATCCCTCCCGCTTGCCAGGGGTGAGGGCACTTGAAAAGCTCATCGCTCAGGTGCCCGAAAGTGCAGCCGACATAGGAGTCCAGGTGATGGGAAGGACCCTCCGCCTTACTACCGTGTTTCCCCGAAAATAAGACCTAGGCATTGCACCTTTGCGGCCCGGCGAGACTTCCTTCTTCTACCGTATGAGGAGGAGGGGGAGGAGCGTTGCGGGCCGCGGCATCGCGCAACGTGATGACGACCTTTCGCAGCGCCGTCAGTCTGCCTTCACGGATCTTCAGCGGAAGGATCCATTTCCGGGCGGTGAGGCACCCAGTGGTCGGACTCGGCAAGGAATCTTTGAAATGTGAGTAGATATTTTATGTCTGGAACTGAATTAATTAAAGGGGGGTGAATTAATTAAAGGGGGGGTGAATTAATTAAAGGATTAATTAAAGGGGGGGGGGAGGGGGTGGATTAATTAAAGGGGTGGTGGGGGGTGGATTTATTAAAGGGGGGGATATTAAAGGGGGTGGGGGGGAGGATTAATTAGAGGGGGTGGATTTATTAAAGGGGGGGTGGATTAATTAAAGGGGGTGGATTAATTAGAGGGGGGGTGGATTAATTAGAGGGGGTGGATTAATTCAAGGGGTGGTGGATTAATTCAAGGGGGGTGGATTAATTAGACAGTACGGTATTTTGATCCCCAGACAAGATGAGTGCAAAGAGAAAGAGCTGTACATGCCGGTACCGTAAATAAATAAGCCCTACCCTGAAATTAAGCCCTAGTGTGTTTTATGCGACTAAAATTAATATAAGACCCGGTCTTATTTTCAGAGAAACACGGTATGACCCTCCAAAGGCGCAGAGGAGGATCCGGACACGAATCACTTTAGCCATCACGGCATCTCCGAACAGCCCCTGCAGGCTGTCCCCTCAGGACACTTGGAGGCTGCATACATCAACCTCACGAAGAGGCATTGGATGAGTGCTTGGTCTAATCCAGGGTCCCCCACCTAAGCAGCTTTCCTCGGGACTACCAACTCTAGCACTGTGCCAATATAGTCTCTACTCACTACTATGATCCGCAGGGACATTTCTGTTTATGCATATTTTTTAGAAATCAGTCTCCATATGTCTAGTCTTGTTTTTACACCACACATACCTTCCATGTTGTCAGGTATCAAATTCATACGTTAGCTTGCTATATACCTCACATACACTGACATACACAGTGTGATGTTTCCTATAGCAGATATATTTTAAAACGTGCAGTTATCTCTATTGCCACGGTTATACTATGTATTTTACCGCTCTTTCTTTGCTATTGTGGCAGCTGATTGTTATCTGTGCACAATTTTTTTTTAAATCTTCTACTTCTATACCAAAAACTCTAAGAAAAACATTCAAACAAAAGTAACTAAAGTTTGGTGACAGGAATTTGATCGCATTATGGTCTGCTGTAAAGAGCTGCAAATGTAAAGACATTTTGTTCCATACAGTTCTGTAAGGAGGAAACGGCTACAATTCTGAAAAATGGATCTGAGAGTCTTACCAAGAGTTACATGAAAGAGGAAGTCCGTTAATTACACACTCATATTTTCATCGGAAAATAGGGAATTGGAAAGCACACCAATTGCTATAATTACCACAATTTATACAAAAACACAAAGGAATAAGTGCATGTGCATAGTTATAAATCTGTCAGTCCAAACTCTCATTAACCACGACCCCGGGGCCACTGACCCCAATCACCTATAGCCCCGAAGTGGCAGAGGGCCTCACGGCGCTAGACATTAGGACGTACGGAGCATCAGACTGGCCCCACATGCAACAGTGGTGCGCAGCAGATGCGCTGAAACCACTTCAGGAGCTCATACCGGACAGAACCCAGATGGTCCTGGAAAGACTGCGCTACTTCCAAATTAAAGCATACTATGTGTCCTATACCGGGCGGCGCTTGTTCCACAGACCGCTCATGCAGTTCGAGGACATATGCAGAGCCCGAACGCACATATCAAGAGGCATCTCTGTGATCTACGCACTCCAAGCTGCAGCCCGACCCGAGCCAGCAAGATATATGGCACGTTGGGAGGAGGCCACAGGAGTCTCCCTCACGGAACCGTAGTTGTCGAAAATCCACATACTGACGCACCAAAGCACGATGTGCTCCAAACGCCAGGAACTCAACTACAAACTGCTAACTGGGTGGTACGGGACGCCCGAGAGGATACACAGAATGATTCCGGATGCCCCCGACACCTACTGGTGGTGTGAAGAAGAGACAGGATCGGACATACATATCTGGTAGACATGTAGAAAAATAGCTCCGTTTTGGAACCAAGTACACGCACAGATCAAGGACATACTAGACACCGATATCCAACTTCAGCCACTTCAGATGCTCCTACATCACACAGAGATGCCCCTATCCAGATATAAAAATTCACTCACAAAACACCTCCTAAACGCAGCCAAAATACTCATCCCTTCTAACTGGCGGACCAGACAGGCACCCACCCTCCAACAATGGATGAACAAGTTGGAAGAGATCAATGGGATGGAGACCCTCACTGCATCCCTGAAAGGAACTGAAGACAGATACATACAGACATGAACCCCCTGGATTGACTTCATCTTACGCAGAAGGACATAGGGCTATCAACCATCGCGCCCGGTCGGGGGTGTGGGGGCGTGCTCCGTGCCGCGTGGGGGCGAGGAGGCTTTCCCCACAAATTTTTTTTCTCTCTCTCTCTCTCCTCCTCTCCTTCTTTCCCTTCCCTCTCCAATTCTCCATCACACCCACCACGGTCCTCGCTGGGCTAGATCTCTACACTAAGCCAGTCCCCAAAGTCTCTATACACCAGCCCTCTCCCTCTCGGACACCAGACAGAAACTGGACCTCTGCACCTGCGCAGGAACAGTGACCAAGAGAAAGCCCATAGGCTCCCGAACTACACAGAGGACGACCATAAGGCTTCCAGCCAAACACACTGACATACGTATGGGTACACATGGGCTGGGAGCGGGAGGCACAACAGGTCCCGCTGTCTCCACAACCGATAGGAGAACGACTCCTGCTGCAGACTTACCAGATAGGCACTGGACAGTGCTCCTGGGACGAGGGAATCGGCCGACTGGCCACGACTAGGGAGCCCCACACGCCCAAACCCCTAGACGGGGGACTCTCCTTTAAGAAATAGACGATAGGACAGGGAGATACTTCCGCTCACGCTTACGTGACTAGAGTCTCAAAAGCTAGCAGAAGGGGATTACCTGGTACAATGGGACGCCCTCTCCCAGAGCTGAAAGCCAACAAAGCCCCCAGGCATAACATATTTACCCGCCCCAAGCTATGACACGACAATATGCTTACCGTAACCCATAAAATATAGCTCAGAGGAGTTTTTCCGCAAGTAGAACTCGCACCCCACTGTTAAAATCATGACTAGATTGTCACAGAAACAATGTTTGATACAACTAAATGGAAACTGTTAGCACATGAAGTTGTTTGATGTTACCAAGTCATGGGAGATACATAGCTGGACATATACACACAGATACAGCAATATATTTAAGTATCTATGACGTGCTGGCACAGTATGGCGACAAATGCAAATTTCAAATGTCTCACGATTCCCTGCACTCAATCAAATTTGCAATATGTCACAAACAAAATTAGGCCTGGACACAGGCAGAGCGTCTCGGGAACATGAGAGATGCAATGATCTGACTACTAAGATAGGTAAAGTACATTAAACTGTTAGTTGTTCTGGTACCAAAAGTGTACATTAAATTAATGGAGGAATACCCCAGTTTTATGCTTCAGATAATCCACCCAGGGATTTAATGCACCCAGGGAAACCTCAGTCAATACGTATTATACTCAATAAATATCACAGAGCTCCAGCATCCATACAAGGTACCAGTAACTCCTGTAACTCCAAGTCCCACACAAATACAAGCCAAATACAAGTGCCAAAACTCTTCCATGAGAAGGTTAATCATGGTGGTTGGCTGAATGTGTTGTGTTTACATTAATCCTGCACACACAGGAATATGTAAAGAAAACGAAGCAGAGCGCTAGTCGTGTTTCCATCAGGTTTATAATCCCCCCATTTATAATTACTGCTCTGGAATTAGGCTAAGAGGATATTAGGAGATAAAGGCAGCGCAGGCCGAGCTCAGAAACTTGACTGACACAGCTTCTGACACTTTCCTGTAGGTTGTTCACAGTTCATACCCGGCCAAGTTTGGCTTCGCTCTGGGTCAGGCTGATGTGTGCCTTAGTCATGGTGGTGGCTGAAGAAGGGAATGGGTCCTGGATTTGCCTTAGGTACATGCTCAGGGGGCTCTGGATTTAATAGACTTTGACTCTGAGGAAATACACTTAAAATGACACTATATGCACCCAGACCATTTTATCTTAATGAAGTGGTGTGGGTGCCTTGTCCCTGTCATTTTAACCCTGCAATGTAAAACACTATCATTCTGTACGGTTTAAATGCCTCTACAGATAAGTATTCCTAATGCTATAGTGTTCCTTTAAAAATATATACTTTTAAATAAATATTAGTTGTCTCTTGTACGCTACAGATAATACAATTTTACCTATACACCGTATGAACTAAATTCCTCTAAAATGGCTCAGGGGCCATCTATATTGAATAAAAGAGCTTCAATGGCTAGTTATCAGCTTACGGGCAGGGCTCTCTCTACAATTGTCTGTGTATATTGTACGTTTCTCCACTAATTGTACAGCGCTGCGTAATCTGTTGGCGCTTTATAAATAACAGTAATAAATAAATAAATAGCGATTCTAACTATTTTCTATTGTAACAGGGGTATGCAGCTATGCTCTCAGTGAGATGAACACACAATAACCGCAACCCCATCCTCTAACGCAGTGTTTACCAATTGGTGTTCCGCAGAACCCTAGAGAACAAAGTTGGGCTTCCATGGCGATTTGTCCATCGGGTTACCCTATCTGTATCGCTGGGGCCCGGTCAGGCACCACAGCCTTTTAAGACTGCGACCTGGCCCCTGTAGTATGGAATGCTGGGAGAAACTGATTGGTTGTCCCACTTCCTCCTAGATAGAGACCGCGTTGAGCAAGACGGGGAGAGTGAGCAGCACACCAGCCTTAGCCAGCAGCCTGCTGCACTCCAAGCAAGTCACCCTCCTGCCGGAAAAAGGTAATCTAACAGGAGGGTGACTGCAAATACCTGTGTATTTTTGTATATGTATCTCTGTGTGTGTACTATGTGTCACTGTGTGTATCTGAATGTGTGTATCTGTGTTTGTGCCACTGTATGTATCTGTGTGTACGTGCCAATATCTGTATTTTTGTGTGTATGTGCCAGTGTGTGTATCTGTCAGTGTGTGTATGTGTGTCAGTGTGTATCTGTGTATATGTGCCAGTGTCTGTATCTGTCAGTGTGTGTGAGTGTCAGTGTGTATCTGTGTGTCACTGTGTGTATGTGTCAATGTGTATATGACTGTGTGTACATGCCAGTGTGTGTATCTCTGTGTGTATGTGCCAGTGTGTATCTGTCAGTGTGTGTCAGTATGTATCTGTGTATATGTGCCAGTGTGTGTATCTGAGTGTTAGTGTGTGTATGTGTCAGTGTGTATCTGTGTGTCACTGTGTGTATGTGTCAGTGTGTATATGACTGTGTGTACATGCCAGTGTGTGTATCTCTGTGTGTATGTGCCAGTGTGTGTCAGTATGTATCTGTGTATATGTGCCAGTGTGTGTATCTGAGTGTCAGTGTGTGTATGTGTCAATGTGTGTACCTGTGTGTCACTGTGTACACATGAGTTTACAGAGGAAGAGGTTCTATTTCAACTGTCAAAAGTAAAGACAAATAAGTCAATGGGACCTGATGGAATACACCCAAAGCTATTAAAAGAGCTTAGTGGTGTACTAGCAAAACCATTAACAGATTTATTTAACCAATCATTGTTAACAGGAGTAGTCCCAGAAGATTGGAAGTTAGCGAATGTTGTGCCCATTTACAAGAAAGGTAATAGGGAGGAGTCGGGCAACTATAGGCCAGTAAGCCTTACTTCAGTAGTGGGGAAAGTGATGGAAACCATGTTAAAGGATAGGATTGTTGAACATCTAAAAACACATGGATTTCAAGATCAGAGACAACATGGGTTTACTTCAGGGAGATCATGCCAAACTAATCTTATTGATTTTTTTGATTGGGTAACTAAAATTATAGATCAGGGTGGTGCAGTAGACATTGCTTACCTAGATTTCAGTAAGGCTTTTGACACTGTTGCACATAGAAGGCTTATCAATAAACTGCAATCTTTAAGTTTGGATTCCAATATTGTTGAATGGGTAAGGCAGTGGCTGAGTGACAGGCAACAGAGGGTTGTAGTCAATGGAGTATATTCGAAGAGTGGGCTTGTCACCAGTGGGGTACCTCAGGGATCTGCACTTGGACCCATTCTATTCTCTCTATGTATGTATATCTGTGTATGTCTGTATGTGCAGACATCCCAACAATCAAACACCAACCCCATGCAAGCACAAACATGACATACAAAGACATCCCTGAACTTTAACTCTAAAATTACATACAAGCACTCAAACACCAATAATACACACAAACGTACATTCACATTTAAAATCCAACACTACATCCAAACACACCATTTCACGTAAATGCAGGCATAACACCCAACAAGGCACCCCTGTATTAGAATGCTCTACACACAGAGGCTCACCTGCTCCTAAGTACTACAACCTGTTTAGAAATTTGTCAAAAAGAAACCATTTTCTTTGACATTGACACTTAACAAAGTCAAAATTCAGGGTAAATTTAAGGTGAATAAAGCCAATTGTCTTGGTTACCTATGCTTTCTGTTTAGCTACTTCGGCCTTAAATGTAAAATTCACTGTGAATTCACTTTCAATTCTCATTTTAGTAAATAATCCTGTATGTCTTTTATCCCATGGAAGGCCAAATGGCGGTGCATGCTTCATCACAACCGTACAAACTACGAGAAAAAAACCATTTTGAAATCAAAGAGGAACTTTCCAATAATGGCTGTCCTATTTATTTCTAAATCTCACTAGATTTCATTTATTTTTCATGCCTTGCAGGGCACACCTGGCTTGACATGTAAATGAGTTGATCGCTGTGGGCCATACGCACAGTTCTTGTATGTGTACGACACTACTGAAGGGATTGCTCTGTGCCCAAGGGAGAAAATCGGTGGAAATAGTGTATACTGGGGAGAAGGTACAAGGAGCAGTCACTTCCAGAAAAGTAGCAGATCATCTTTAAAATGTACCATGGATCCCCTCTGATCCACGATTTATCATCTATCAATCAGTGCTGCGGGTTGGATGGCTAACAAAGAAGGCTTTTCACACATGTTGTGAGGCAGCAATGTCCATGTGCAGGGACTGTGGACACACTGTTTTCAGAGTGATCTTCTCACACTTGCATGAGTTCGTTCTACGTTTGGTTTCTACCTGTGCTTTACATAACTTTCTAGAAGGCTTGCACTCTACTCTAGCTAACAGACAGCTGTCTGCTAGGCATTTGGGGATACCCTGCTATTGAATTGTGGGATGCCACACACCATGCTGGGGTAAAACAATCTGCATTATGGGACACCAACATAATTGCTGTACTAAGCTTACTTTGATCTCCAATGTGAAAGTTTTATCTTCGATTGTTATTATGCTTTATAAAGCACCAGCATATTCACAGCGCTGTACAAAGGATAAATAGAACATACAACAAATTACAAACGGGCACGTTTAGCATTCAAGAACAAGAGGTGCTGCTTGCCTGCTCAAACAAGTAGAACCTATTGCACATCCAGACCTGTGTTCCAATGACCTGCTTTCAAAAAATCCCATCCTATACACCCGCAGGGGTAACCCCCAAGGCTGTGCATCTCTATTAAGAAAAGAAAAGCACAATGCAATGCACTGACCTCTGGCACTAAAAGGGTTAGCGCAAGGAAAAGCAAAATAGTCTTCATTTAAAAGAACCGTTTTGCTTTACATCTACATTTGCATTGTGACAACTCACTTATTGCCAGCATGTAACAAAGGCCGCGCGCAAATCCTGTTACCCAATATTATCTGCTGCCTGAAAATAGGACACGTTACAAAATGGTGAAATGGAAATTCTAGATTGTTCATGACTTGTACGTCTCTGTGTGTGCGGACTCTGAGCAGCTATAAAGGAAAGCCTCTTCTCTGGCACGGACACAACAAAGAGCTGCTTTGTTACACCTGGCAGTGTGAAACAGGATTAACTTTACCCCAATGCAAAAAAATAAATAAAAGCTTTCCTTGCAGCCAAAAGCCTCCCAGGAATTGGCAGCATGATGTCACAATGATGTCAAGGGGGCCAAGTGGTTGCCACTGTAGGAATAACCTTAGATGTCTTAATGTGTCTCAACATTTAAAACAATTGGACACTAAGCCTATTATAATGTGTCCATAAGAAAAATGCAATGTATCGATTTTAAATATCATTTCATTTTTTTCTCGTGGAATAGTTCCTGATTTCAAGCACCTTTGCCATCAGAAGTATAGGTTTATATGAATTGGTTATGTCTTCTGCCGAAAACAGGTGCACCCGAAGTAACATAAGCACTGCGGCGCGTGGAGACTGACTGAAAGGGCTAAAAACACAACAGCACTCTCAGCCAATCAGTGTCATCCAGACTGAGAACGATAATGTCAATTGTTACCTCCGTTCTATTAATATGGCTCGAGGTTAGCGAGGTCTCTGGGTGCCCAGGACGAGCCTCAATTTAAATCAAACATCAAACTCCTCCTAAACAGTTTGCAATTAAACTGACGGACAGTGCCAGGAGATTTTTGGCAACACAAGCACTACAGCAAGTTGTAAATATACTCTGGGCTGCAGTGGTTAAGTGGCTTAGAGTACCCCTTTATAGTTATAATGTATTTAAAGTTAATCAGGACTTCACTGCGACACAGTGCAGCCATTTTCTCTTTCCTTGTGGAATTCTGGGAATTAAACAAGTATCTTTGGGTTATTCACGAACTGAAATGTAGCAAACCAAAATCACAAATGCAAAACAGGTTAAAACAGCTGATCTGGTAAACTGCTCCTTTTCAGCTATAGTTGCAGACTGGCAATCTAAGGCTAAATTCTGTCTTTCCCAATTTAATTTGATATAATTAGCAGCCATTTGGGTTGCAGGAGCTGATTGGCTGCTAATATCACATGCTCTCATTAGCACTCTGGAAAAAATCAGTCGTTCTCTCCACCTTATATTTCTTAAGAGGAACACTCCAGGTACAATAATTATTTAATCAAAATTAAGTTGTTATGGTCCCAGGAGGTCCCTGGCAAATCTCCCTGCCTCTCCGTTCTTCCGTTTTCTCAAAATCTTTAGATCAGAAAGCTCTTGCAGAAGCAGCGCCACTGATTGACTGAGAGGGTCAACTTTCGTTAGACACAAAGAGTTTAATGAATGTTGAACCGTAACTTTGGGAGTTTGATATTTTGAAACAAATGAATATCCATGCCAAGGAGCCTTTACCCCGTGAAATCCTACACAAAATCTGCACAGTTCTCTGGCAACGTAAGAGTTAATTATGGATTTAGTAAGAGAGGTACATTTATTCCATTAAACAGTTTTTCCCTATGTGTTATTTTTAATCCAATCCTTTGTTCTTTAAGATTAAGAAGAAATGGCAAACAGCCAAACACAATTGCTAAATCAAACACTGTATGTTTGGGTCTTGTTATTTAACCGACGAAATGCTGAACAATCTCCGCACTGCTTCTATACAGCTGAGCAGTGCGCAGAACCTGCCTGACATACATGTGTTAGAGATGCAGAAATGGAACACACAGATTACAGTTTGCGCAATGTGAATTAAAAATCATACCTCACTAAACTTAGTATGTCTGCCAGTGAATTAAAAAGACCACCCTTTGGCACCAATAGAGCAACTGATCAGATTATCTCAGGGACATTTCGTGATGAATTGAATAACTTTCACTAGGTGTTAAAACCTGTGTGGAACAGTCAGTTCACGGACAATCAAACCATTAAAGTGGCTCTGTCACCTCAATAAATGTGAGTATTTTCTGAAGATATACGGTCATTTTTATGAAATACTCCCTTTGGAGTTTAACTAAAAATCCCAACGCAGTCAAAGGATATAATAAAAATAGTAGGGCACCCTTTGGTGGTTATGGTGCTGGACAGTTCCGTTAGGTGGATAACATATTGCCTTTCTTGTTGATGGCTTTGTGTGATTTTTGTTCTCTAAACTACAGAAACAGATAAAACCCCATTCCATTGCACAGAATAGACGCAGGCGTGGGAATCTTTCAGGCCAAATGAAGGGTTATTTATTAAGAACACATCTGGTGCAATCTCAACAGAAACTAATGAAATGTGCCGGCCAACTGCCCCAGAATGTTTCTATATTGTAATTACTATTTAATTTTAAAAACGCAGCGTAGTAGGGAAAACCCTATCTAATCGGTTCTGTATTCCATTATACAATGATTCGCTCAAGCAGTTGGGGATGGTATCTAAGCCTGGGAAATGGGGATAAAAAGCTGCCTTTACTAGGCGAGATAGGCTCTGGCTGTTTTTGCGGGATGAGGACGGAGGGAATGGCACAGAATTCAGAGAGTTTTTCACATGGGGTCAGAGGTCAGAGTCAAGTCACAGAAGGTTGTCACAGCATCCAGGAGGACAATTTCATGGCCTGAATTAGTACTCTCTGTCCAGTTGCAAGAAGCGAGTCAAACAAACACTGCAGTTTTCCACTCTGATTAGCAACGTCAATGGAGAGTCCAGTGAGTAAATACATGTTGTTTTCTAATGTCTTTCCCCAAAAATAGCTCTGCTTTAATGAGTTTGTTGTCGGAAGTGTCCACAGTGTATCCTTTAGCATTGTATTCAACAAAGAGACTTCTATATCCCATTCTATACATTTATCTTGCAGTATCAGGCTTAACCTTTGCAGGACCAGATCACTTTGCACTGAAATCATCATTTACCAAACAAGGATTAAACTCTCATAATGCAAACATTTCCTTCCAATTGCAAACTTCTGGACAAAATGCTGTATAAACAATGTTTGAGGCCAATTTAACAGAAGAAAATTGCTAATTTGTAAACAATTATTTTGTTGATGGAAAACTAGCATTCATGGAAAACGAGAGAAATCTCAATGTATCTTTCCTGGTAAAATATTTTATAAATAAATAAATAATTTGAGCCAGGAATCCATTTATCAAACGGCAGCAACCGATGCTGCAGGTGTAATTACTGAACCCTGAAAATGGGCCATTAGTCCTTTAACTGCCAGAGGTTTGAGCAAAACACTGAAAAAGGACCTTCATCTGGGAAACAGAAAACGTTTTATTTGCTTGCCGGCATGTGTAGAATCAAGAGGGGAATTGTAAAAACATACTAGTTTTTTCTGGCTCTATAGGGTCCTTGGGTCCCCCTCACCCTCTGGGTCCCCCTCCCGCTGGGCTCTAGAGGGAGGAAGGGGTTAATCCCTTACCTTTTTTCCAGTGCCGGGCTCCCTCGGCGCTGGGTACTCTCCTCCTCCTTTCCCGTCATCGGCTGAATGCGCATTCGCGGCACGAGCCACACGTGCATTCAGCCAGTCTCATAGGAAAGCATTCTCAATGCTTTCCTATGGACGCCGGCGTCTTCTCACTGTGATTTTCACAGTCAGAAGCACGCAAACGCCTCTAGCGTCTGTCAATGAGACAGCCATTAGAATCTGAATTAACCCATTTGTAAATAACTGCTATGTTTACAGCAGAAAGGGTTAATCCTAGAGGGACCTGGCACCCAGACCACTTCATTAAGCTGAAGTGGTCTGGGTGCCTATAGTGGTCCTTTAAACTCAAATTCTCCAACCCAGATGTTCGTCTTGTGTGGATATTTTGGTCTTTTGGAATCTTGTCAATCCTGTCCAGATCTTGCTTTAGCAAATAAACCCTTTTGATTAAAGAAGAAATATCCAGCTAACTATTAAAAATGCTTAATACCTGTTACAGTGCTATATATCAGCAACAAAACACATGTGGGCTTCAAAAAAAATACAGCGAATTTGAGATTTTTCTCTTTATTTTTCTTTTATCTGCTCTTTACAAAGCTATCTGCTAAATAAACCTATCAAGACTTAATTTTCCCGCAGTGCCACGAACAACGGAATGATTGCCACTGGTTTCCCAGGGATCCATGTATTTCCAAAGAAAGCCAGTAACACTACATCAAGTTTAATAGAAATAACTATGTTTAAAGGTAGAAGATTAGTCAATCTAAACAATGGAGTTTATCATGACCATTTATCACGGTACATTCTGCCCTAATTCCAGTGATCTTCCTTTCTATATACAGAGTTATTGTACACTTTAGGACAGCTGTGTATGTGTGTATATTTTTGTGTCTGTGTTTCTCATTGCTCCAAAAAATAAATAAATAAAAACACCATTCACAATTTACCATTGCCCTTACAATATTCACATTTATTTTAAAGGGACACTCCAAGCTCTTGGATAAAAGCTTAAAGGGACACTATAGGCACCAAAGCAACTTTAGCTTAAAGGACCACTATAGTGCCAGGAAAACATACTCGTTTTCCTGGCACTATAGTGCCCTGAGGGTGCCCCCACCCTCAGGGACCCCCTCCCGCCCGGCTCTGGAAGGGGGAAAGGGGTTTAAACTTACCTTTTTCCACTGCTGGGCGGGGAGCTCTCCTCCTCCGATCCTCCCCGCCGGCTGAATGCGCATGCGAGGCAAGAGCTGCGCGCGCATTCAGCCGGTCGCATAGGAAAGCATTTACAATGCTTTCCTATGGACGCTTGCGTGCTCTCACTGTGAAAATCACAGTGAGAAGCATAGCTCTAGTGGCTGTCAATGAGACAGCCACTAGAGGGAATGGGGGAAGGCTTAACCCATTCATAAACATAGCAGTTTCTCTGAAACTGCTATGTTTATTAAAAAATGGGTTAACCCTAGAAGGACCAGGCACCAAGACCACTTCATTAAGCTGAAGTGGTCTGGGTGCCTTTAATGAAGCAGTTTTGGTGTATAGATCATGCCTCTGAAGTCTCGCTGCTCAATTAGCTCCCGTTTAGTGAGCTTTGTCACTTTGTTTATGGAGTCACTGACCTACGCAGGCTCCATGAAAAAAAAAGTTGAATTTTACAGCACAGTCTGTTTAATTTAGAATGTCTTATATTCTGCTCTATTGATTGCCTACAATAGCCTGCAGCAGCCTCCTGTGTGTAATTAAAGTTATGAGTAAAGCAGGATATAAATAATCCTAAAGTAAACATAATGTGATTGTAAACAAAGTCATTTTCCCATGAAGGCTGTGTGAGTTACAGCAAGGGGAGGTGTAGCTTAGAATGTATAAACAAAAACAAAAGTAATTTAACTCCTAAATTAGGGCTCAACAAATCCCAGACATCAGGTCGCCTTGATGATTAGGAATTTTGTCGTGGAGCCTGGGATTTGTCAGCCCGTTCAGCGGAGACAGTGAGGGAGAATGCAGACGGCAGGCTGGCCGGTTGTGTGGAATGGAGGCAGGGAGCTGTAATCGTCATGCTATGCTCCCACGCACCCTGCATATGATGTCATTCTGATTCCGGCACCATAAAACAGTGCGAGAGGGAGCAGAGCAGGATGTCAACAGCCCCACTGGACCCTAGGGGAATCTGATCCATTTTAGCTCTTCGAAAGGTAGGTAGGCAGGATGGATTTTAATTAACATAATGTTAAAAAAATATAATTTCTGAGTGTGTGTGAGTGAGTGTGTGTGTGTGTCTGTCAGTATGTGCGTGTGTCTGTCTGTCAGTGAGTGTATCTATTTAGGTCCCTTCTCCCTTACATAACATAAAAATATGTTTTTATTCACCTTTTTCCCCACGCTTTGCCGTTCTCACCATGGCTGGTCCTGAGTCCATGGCTGAGATAATCAATCTTGATGGTCTCAGCCAAGCCAATGCTTTGCCATCATTTTCTAATAAGCATCTTCCCATAGAGATGCATTGAATCAATTAATCTCTATGGGGAACATTCAGTGCCTCCATGCAGAGTGGAGATGCTGAACGTAGGTGACTAGAACTCACCTCTAGTGGCAGTCTGAGTGACAGCCACTAGAGGTGTTACTAGGCAGCTATGTAAACACTACAATGAAATCAAAGAAAACAACTGGAAAGTACTACAACTCTCCAGAGGGGTAAGACAGTGTTTGTTAAAAACAACCTTTATTGGATAAATGGGTACTGTGTGACTTACTCTAATATTCTCTAACTATACACAGTAATACTCGAAGGAAGGAAAACCAGTATGTATCGGGCAGCCTCCGGTATAGAGAAGTAGGCGAGAACCTAGAATCAATGGTACTGTAAAGGTACCTGGGGTATCTGATCTGCAAGCCCTGTAAACAACAGAGATGGACTGATTCCGTAAAAATCCATCTGTAATATAGGAGGGTAACCAAACTCCCAAAAGACTAGGAGATACCCGCTGGCAATGGCCAGCAAACAAAACAGGCCTAAGAGAGGGGGGGGGGACCATTCAAGGGCTATAAGGGGTTGGTGGGTAACAAGGGAAGGATGGGGAAGAGCCTAGGGTAGAGGGACCCACCCACACACAAATTAGGAACCTTAAAATTCCCTGAGTCCGAACCAGGCACACTACCGTAGGATACCCACTAGTGCCTATCAAGACCAACTAGAGATGCATAAAAAATTAACAAAAAATTGCTATCCGTAGTGAGTAAAGTAAACACACATAGTGAGTGATAAGATAAAACCTGACTTAGCATGCCGTCGTCAGGGGCAACTTGGTTCCTAACTTTTTAAGGCTCCTAGATGCCAAGCAACTTTGTCAAGCCCTATTCTAAATTGGCAGAGATTTGAACGGTAAGGCTGTATCGATAGAAGGCGAAAAGCATGGGGGTTAAAGGGACACTATAGTTGTTTTGGTGTGAGTATAGTCAGTCCATGCAGGCTTTTTGCAGTAAACACTGACTTTATAGAGAAAAGGCAGTGTTTACATTGCTCCGTAGGGACACCTTCAGTGGCCACTCCTCAGATGGCCACTGGGGGTGCTTCCTGGGGCAGTGCTGCAAAGTGTGCAGCATGATGTTCAGCAACTCCACGCTCTGGATGGAGACGCTGAACTTTCCCCATAGAGATACAGTGATTCAATGTATCTCTAGGCAGATCCTGATTGGCTCTTGCAGGGTCTAGCAAGCTATTAACATAGCAGGGGATAAGAAAATCTTAATTAAACAGACCTTGCAATAAAGAAAGCCTAAATAGGGCTCTCTTTACAGGAAGTGTTTATGGATGGCTGTGCAAGTCACATGCAGGGAGGTGTGACTAGGGTTCATAAACAAAGAGATTTGACTCCTAAATGGCAGAGGATTGAGCAGTGAGATTGCAGGGGCATGTTCTATACACCAAAACCGCTTCATTAAGCTAAAGTTGTTCAGGTAATGATAGTGTCCCTTTAATGAAACAGTTTTGGTGTATAGATCATGTCCCTGCAGTCTCACTGCTCAGTTCTATGCCATTTCGGAGTTAAATCACCTTTGTCTCCTGTTCACACAGCCCTAGTCACACTTCCCCTAGTTGTGACCTACACAGCCTGTATGAAAAAATATTTACTTTTCAATCAGATCTTAACTTATTTTAGATGTGTTTATTTCCTGATCTGTAAATTGACATTTAGTCACACACAAGGGTGCTGCAGGCTCTATTAGGCTATTAAAAGAGCTGGAGACAATACATTCTAAATTAAACAGACTATGTAATGAAGGAAGTTTAAACATTAGTTCAAACCTTTACAGGAGGTGTTTAGGAAGGTTGTGTAAGTCACATACAAGGAGGTGTGAATAGGGATGTATAAGCTCCTTAATAACAGAAGGTTCAGAGGGTTCTTAACATCTGGGTTATTCCCAAAATATGGGTCCCCATGCTTTTCCATTGGGTCTTTGGTGCCACACAGTCCTACCTGACATCAGAAAAGTTTAATTAAGGTGTTTTGCACTTGCTGAGTAGATCCGTGATTTAATTTTATAATTTGGGAGTGTGTCATTTACTAAAGTCAGACTTAACATAGTGATCTCCTAGAGGGAGAAGATTGGTGCCTGAATGGCCAACACAAAAATGACATGTACACATAGACACAGGTACACATACTGCTACTCAAACGGTACACACACATACTGCTACACACAAACTGATATACATACTGCTCCCCACACTGTTGCCCACACACATACTACTACCCACACACTACTAGACATGCTACTAACCACATATTTACACACTACTGAACACACACTGCTACACACACTACTACACATGTTGTTATCCACACTAATTCAAATACACTGCAAAAACACACTACTACACATGTTGCTACCTACTATTACAAACACACTGCTGCACACACAGACATTTACACACACTACTACACATGCATACACACTGTACACACACACAAACACACGCACATTGGAGATGTGTGTACATACAACAATGATCATATTTATATGTTCAAGGTTTTTTTTCTTAGTTTGAAAGAGTATCTGGGGGTATCTGAGAATTCTGTGCATATAGGCACTAATGATGTGAATCCTGCCCTATTCACAGCTTGGACTGCACTCCATCTCCTCCCCTACACAATGTTGTCTTCAATCGTATCAGATCTCTTAATCACTTTTAGCTAAATGTTAGCCAGAAACCAACAATTAAGCAAACTACAATGACTTACAGTAATATCTCAGCAGAAAATTGTCTCTTTTCACTAAACAAAAAAAAAAAAAAAAAGATATATATTCAAATTTCAGAGTTTCATAAAATAAAGTTCTGCTTGGAGATACATTACCCCACTTTGACCAATACAGCACCAACACTCCCATAGATAGCAAAGATATATCACATTTTTTCTGGGGGACATATCAAGTGTTTGGAATTGTTCTATCCCTCTTGTGATACTAAATAACAGCCCACATTGTTAGCTTAGTAAAAATGAAAGTTGGACAATCTGTCAGCCAGGATTATGGACAATATCTGCTCATCTACATTTATGTGACTAATGGAGCGAATATCCTGACATTCCAGCATATCACATGGCTGTTCCACGATCAATATGATGCAGGCCATTCTGTCATGTCCTGTTACATTCTGCTGATTATTTCTGTCTTGGCTTCTGGTATCCAGAACTCTTTTCACAATTCTTGTTTAGTTTTTCTTGTTTTTTCCTGGTTCTCTGCTCCATGTCTGGTTTTCTTTATGCTGGGTTTTCTGGGTTCATTCCTTTATTCCGTTTCTGGAATTCCCAGTCTCTTGGATTCCTTTAAATGTTAGTGTTTTGTTGCCATACCCATTCCTTTGCCATTTATCCTTTTTGTTTCAGTGTGTTCCTGCTAGCAGTGGTCTTATTCCTCTGCTCCTTTCCTTTCAGGTAAGTACTATGTGTGTTTTATTATTGTACTTTTAGTCATCCATAACTAGGCAGTTAGGACCCACCGAGTTGCCAACTGTCCCATTTTTGTTGGCAATTCACTCTCCCGGGACAGTCCCGGCAACATGCTGGCCATTTGCTTTTATTAATTTCCCTCGGACTGTAACAGCCTGTTACAGTCCAAGAGAGTTCAGGAGGGAGATGCTGGGGGCTGGAGAGAACTGCTGGGGGCCAGAGGGAGTACTGACAGTCTCCCTTCCAATTTCCCAGCAGCTTCCCCTACACACACAGGCTCCCCACATCAGAAGCTCCACCCATGCACAGAAGCTCTGTCTCCCGCCATCAAGCTCCACCCCCATGTTAAGCAGGAGACCTTGCTGCAGATAATCATGGCTACCTGACCTCCCAGCAACATTCTCCAGTGTCTTGCTATACTCAGCCTTGTGTTTGTGTGTGTATGTGCCTGCTAGTGAGAGCTTGTGTGTGTGTCAGTGAGCTTGTGTGTGTGTGTATGTCAATGAGCTTGTCTGTAGTGAGCTTGTGACAACTCACCACCACCAGGATATAGCACCTCTACCGCACACACAGCAAACCTGACACAAAACACTCCAGCAGACACACATCACCTTCACATAAACACACATAAAGCACTCGTCAAATACTGCACTCCTCACGCGCACACAAACTGCACCCCTCACGCCCGTACCCAGCACCCTTTACACACACAGCACCCATCGCACAGTGCACCCCTCACACACAGCACTTCTCTCACACACACACTGCACCCCTCAAACAAACACTCAGCACCCCTGACACACAATGCACCCCTGATACACACAGCACCCTCATACACACTCAGCACCCCTTACACACACAGCACTCGTCACAAACTGCATCCCTCACACACACAGCACTCTTCACTCACTATACCCCTCACACAAACACTGCACCTCTCACACACACACACACACACTGCACCTCTCACACACAACACCCCTACACACACAGCACCCCTAAACAAAAACACATACACTGCAGTCTGTGTGTATTCAGCAGTGTGTGTGTGTATGTGTGTATTCAGCAGTCTGTGTATATTCAGCAGTATGTGTGTGTGTGTGTGTGTGAATAAAGTGGCCTGTGTGTATTCAGCAGTGTGTGTATTCAGCAGTCTGTATGTATTCAGCAGCCTGTGTGCATTAAAGCAGTATGCGTATATATTCAGCAGTCTGTGTGTGCGTGTATTCAGCAGTCTGTGTTGCGTGTGTTCAGCAGTGTGTGTGTGTGTGTATGTATATATAGCCTGTTTGTATTCAGCAGTCTGTGTGTGTGTGTGTATTCAGAAGTGTGTGTATTCAACGGTCTGTATGTATGTGTTCAGCAGTCTGTGTATCAATATCACAGAAAACTCCACTGTCTTGTCCTACAGAACTTCTCCACTAACCTCCAAACTCTCCTTTTACCTATCTCAAACCTCACCTGCCCTAGCTTTGCAATCTCCTTCTACAATTCCACCCTCTCCTCTCAACTAGACATCATGGCACCTCCTACATTTAAACGCAGCAAGCACGCCCAACTACAACCCTGGCACACCAAGCTGACTCGATACATCAAAAAATGCTCCTGAACACTGCTGGAGAAAGTCTCACTCCACATCTGACTTTCTCCACTATAAATTTATGCTGTGCTCATACAGCTTGGCTCTTTCCTCTGCAAAAGTAAATTACTTCAATACCCTCATAAACACACTCTCCTGTGAGCCTAAATGACTTTTCCACACTTTTAACTTTCTTCTTTGCCATGTTGCTCCTCCTCCTCCTCCTCCTCCTCCTCCAGACTTAACCACCACAAATTTTGCAACTCACTTCACTGACAAGATCTCTACAATCAGGGAAGATATTTCTCATCTTTCTTCTTCCCCTTACAACACTTCACCTAACCTCACTCCCTCTGCTCATTTGCACCCCCTACGGCGGAAGAGGTTTCTGATCTGCTTAGTTCCTCCCACCCCACAACCGACTCCCTTGATTCTATTCCCTCGCATCTCATCCGTACTCTATCTCCTCTTGCTTTGCCTCTCACTAAAATTCTCACTCTCTCCCTCTCTTCTGGCATATTTCCATTACCCTTTAAACATGCAACTGTAACCCCGATTCTAAAAAAGCTCTACCTTGACCCTAACTCCCTGTCCAACTAACGCCATATGTCGCTACTGCCTTCCAAGATCCTTGAAAGACTTGTGTATGTGAGATTGACAGACCTCCTCGAGTCCAATTCTCTACTCGACCCACTTCAGTCTGGTTTCCGCGCTCAGCACTCTGGCTCTGACTAAAGTATCTAACGATCTACTTGTTGCAAAATCTCATGGTCACTACTCTATCCTAATTCTCCTTGACCTTTCCACTGCTTTTGATACTGTTGATCATCAACACCTTCTTCTCATCCTCCGTAATTTAAGTCTATGAGAAATTACTCTCTCCTGGTGCTCCACCAACCTCACCCAGCGCTCTTTTAATGTTTCTTGCTCTGGCTCTGCCTCTTCCTCACAACCTCTCTCTGTTGGTGTCCCCCAAGGTTCAGTCCTTGGTCCCCTACTGTTCTCAATCTATACTGCCTCCCTTGGTAAACTCATCAGCTCATTTGGCTTCCAATATCACTTCTATGCAGATGACAAGCAAATCTATCTGTCCTCCTCTGATCTCTCCCCGCCCCTCTTGACTAGTGTCTCTGACTGCCTCTCTGCTATTTCTAACTGGATGGCTGCCCACTTCCTTAAGCTCAACTTGTCCAAAACAGAACTTCTGGTCTTTCCTCCCTCAAGTGTTGCTGCTCCCATTTCTGTCTCCCTCCACGTAAATGGTGCTGCCATCAGCTCCACCACGAGGCTCGCTGCATAGGTGTTCTCTTTGACTCCGACCTCTTCTACACCCCTCATGCCCAATCAATCGCCAAATCCTGCCGCTTTCATCTCAAAAATATTGCACGCATCTACCCCTACTTAACGCCAGATGCGGCTAAGGTGCTGGTCCATGCCACTGTCCTCTCTCGCCTTGACTACTATAATCCGCTTCTCAGTGGTCTTACATGCTCCCAACTCGCTCCATTGCAGTCTATAATGAATGCGGCAGCAAGGCTCATCTTCCTGTCCGCCCGCATCTCCCACGCCTCACCCCTCTGTCACTCCCTGCATTGGCATAGGGCTCAATATAAAATTCTGGTACTTGCTTTCAAATCGCTACATAATGCTACTCCCACCTATCTATCCTCCACAAGTATGTCCCGTCTAGGCCCGTACGCTCGGCCAAAGACCTGCATTTATCCTCTGTTCGTACTCCCACCTCTGATGCTCGTATCCAAGACCACTCTAGGGCTGCACCGTTCCCGTGGATCTCCCTTCCCTTTTCCGTTAGTCACTCCTTCAAAAAATCATTAAAAACTCACTTTTCACAAAAATATATCAATTAAACTGTTAATGGCTCCAAAAATCCCCACACTAAGTCTTCATTGAATACTATTCTACCTAATACTTCCCTTTTCTGTCACTTTACCCTCTCTAGCATGTAAGCTCATTGAGCAGGGCCCATACCCCGTGTTACTGTGCGTCAAACTTGTCTGGATACAAATACATGTTTGTTAGTCCATCAAAAAGAGGATCCCCAAATGTCAAAGGTAGCCGGAAAGGAGAACGAATTCAACTTCCAACACACATTAACCAGAGGTGTGCCCATGCAGAGAAGTATATAGCTCAAATGTCATGATTTATACCGTATCGAAAGAAAATAAAAATAAAAAATCTTTAATATAGAAATACATAGAGACAATAAAAGACAGTAAAAAACACAAGGACAGACAGTGCTACCCTCTAGCGGTAAGTCGTAGATGGAGTCTAGATAGTATAGTGTAAATATATACGGGAAAACTTAGGGCAAATGCCTGGTGTCAAATGGTTATCAAGATCCAGACGATATACACGTTATCTAGATGATGGAGGAGGAAGTCACTCCTCTAGGTATTGGAGGTAATAGGAACAGTAAAATATGTCTACCTATAGGATAAGTGCATCTGATATAGTCAGGTGCTACTAATAGTAGAGGCAACCCTGAAATAGTATATGGATCACAATGCACGTTTCTCTTAGTTTAGAGGTAATCTTTAAGCCTATAATCTGAGCTGTTTGCTTGTAGATATTAATCCGTATAGTAGAGTCAGGTAAAGGAGGCAACCCCAGATCAATAGATATGTTAACACACAAATTAACTCTCAACCTGAAGTGCCAAATATCTTACACCTGAGATACATGTACCTGTGGCCACCGTAGCAAATGGTCTAAAAGTAATGAGAAACAATTGTTAATTTATGGACATTAGACCATATAGTAAAAACAGGTAAAGGCGGCAACTCCAAATGATAAATATGTTAATAGTTATAATAGTTATATAGGTATAAGACATCTGGCACTTCTTAAATTGAGAGTTAATCCCAACTATTAACATATTTATCATTTGGAGTTGCCGCCTTTACCTGTTTTTACTATATGGTCTAATGTCCATAAATTAACAATTGTTTCTCATTACTTTTAGACCATTTGCTACGGTGGCCACAGGTACATGTATCTCAGGTGTAAGATATTTGGCACTTCAGGTTGTGAGTTAATTTGTGTGTTAACATATCTATTGATCTGGGGTTGCCTCCTTTACCTGACTCTACTATACGGATTAATATCTACAAGCAAACAGCTCAGATTATAGGCTTAAAGATTACCTCTAAACTAAGAGAAACGTGCATTGTGATCCATATACTAGTTCAGGGTTGCCTCTACTATTAGTAGCACCTGCCTATATCAGATGCACTTATCCTATAGGTAGACATATTTTACTGTTCCTATTACCTCCAATACCTAGAGGAGTGACTTCCTCCTCCATCATCTAGATAACGTGTATATCGTCTGGATCTTGATAACCATTTGACACCAGGCATTCGCCCTAAGTTTTTCCGTATATATTTACACTATACTATCTAGACTCCATCTACGACCTACCGCTAGAGGGTAGCACTGTCTGTCCTTGTGTTTTTTACTGTCTTTTATTGTCTCTATGTATTTCTATATTAAAGATTTTTTATTTTTATTTTCTTTCGATACGGTATAAATCATGACATTTGAGCTATATACTTCTCTGCATGGGCACACCTCTGGTTAATGTGTGTTGGAAGTTGAATTCGTTCTCCTTTCCGGCTACCTTTGACATTTGGGGATCCTCTTTTTGATTCATTACTCTGGGTTATGCCCATTCTGTTGCCCATCTAGTCCTATTTTGACTTTAGGGTTGGACTTTTTCTAACCCTTTAGCCATTTCTTTCTATATCTCATGTTTGTTAGTCCACCCACTTTAAGCGCTACGGAATGTGTTGGCACTATATAAATATAATAATCACTATCCTTCAATAAAATATTATATTGCATTATTAGTCATATTTTCAAAATCAATGTTACAATTTCACAATTTCTGTCAGGGTATGCAAACTTTTGAGCACAGCGGTATACTGGCTTTCTGCGCTTTTCCAATTTGCTCCTATTTGTTCAATTATTTGCACCGAGATACTCTTTATTGCGCCTTTTGCATAATTTTCTTGCAACAGTTAGGGTGGGCATTTTTCTGCGAGTTAGCAGCTTTTATGGTCTTTCTTTCTGTTTAAGGAATAATCCTTTAAATTGTGAATGTGTCTTTTATTGCCTAATAATATTACTCAATTGTTATATTTTGTGAATGGGATCAATGGTAAAATCATCAGGAAAAAAACAGAGCAAAACCTCATAAATAGGAATAAAAAGTGTCAGAAACGACATAGTGGAACAGATTTCCATTGGTGAACTGACATAAAGCGGTTACTGCTTTACATAAAGTTACATGTCATACTAATTATTTAGAGATGCATTATAACCTGTTTAACCTTCTAGAAACCATAAAAAGGTTTTCTCACAACTCTCAATATATTGGGGAGCTAATCTATTTCCTTACTGTGTTAAAGGGTTTGTTGAAGAAGTCACTTGATCATACACTGTTATCAAGCAGCTGAGAGTTTGTGGTTTTTATTTTGGCTAATTGTATGTTGATATTTATTCCTGATGTTGAATTAATTTAAAGGGACACTAAAGTCACCAAAACAACTGTAGTTTAATAAAGCAGGTTTTGTGTATAGATCACGCCTCTGCAGTCTCATTGCTCAATTCTCTGCCATTTAGGAATTAAATCACTTTGTTCCTGTTTTTGCAGCCGTACCCACACCTTCCCTGGTCGTGACTGACATTTTCAATACGATGGAACATACTTTAAACCTTTTTATCTCCTGCTGTGCAAATTAAACTTTAATTACATACAGGAGGCTCCTGCAGGCTCTATCAAGCTATTAACAGAGCAGGAGATAAGACATTCTATTCTATGCAATAAAGGAAGTGTAAACGTTATATGACTTTACAGGAAGTGTTTAGGAAGGCTGTGTAAGTTACATGCAGGGAGGTGTGACTAGGACTGAATAAACAAAGGGATTTAACTCCTAATGGCAGATAAATGAGCAGTGAGACTGCAGGGGCATAATCTATACACACCACTGCTTAATTAAGCTAAAGCTGTTTTGGTGACTATAGTGACCCTTTAAGCTGTAAAATTAAAAAAAGTGGCAGAAAGACGCAGTACTTTGGTGTATCATAGAAAAAGTGGGGAAAAAAAGTCCCCAATGTATAAAAATTGAATAACAGCTTTATGCATAAGAAAATGGTGCATTCACAAAAAACTGGGGATAAAATGAAAGCGAATTTTATACATAACCACCATTATTTGGTTTCTCCTGTACTTTGTATGCTCTCTCTATGCTGACTGCCAGGTGTAAAGGGCGGAGCTTATAACAATGATTGACAGGGAACTAAGATGGAGGCGGCTCTCTCTATACTGACTGCCAGGTGTAAAGGGCGGAGCTTATAACAATGATTGACAGGGAGCTAAGATGGAGGCGGCTCTCTCTATGCTGACTGCCAGGTGTAAAGGGCGGAGCTTATAACAATGATTGACAGGGAGCTAAGATGAAGGTGGCTCTCTCTATACTGACTGCCAGGTGTAAAGGGCGGAGCTTATAACAATGATTGACAGGGAGCTAAGATGGAGGTGGCTCTCTCTATACTGACTGCCAGGTGTAAAGGGCGGAGCTTATAACAATGATTGACAGGGAGCTAAGATGGAGGCGGCTCTCTCTATACTGACTGCCAGGTGTAAAGGGCGGAGCTTATAACAATGATTGACAGGGAGCTAAGATGGAGGCGGCTCTCTATGCTGACTGCCAGGTGTAAAGGGCGGAGCTTATAACAATGATTGACAGGGAGCTAAGATGGAGGTGGCTCTCTCTATACTGACTGCCAGGTGTAAAGGGCGGAGCTTATAACAATGATTGACAGGGAGCTAAGATGGAGGTGGCTCTCTCTATACTGACTGCCAGGTGTAAAAGGCGGAGCTTATAACAATGATTGACAGGGAGCTAAGATGGAGGTGGCTCTCTCTATACTGACTGCCAGGTGTAAAGGGCGGAGCTTATAACAATGATTGACAGGGAGCTAAGATGGAGGTGGCTCTCTCTATACTGACTGCCAGGTGTAAAGGGCGGAGCTTATAACAATGATTGACAGGGAGCTAAGGTGGCTCTCTCTATACTGACTGCCAGGTGTACAGGGCGGAGCTTATAACAATGATTGACAGGGAGCTAAGATGGAGGTGGCTCTCTCTATACTGACTGCCAGGTGTAAAGGGCGGAGCTTATAACAATGATTGACAGGGAGCTAAGATGGAGGTGGCTCTCTCTATACTGACTGCCAGGTGTAAAGGGCGGAGCTTATAACAATGACTGACAGGGAGCTAAGATGGAGGCGGCTCTCTATACTGACTGCCAGGTGTAAAGGGCGGAGTTTATAACAATGATTGACAGGTAGCTAAGATGGGGCGCCCAGTTACAGGATAAAGAGGTGTGGATTTTTTACATTTAATGTTATTTTTCACACCTATACTTATTGTTCAATATAGGGAAAAGTTAAACATTCCAACATTTAAATACTTACTCTATGCACATTTTATTTATTTCTTTTTGCTGAATCATTTTTCAAAAGCCAGTATTTATAAAGGATCTTATTTTAGCATTTTTTTTTTTTTTTTTTTAAACAGAAAATACCATACAATATAGCAATCGCCATGGAGCAAATATTTGTAGATGATTTTATTTAGCACTTAGGAGTGTAACTCTGAAAGTGATATGTTACTCATAATGTCCAGTATTTCCTCATCATCAATATTATCTGCATTAAATTGATCGAAGTGAGAAACCTCCGAGGTAGCAGATGGATCCAATTTTTGAACTACAGGAAGAAATACATCGGTTTCACTAAAGAAAGAGTTCCATTCACTGTTCTTGGAGTCATTCAAGCCGTTGTCTTGGTTATCGTCATCGCGGTCGATGGATAAAAAGTAGTCATCTACACCAGAGAGGAGGTCTTTTAGTTCCTGATAACTATCCTCATAATGCACATCATCTGGTAAAATGGGAAAACCATCCCCGGAACTAGAGGGAGGTGAGCTGGATGGGCAGGTGCTGGGTGGCTTATCACAAGGTATGGGCAGAAAGTGAGCATGGTGGAAAGATAAGTGCATGGGATCTTCCAAGTGACAAGGAAGTCCCATGTGATAAACACGTGGAAGGCCAACCATTGGAGCAATGAGACCAGTATTGCTACACAAAGACATACCGACAAACTCATTTTCAAGATGCAGATCAGGCATATAATATTTGGAAGATACTTCACTGTCATTACCCAATGAGTGGACATTTCTCTCCAGAAATAAAGAAGATTGATCATTAGAGATTACTTCTGCTGGATGGTGCAAGGACACAGTCTCTGTTTTTTCTGGCTGGGATATGCTGGGTGTCGACTGTGTTGGCATTGTGCTGGCTGGTTGTGTTAGCTGTGTAGGAATGTCAGCTTTTGGCAGTAGTTCTATACCGTGAACCAAAGGAGGGATGGAGTGGGTGAAGGCAGAGGAACTTAACGTATATATATCTGAAAGGTTGGAAGACATCACTGTGCATGTAGTAAAATGGCTGGAGAAGTCATTAGTGACACTAGGTGGACTACATTTCTTCTTCTTAATGCATGGCTGATATACCCAGTCTGGAAATTCATGTTGGTGCCTCTGTCTGATTCTTTCAGCTTCATCAAAATATGGTTTCTTTTGCTCAAAGCTTAACTTCTTCCACTCTGCACCTAACAGTACACTGATCTCTGAATTACTGGTAGAAGGAATGGTTTTAGCTAGGACTGAACGGTGAATTCTGGCCCAGACCATAAATGCATTCATAGGACGCTTAATCTGCCCGTTTTTGTTTTTACCAAATGGTGTATCAGGAATTCCTGCTTCTGAGGGGAGCATAGTAAGAGCAATACTGTTCTTATCTGGCTTCCCAGAGGACTCCTCCAAATACTGTGTATTTACAGGAATTTGTGCTTGTACAGGGCTGGTAAGGCTGGTGATGTCTGAGGATGGTGAGCGAGGCTGTAACTGTATAGTTGTCCCTGGTAGTAGGCTATTTAGAGGTTTAGGCATCTCTACATCATTAAAACCTGTATTAAGCACCTCCTGTTTCTGGGATAAAAGCGTTTCTGTCTGTGAGTGATCTTGACAAGAATTATTGCCTGATATTTTACCATTGACTGCTTCTTCATCTTCAGTTTTTTCTGTTTTGATATCTTCTTTAGCTGGTAAGGCAAAACTACTGGTGTGGATTTGTTGATAGTCCATCTGTTGCATTGCCAGGTTCTTGCCTGCCTGGAAATCCATTGAGTCTTACAAGTTTCCAGGTGCCGAGTGTTCTAAGTTCTTCTCATTCACTGTTACGTCATCACCATTATGACATACGGTCTGATCACAGAATTCTATGATCCTCTTGTGCTGCATGCATTCTGTGTGGCGTATGAAGAAATACAGGGATAACTGACTAAATGTAATGACAGTTGTCCTTTAACAGTCACAAAACTAGTGCAACTCAACCTGTAATGAATAGACCCTTTAGCTAGGTCCTCTCCATTGATAAGGACAAGAGCCTGTCATTGACTGATCAACCTTCTTGCCTCATATTGACATTTCCTGAGACAGCTGAAAAATGATGACTGAGAGTAAATTTTAAATTTAAAAGGACCATATTCCATCTCGTATCATTTCTTACTTTAATTGATAACAATTTCCTTATAACTACTGAGCATCAGTTTTCCCCAAATCAATCAAAATGTTTGTGTATAAACACATATTATACAGGAGTATTACAACATAAATAGTTTATTTCAGTCGATAAGTTGCATGTGTGGAGTTACGTGTGAATATTCAGTAAATTATTCTACCGCTCAGTGGCTCTTTAACAGTTTCAGTGCCAGAAAGGCCACCAACGGACGGCCAGACAAAGCACTGGGCTCCCCTCTTGTAATCCAAAGTTACATAAATCACGTCTCAATACCTTTTATGAAGACAGTTGCTTAATGGACTGCCCTTTGTGGGGAAGGCTTTGAATTGATGAGGGAAGACTCATAAATCTCTCCATCATTTTTGTGCGACTTTTGGAAAAAAAAAAATTTCAGTCAAACACAAATAACAAAAAGCTTAATTTATTTTTTCCCTCATCACATCAGAGATTCGCTCCGCTTCTATTCAGGGGGTCCACTTGGCGGGCAAGTCCTATAGTGAGGGGAAGCTCCACCATTTAAGTGTTATATAAGAGGACAATGCATCCAACCTAAGCGAGATAGATCCAACCCTGCACAATGCATGGGTTATACCAATCTATGAGAGACAGGCCCTGCCCTGTACAATGCATGGGTTATACCAATCTATGTGAGACAGGCCCTGCCCTGTACAATGCATAGTTCATAACATTCTATGTGAGACAGGCCCTGCCCTGTACAATGCATATAACAATCTATGTGAGACAGGCCCTGCCCTGTACAATGCATGGGTTATACCAATCTATGAGAGACAGGTCCTGCCCTGTACAATGCATGGGTTATACCAATCTATGAGAGACAGGCCCTGCCCTGTACAATGCATGGGTTACACCAATCTATGTGAGACAGGCCCTGCCCTGTACAATGCATAGTTCATAACATTCTATGTGAGACAGGCCCTGCCCTGTACAATGCATGGTTTATAACAATCTATGTGAGACAGGTCCTAACCTGTACAATGCATGGTTTAAAACAATCTATGTGAGACAGGCCCTGCCCTGTACAATGCATGGTTTATAACAATCTATGTGAGACAGGTCCTAACCTGTACAATGCATTGTTTAAAACAATCTATGTAAGACAGGTCCTACCCTGTACAATGCATGGTTTAAAACAATCTATGTAAGACAGGCCCTGCCCTGTACAATGCATGGTTTAAAACAATCTATGTGAGACAATGCATGGTTTATAACAATCTATGTAAGACAGGTCCTACTCTGTACAATGCATGGAATAGAGGAATGAACATGGCTGACATATAGTATCAAACATGGCAGGCATGTAGGAATGAACATGGCTAGCATGTAGGATCAAACATGGCTGACGTAACTGTAGCTTAATGAAACAGTTTTTGTATATAGCTCATGCACCTGCAGTGTTACTGTTCAATTCTCTGCCATTTTTGCATGATAAAATGATTTCATTTTTAATCAGATGTTAACTTACATTAGAAGTTTTTATATCCAGGGATGGAGAATGACCTGCAAGCAGACAAGACATGTCCCACACAAGCTCCTGCAAACCACGTAGTTTCTTGGATTGCCGAGCTGGAAACCTAAATCTAAGGTGCTCCATAGTTGGGGGCACACCAACAAATCAATCGGCAGCAGACTTAAGCCATAAATCACCACTCTCCCTTTCTCTAGCTGTCCCCGCCTCCCGCCCCCCAGACTGGCAGAGGTTATCCCGGTCCCCACTGGATCAGCATATCTTTCCTACATTTGGCTGACCATCTCTACTTGCTTCTACATGACGCAGTACTTGTCAAGATGGCGGCTTTTCACTTTCACGCATGCAAGGCCCTTCACTACCGCAGTATCGCCTCATGGAAAGTTTCCTAGCAAGGTTGGAGGACATTTTCACATGTTTATGGGCAAAGCTGGAAGTGCATGCTGCAACATTATCTTTCCAGCCTCGGGAGGAAGATCGGAGGTGCGTGCAGCAGAAGAGAGGGAGGACTTCTCCGGGCGCAGTGGCAACATAAACAACTGCAACTACCTGGGGCTGGTAAAGAATCCCTCAAAGCCACTGTTATGCTAACTCCTTCAACGACCGTTTAGCAAGCCCATCATGTTTCCTGATGTCCGGTATTGGTTAATCATGGACACACTTCTACAAACAGATGCTAAGCCTTAATCTACAACTTCTTTTGACAGAGGCAAAACAAAAGGATATCATTAGTAGTCAAGTTTTCTCTTTTTTATTCCAGGAATTCCCTTGGATTGTAACATTTTATTTCCTTCCAAAGATTCACAAGTCCAAAAAGAATCCACCAGGACGCCCCGTTATAAGTGATATTGAATCTTTAACATCCAAACTTTCTGAATTTATAGATAATTTTTTATAGAAATATGCTAAATCGTATCTTAAAGATATGAAACATCTTTTACAAGAACTGGAATCTATAGAATAGAAGGTAGGTTATATGTGGGCCACCTTTGATGTGACCCCCTATACACAGTAATAGATCACCAACTAGGCATATTAGCAGTCAAACAATTTAGAGCAAGATGTCAGCTTAGAAGTAGACTTTAGCAATCTTTTATTGGAATCCATTGCTTTTATCCTCAATCACAACTTTTTTATTTTTAATGGGGATTTATTTTTACAGATTAAGGGCACCACCATAGGCACCACGTTCGCCCTAAGCAATGCCAATATCTATTTCGATAGCTAGAAAATATATATTAATTTGGAACAACAATCCTTATTGGTCAAATTTATTGCTCTGGCGTCGCTACATTGATTATATTTTAGGGATTTGGAAGGGAACAGAAGACATTTTTAACTCTTTTATAGACTACATTCATGAAAATGAATTTTCTTTGGTGTTCACTCCCAAAATTAACGAAAGCACTATCGACTTTTTAGATTTAACTATTTATACTGAATTATCTAACATAAAAACCAAGACATACTTCAAGCCCACCGACACAAACAGTTTTATAGATGCGACCAGTGGTCATTACCCTAGATGGCTATCTGGTGTACCAAGGAGCCAATTTATCCGCCTAAGACGTAATTGTACTGACAAAGACTTTTTTTTTATGAACAAACATATTTTTTAACTAATACATTTTTGGAAAAAGGATATTCTAAGAATGAACAAATATTATTTTTCTATTTCCCAGAAAAAGAAAGGTTTTTATCCTTGTGGTCACTGCAAGGCCTGTAAGTTTTTACAGAGACACACTCCCTCTTTTCAGAGTCACGTCACCCAAGAAGATTTCAAAATAAAAGGCCTGCTTGACCTGCTTTTCTACCCATGTAGTGTACCTACTTACTTGTAGGTGTGGTTTACAATACGTTGGTAGAACAGGCAGAAAAGCTAAAGTACCCTTTCTAGAACATCAAAATAACATTAGAAAATGCATCACAACACATCCTCCTACTTCATTGCGATCACTGTCCAGAATTTAATCCCCCAAAACTTATGTTCACTATTATTGAATAGGTCAAACTAGATGAAAGGAGGGGTGATTTGATGATGAACTAAGACAGAGAGAAGGTTTTTGGATCCATAGTTTGGAAACTCTCCAGCCTAGGGGTCTTACTGTTGATTTCGATTTAGTTTGTTTCTTATAAATTATTATTTTATTATATGGATTTAATTATATAATTTATCCTTTTAGTAATTTTTTTTAATTCATTTTTTGTCTTCTATTCATTAGCCATTTTTTGGTAGTTAAAATTGATCTTTTCTATCTATGAATTGAAAAGTAGATTGTATCAAGTACTATACAATTTTATATAGATATTTATGTTTGTATAACATTTTTACAGCTTTTTTGCAAATATTAATTAATATTTCTAGGTAATTTTGTTTTGTTTTCTAATAGATTTTCATACATATTTCAGAAGGTTTTAAGAATTGTTATTTATTTAGCTTCTATTCCTTTTTTATATGCATCATAACCCCTTTTACATCTGACTCTCATGGTTTCTTTTTTTTTCTCATGGTTTCTAATGACATTCTCGTATTTGGAACGCACTTGCGTTCCATTGGGCATAAGATGACTGCAGAGAGATCGAGGGTACGCACGTGCGCATTAGGAGACCCTTTTATGCAGTCTTCGAGGCCACTTGGAGGACGGACGTCGACGTCATTACATCACTGGAACACACGCACATACCCAGAAGTAGAATACAGACAAGATTGCAATATTGTATTGCACGTGCGTTCCGCGGCCGAAACACAACAGGAACTGTGCAATATCGCCGCAAATGTTTACAATTTAGGTGAAAATGAACAGCTGCAGGGACCACTCCGGGTTGACTGATGGCAATTTGGAGGTGGACTCTATTATATGTATATGGGACCTTTTGCACTACATGTATTCTATGTAAGTCTCCTGGGAGATGGAACGTGTAGGGTGAGATCTTTACATCCCACTGTTTTTCATGTCCATGTCAACATCTTCATTTTAAGGAAAAAGAGGCTCCAGTTCATCTTTGCACCCGCACTTTATGAACGTTCCAGTTCCTTCAGAGATCTGTTGATGGGCTTTTTATGATCTTCTATTTTGTAAGTGTAACCAATAAAGCAGTTTGCTACATTTGTATAGAGTATTGCACTATGTCTCTCCACCATTTCTTCTACATGTATATTTGAGAATATCCGAAGACCTACATCCCCAGAATTTTAACCACATTCCATATATGCTCTTCCTTGTTTTACTCTTGTGAGTTCAACATTGAATTTTATAATCTCCATGTATAAGACCATACTACTCTATGTGTGTCCCGTGTTGTTCTATCATTGTAGATACATTTTTGTGCAGTTTTTTATTCGAGGATTTGAGGAATCCTTATGTGATCTACTACACCTCAAAGGGTACATTAACATTGTATTTAAGGGTGTTTACTGTTTGTGTATTGCTGTTTTAATCTTGAGACAATATGACCTAAGCATCCTCCACCTTTACTTTTCAGTTTGATATGTTTTCTTGTATTATCCCGCATTTTATTTTACATGCAGTGGCGCTAGGATGGATGTTTTTGTACCGGTGGCCTCACAATAGTCTTGTTTCCCAAGCATGTTATATTGCATAATTCTTAGTTGACAATCTCATGTCTATACATGTATCCAGATGATGGATTCTCTCCCTTATGTACAGGATTTATACATATGGTTTAGCTTGTTTATTATGATCTTAAAAATCTGCAATTTTCTCATACCATGGCAATGAATTTACATGTACGTACATTCAGCGCTTGTCCATGCTGTTGTGGCATCACAAGCCTGTTTGTTCTTCCTTGCACAATAAAAATAAAGAATGTCAATGAGGCTTTTATCTCCTGCTAAAATTGAATTTTGATCACACGCAGGTGACTCCATTTAGAAGGCTATTAACAACGCAGGATATAGGAAATTCTAAACACACTGTACAGTAAACGATGTTTAAACATTAGATCTTACTTTACAGGAAGTGTTTAGGAAGGCTGTGTAAGTCACATGCAGGGAGGTGGGCCTAGGGCTGGATAAATAAAGAGATTTAACTCTTAATGGCAGAAAATTGAGCAGTGAGACTGCAGGAGCATGATCTATACACCAAAACTGTTTCTTTAATCTAAAGTCGCTTTGGTGCTTCAGTTTGTATGTTTTATAGAATCCAGAAAACAAACTATGTCACCCATTCCAAACTCGTTGGGTTTGGGACATAGAGGTCAGTGTGGTGGTACAAGACCACCAATGGGCTTGGACCCTAAAATGTGATTGGACTCTATACTAGTATATATAAAGGGGGGGGGGGAGATTATTTTAACAGCTAAATAACTTGCTTAAAGATGAGCCTTGTGTGGCAATAAACCACATTCCCACAGCTAGATTTGTACAAAATGTATCCAATATACAAATACTTTATTGGATAAAATAGGGACTGTGACGTACCACCTGGCACTCCGACTGGATGCCTCCTCCAATTGATGCTTCCTAGCTGATGCTGAGGACCATAAGCACCGCACGGGACACCATAAGCACTGTAGACCCCACAAACCGCCGCAGCTTGGTTGGAGTCTCGCCATCCCTTCCTGTCCTGGACTAAACTCCTGGATCTTAGTGGGAAGGTCTCTCCTCCAGAGAGTATAGCTGTGAAGATCTTACAAGAGCTAGTGATATAACTGTGAAGCAGGTTCCCTACAAACACGAAACAAGGTTACGTGTGGAGGGTTAAGCAGGAATACATTTTAATGGTGCCAAACTGGCCTTTTATGACAATTCCCATGCAAGGGGTACGCCCATATGGACCTTGTTGGGGACAGAGACACAAATTGACAAACCAATAAGAACAGTGATTAAATGCACGACACTCCCACATACAATACAATAAGCCTTCCCCTTTACTTAGGAGATAATTGAGTCAAGCACTATACTAAACTCAATTATCTTCAAACACAAAAAACACAAATTTTTACAAAAAAAACAAAAATACCTTAAAAACACATAATCTCCCAATAGTTACATCCCCTGATAGCCCTGATCTGGGTGACCAACATATCCAAAAATCACCTAGATCAGTTCAGGGGTTCAGAAATTTTATGAAAGTCAAAGTTTTTACAGACCGCAGGCATTGTCCCATAGCCAAAAACAGTTCCATAGAATCGTGGCTAAGTGCCGCTGGAGAACCGACCATTAACCACGAGGTTTTCATGCTGAAAATAGTTCCAGGGCATTCGCGGCTAAGTCCCCCTGAAGTCTATTCGCGGTTTTGGTCCATACAAACAAAATTGTCACCACCACGTGGTTAAAAGGCACTTCAAATGGCTTTGGGACGTCGGGAGTTCGAAGTGCCGCTTCAAAAGTTCGAATTGTTCCTGTTATAAGTCCCAACAGGCACAAATAGTGTTTTCAGATAGGTTTTAACAAAGGGGCCATAGTCACATGGCAAGAGGTTGGCAAGAATGCCACTCCAAGAACCCGTGACGAGGTCCAGTTCGTCACAGGGACAATAAGATACAAATTGGAGTAAAGCTGGGGAGTCCAGATAGTTGTAATGTATATAGCGACACCAGATCCTATCCTTGTCTGTTAGTCTCAGAATACAGCTAAAGAGAACATGGCTGAACTAAGCCCTTGTAGTCGCTGCTGAGACCAAATGACAGGATAAATTAGTGGGAGAAAGTTCGCTAAACAGTGAGCTAGGTAGCTATATCATGGAACAACTATGAGTACAGTAGACAAGAGGGCCAGGCAAATATAGCCTGAATCTAGTAGATATTGATAAATAAAGTTACAATGGGCAGTAATATCGGTTCAGGTTGAATGAGTGCGGTAATCACTCATACCTACTAAAGAAACATGGGAAACTTAAGTATCTTTTCCTCTACCGATGGATAATGAAAACCTCTTTAGGATAGTTTGGTGGGAGAAGGGAGGGGCAAACATCCATGCAGAGCAAATAAATCTTATAGGTACTAAATGCCCTTACTACTAGTCCCTAAATCTCCTAAGAAACACCTTTGTGGGTGTTCTATGCTAATACCTTATCTCTACTAGATCCATGCCCTCAGCTTCAGTCAACCCACACAGACAAATCCATAAAGAAAAAGGTGCTAAACACCCAGTGAGTGCATTAGTGATGCAAGTGCTTCATGAAGTGAAAATAGAAAGACCTGACGCGTTTCGGTGCATAGTACTGCAACTTCATCAGGGGATAACCTCTCCGTGTGGATCGGGTTTTTGAATGCATGAGGATCAATCATCTGTCGTTGTGTAAACCTCCACGTGATGTGTCGTGTTTGCAATTCACATTATTGCCAGGTGTGAGAGAGAGGAGGGGGGAGGCGTCCTCTGACAGACAGGTCAGATCATCCACCCCTCCATGTCACACCTCCGGTAGACTCTCTGTCTTCAAATTTTGTGTCATCTGTGGGCGTGCCGAACTTTATCCACAGCTCCACCCATCATAGAAATTCCTCCCAATGTACATTGGTTAACTACGTTACATTGGGGGGTAGGCGGAAAAACAAAAAACAGAGGTGGAATAATAGTCTATTATTTACAACTACATATTTAATTTGCTGATACCGTTCATAAGAATGTGATCTAAGTAGTGTGCTCGGATGCTGAGAGGAGCCGGGTCATCAGTGAAGAGTCTACTTTAGATTTTGAGGCTGTAATATTTGTAGTTGATTCTCTTTACAAGCTACGGACAGCCCATAGCAGGAATAAGGGTGACAGACTAAGGTCCATTCCGCTACATTCACCATCAGTCTCACCGCTCCTCTCCAGGGAGACTTACTGTGACGACAGTCTCCACTTCCTTTAGACTAAAATAGTGCATGTACAACAACTGCATTGAAGGCAACAATCAAGCATGGAGATCGCCCAATACAATGCTTAATTGACTAATGCTTCCCTATGGAAGCGCTCACTTCCACATAAATGTTTGTTCAAGTGGATTAAATCAGGAAACCCTCCTGGCTATCGGCCTAACTGCCTTGTGGATGTTCGTAAATTAATTAGTATATTTATGACAAAAAAAGATAGCAAAAGAACACAAAGGAGTGCATCAAAACTAGAGTATAGAGGGAGTAAGAAAGGTGCAATAAAATAAGGGAAATAGATCTGAAACTGTAAAAAAAAGGGTCACCAATCATTATAAATAATATACATAAGAATGACGATAATACTATGAAGAAATGTTCAGGAGCCTAAAAATCTCACATAAATATAGATGTCATAATAGAAACATCAACGTGAATACAAATAATATAAAGTCCCAAAAATAGAAATACAAATAAAATGTGGACTTATTTTATATTTCTATTTTTGGGACTGTATATTATTTGTATTGTATTCACACTGTTGTTTCCTTTGAGTCATATATTAGCATTGGGACAAAAGAGAAACTCATATTCAAGTGTTTCAGAGGTCTGGAGTGTTGAAGACTGTCAACAACCAAAGGGACTTGGTAAACCACTGACAAAGCTTTTACAAATAAAGTAATATTTTAAAAATTACCAAACTTAACAATGAGCAAAACGAACATTACATACTTGCTGGCATTTCAGATCTGGACTTCCCGTACGGGTGGCACCAGTCTGATATGCTTCAGATATGTTCTCTCTGTAATGGCACAAGTGAGCAGAACCTATTCTGAGCGGGGATGTACCGAAGGGCAAGCTTTCGAGTCTCTCTATAAGCTTTTCTTGTTCTCAGAGTTCTCATCCTTTCTTTTTTGCTTTAGAACATTACATACACTTTTCCATATCTGATTACAAACATTTACAAATGTTTCCGGTTACATTAATTAAAACAAATTCGTACTTATAGTAACTTGATAACATAATGGAACACACACTCATTTTAATGTCAATTTATAACAACAGGTTAATGCCACACGTCACCTATTATCATCCTTCTGTGATTCACTTTTAAAGCACTTTGAGATTTTGATTATTTGGGGATGGGGGGGGCGGGGGACACGCATAATTAGGGGGGAGTTGTTCAGGATCTGTTTTCAAATGAATTAATAAAGTGCGGGATTGTGATCACGGCTGTAATCAATAGAGCATCTCACCTCTAAGGTAAGGAATTTTAGACACTGATTATGTAGATTTTACAATGTAACATTAAAATAATACAGGATAAACAGGCTACATGAGCAAATAAAAGTACATTCTGGATCACATGTATTGTTGAGGCATGTAATCTTTACTGGTTCTCCGTATCCCCTACACTGCTTTTTTATAGCTCTTTATTCACACAAAATAAGCCAGAAGGTGCTGAAAGTCTCGGCGCTGAAGGGATTAATATATCGTTTTTGTGTGAAAATAGGGCTCCATTTAATGATGTTGAGAGGTTTTACAGTTGCCGTTAACACGTTGGTCTTGTATAAAGACATTGGGCACTTTGTTTGAGACAATGATCTGAGCAACCTCTACTGGTGCCAGCTTTTTTATAACGTGTCAATGGTGAGATTTATGGGGTCTTTGTGGTGGTCCCCGGCATCAGCAGCTTGTGAGTAAACATTTACAGTGGAGTGTGGTCTGCAGGCAGACACAGTTTTATAGAACGAAAGCCGTGACTTTTGTGTTTATTAGCAGAGACCCCAGAAGCAGAGCTCCATAGACAGAGTGTCTCACGTACAGCGAGCAAGCGACACGGCAACTTCCGATTACATGCTGCGTTTACATATGTACATGGAGGTCAGAAGTAGATTGGTCATTTTAATGGCACCTACAATGCTAACTCATGACCGTATCTAAACATGTAAATAAGTTCCAAAAGTATTTTCACACAATAATTGTATAAACAGTAATAAACAATATACAAGCCTGCCGTTCTCAAAATGGCTCTAAAATTGACTATTAATCTGATTGCTAACGCTGAAATGCCAATAACAAGGTGTCACACAGCTCTCACATAAATATAGGACAAAGCAGCAATGTTATGAATAGATTAACTGTTAAAAGATCCCAAACAATTTACATTTTAATTTATTTGTAACAATAATCAAATAAAATATTTGATGTGATACAATATAACTTATCTGGTTCTGAAACATTAGCAGAGAAACGCAAATGCATATTTTGTTGTGGTACAAATGGCCAAATAACATACTTATGGGTATATGCAAGGAACGTGGTGGTGTTTTTCAGAACAAAGAATTCCAGAACGCAGTTAGAACATTATTTCTGCCTGTGTACAAAATGTCTACATACAGTGCATGCAGTTACCTGGCTAAAACCAAGGATCTGTGTTCACTGCCAGCAAAGACCTTGGCATATTCCCTAAACACTTCCCTTTCTCCCCCTCTCGGCTGCTGTACTATGTGAGCCTCTTGGTATCCAATACAGTGTGAGAAGAAGATGGTGAGTGATCCAGAGGGGATTACTAAAACTGACTGGGAAATGTAAAGCGATAGAATGGAGGTAATAATAAGGGGGCTTTGCTTTACTGCCAGCAGTAGGAGGAAAGGAGACAAAGTTACAATGCAATGCACTATAATCCTATATTGTTCCTTTTGTATTCCAAAGAGGATACAACTCATGCTAATGAGACATTTTTAGACTAAAAACAGAACAGAGTTTGAAAACAGGAGACTGCTGCCGATTTTAGATTGTTTTTAGAAAATGGATGCCAATATAATTCCATAAGTTAGGAGCTAGTGTGACACGAATTCACAGCTGCAGGAAAATTCCGAGGTGGCTGAATTCCTGGGACTGTGGATACAGACTCTCTGTTAGGATGGACAGGGAGAATTTGCAAGAGTACCGAGATTTCCTTTGAAATTCAGCGAGTAACCCGCTTAGAACCTCCTGATATAAACTGTACAGTCACCCAAATAGATGCTGAAAGATCCTGTTCTTCAGTGATACTCTATATATGTTCACACTTATGTAGGAGTGAGTTCACAATAAGACTCTGTTAATATTTGACAAGATGCCAGGGGCCTTTTGTTGCAATCTTGAGTGACTAACCTGAAAGACTGAAATAAACGACTTTACAGGAACATCAATCAGTGAAAGTGCCTATTTACTCTCTCGTGTCCTTAAACAACCCTGACCTCAAGAATCTGATTGAAGAAAGATAAAGAATGAAACGCGTGGGGCCATAGGAGAGTACCATGTCTGTCAGATCCATTTCTGGGCCCCCTTCAAATAAATAAGGAGAGAAATGTGGGATGGAATAGTTCGAAAAGGGAAACAAATATCTTTAGAAAAACAAAGAGGTTTGCAGAGATCAATAAAGGAAGTGTGGGCTTCTGCGGATGTCAAATTTCTATACAGAAAGAGCAAACTGTGTGATCAGTAACAAAAACCTTTATGATTTCATTTATTTAAAAACAAAACTCTCCTATCGTAGAAGCAGCAGTCAAACATAAATGAGCGCATGCACCCCAATCATCCGCGGCTGCTGGCTCCAGCTGGGCAGTTCTTTCACAGCTCTTGCAGGGTGAGACATTTGGTTTAGTATGAAACAGAAAAAGTCGTGGCTTTCTCTAATGATTTCACAGGATAATTAAGTAATTCATTTGTGGAAGCAGTGATAAGCTGTCTGCAAGCTTTAGTGTTGATCATAACAGCAGCCATGCAGGAAAGACACCTCCCTGGACTGACAAGGAAGGGGGGACATGACTGCGGCTAGGTTAAGGAGTCTTGAAGGAGTAGTGGAAGGGAGGGGTATAGATGGATACATAGTTGCTAAGATGGAAGACAGTTATAAGCACAGTTAGGGGAGGTGACTTACCAGTCAGCTTTTGGAAGTGCAGGGATCCTGACTTTCATCTGTCCTTCATCTGTCCTTCTTGGCTGACCCCTTTAAAAAAAAAAAAAAAACTTGATTATTATTCAGGCTTTAACTTACCTGTTTTTCCTGATTGTCTGATGGAAGTTTCCCAGGAATCATTGGTGGCCCTGTTGCAGGCTTACCGGGCTGCACATGGTGCAGGCTCGTTGGCAGCGGTATTGGCCGGCGTGGACGGTGTCCCGTGTGAAGAGGCAAGGCCAGTGGATGAGGGGCGGCGGGCCAGGCTTTCAAGGCCGCCGTCGCGACTGTCTCCCAGCCCGGTGAGAGGAGAGCGAGAAGGCCGCAGGCGTAGGCGGACTGGTGTGGATGGGGATGTGGAGCCGAGCCTTGGGTCGTCCCCCGAGCGGTCCGGTCCCAGGTGAGGGTTGCGGTGGCCTCCGGCAGCCATTCCCAAGATGGCGGCATGGCGGGAAGGTCGAGGAGCCCGCCGCCTTCTCTTCCGGCGCGGCCGGAAGTGACGTCACGGCGCCGGTCGCGCACGGCCGGCGCGCTGGATGTGACCTCATCTGCCGGCGACGGGCAAAACCCGGAAGTGGGTGCCCGCAATGGAAATAGGAGGCCGGGCGCCAGGAGATGGCAGGCGCCGGCTGAAGAGACCGGAAATAGGGGTGCTGTGACCCGGACAGCAGCCCCAAGGAGATGGGAGTCCCCAGGACCGGGCAGTTCAAGGGGTGCTGCGGATCAGGCGGCAGCCCCGGCGGTCGGGAGGCCGTGTCGGTTGCAGCCCCCCTGGGAGCTGGGAGGCTCCAGGGTGATTCCGGAGAGGAGGAGGAGTCCAAGGAGGAGTGTGAAGCTGATGGAGAACGGCCCCTGCGCCTCCCCTCATTTGGTGAGTTGGCATGCGCTGGCGCTTGGGGTTCGGCAGGGGGATCAGGTCAGGATAGTGAGGTATTGTGCCTGCTGAGGTTTTTAGTGGAGGGTCAAGCCAGGGGCAGTGGTCTAGGGGTTCAGGGTTCGGGTAGTACGGATAGTTTGAGGGGGCAGGGGATGGGGGTTGGTTCCTTTCTCCCGGGGTGCGAACTGGCCCCTTTAGGTTTGCACGTGCCTGCTGAGGTGCAGGAGAAGATTATTCGGGGTGAGTATGTGGATCTCCTTTCTCTGGTTCCGCCGGACAAGGAGTCCGTGGACAGACCGCGCCGTGGTGAACAACTGGACGGAGAGAAGGGTAAGGCTATCCCGCGTACGTTCGGTAATTGGCTGCAGGGATTTAATATCTTTGCTAGCGTGCTAGTGCGTCGGTTCCCAGAGAGGGCCCCCTCGTTATTTGGGTATTTGGATTTAATTTGGGGCGCTTACAAGGTTTATGGGGGACAGTGCTGGTTCAAATACGACCAGCAATTCCGCCAGTGAGCGTGGAAAAGATACATCCCCGGTTAAGCAAGTATCCTAAGAGGGACGTCGCAAGCCTTTTGTTCGACGGTTTTACAATGGGTTTCTGGATTCCCTTTGTGCTGTCGGACGAGGGCCGGTTTGCTGGGAATCTTCGGTCCACGCGGGGTAGGGAGGGTTTATTGCAGGAAAAGCTGGAGGCGGAGATTCAACTGGGCCGCATGGCCGGTCCCTTTGATTCCCCCCATTCCACAACCTGAGGGTGTCTCCGTTGGGTCTGGTACCCAAAAAAGACCCGGGAACTTTTCGGTTGATTCACCATCTCTCGTACCCTTCGGGGGCATCGGTCAACGATGACATCGACAGGGATGCGTGCAGGGTGCGTTATGCGTCCTTCGACTCGGCCTTGCTCCTCCTGCGGCGGGCCGGTCGTGGGGCTTTATTGGCAAAATCGGATATTGAATCGGCCTTTCGTTTGTTGCCGGTTCATCCGGATTGTTTTCACTTGTTGGGGTGTTTCGCGAACGGTTGCTTCTATTATGATATGTGCATGCCCATGGGTTGTGCTATATCTTGTTCTTATTTCTAACTGTTTTCTTCCTTTTTGAAGTGGGTCACGTCTAGAGTTTCAGGTTTGGGGTCCTTGACCCATTACTTGGACGATTTTTTGTTTGTCGGTCCGTCGGGTTCCCAGGAGAAGTTGGAGGGGTTGCTTCGGCTAGTGGACTTGGTCAAAGGTACCAAGAAGGTTAAGTTGCGACAGATGCAGGGCCTTTTGGGGCACTTGGTTTTCGCATGTCGGGTGTTACCGATGGGTCGGGCATTTTGTCGCAGATTGTCCTTGTCCACGGTGGGGGTGAGGGAACCCTTCCATTACGGTCGGATCTGACGGTGTGGAGCTCCTTCCTACGTAGTTATAACGGGCATTCTTGTTGGTTGAGGGAGGCCACCTCCAATGCCGCATTGGATCTCTTTACCGATGCCTCGTGGTCCGTTGGTTTTGGAGCGTATTTTCGGGGTCAGTGGTGCGCGGGGGAGTGGCCGGAAGATTGGCGGTCTTCCTTATTGAGGAGGAATTTGACCTTTTTGGAACTGTTTCCGATAGTGGTCGCGCTGGAGCTGTGGGGCGAGGATCTGAGAAATCACACGGTGGTCTTTCACACGGACAACATGAGTGTGGTTCATGTGATTGCCCGTTTGTCCTCCTCGTCTCCACCAGTTTTGGCTCTTCTCCGTCACCTCGTGCTCCTTAGTCTTAAGTTTAATGTTTGGGTGCGGGCGCAGCATGTCCCGGGTGTTCAGAACGTGGTGGCTGATGCATTGTCTCGCTTGCAGTGGGAGCAGTTTCGCGAGGCAGCGCCAGAGGCGCAGCGGACCGGTCTGCGGTGTCCAGACTCCTTATGGAAGCTCGATTTCGAGGTCTGATGGGCTTGGTATCGGATTCCTTGGCGGAGTCTTCCTGGAAGGCATACCGGGCAGTGTGGAGGCAGTGGCTGTCATCAGCATGGGACGGGGATGTATCCACGGAATCGGGTCGTGCGGAGAGGACTCTCGTGTTGCTGGATGACTTGGTCAGGAGAGGTAGGTCCTGCGCTGCAGCGGAGAAGGCGTTGGCTGCCCTGTCGTTCCTGTTTCGCTTTATGGGCTAGCAGGATGTTACTAAGGAATATGGGATTCAGAGGGTGGTCAAGGGTTGGCGGCTGCGGCGTCGCCCGGATGGTCGTCGCCCAATTTCGGCTGAAATGTTGCGGCGGATTATTTTAGTACTACCGACGGTCTGTGGTTCGGAGTACGTATCGAAGTTGTTTCGCGTGGCCTTCTCGGTCTGCTTTATTGGTGCCTTTCGCATCGGCGAGTTGGTAGCCCCGAGCAAGGGGAAGGCCTCGCCGCTGGCATTGTCGGATGTGCGGTGGTCTACTTCCACCGTCGACGTTTTTGTGCGGCGATCCAAGACAGAACAGGCGGCCCGGGGGGCCTGGGTTCGTTTGGGGGCCACGAGGGACGAAGTTTGTCCGGTTGGGGCCTTCCACGCTTTTCTGGAGGTGTGCCCGGAGCGGGGAGGCCCTTTGTTAGCTCACGTGGACGGGTCTCCTCTAACCCGGTATCAGTTCTCGGCGATGCTGAAGAGAGCATTGGTTGCGAGTGGCATGGATGGTCACGGGTTTTCGGCCCATTCCTTTCGGATCGGGGCGGCTACCCAGGCGAGTGTATTGGGGTACTCGGCTGCGGGAATTCAACGGATTGGAAGATGGGGGTCGGGGCGTTTTAAGTCTTATGTCCGACCTCATATGCTGTAACCCTCTTCTCGTTGTAGGTGGTCGGCCCCGGTACGTGTGGATTATAGGGCATTCCTATGTGTCCTGGGCAGCTAGGCGAGCTGAAGGCCGGGCCTATGGACGGAATTTGGGGCTTTCGTTGGACGTGGCCAGAGTCAGGTGGAAGGGCATTAGGGGCCTCCGGTGGCAGCAAATTTATCCAGAGTTCGTGGCCCTGCGTAAGTTTGTGTCAGGGCCGGTGGTGGCGGTGGTCCACGCGGGCGGTAACGACTTAGGGGTATCCAGGACTGTGGACCTTCTCCACGCGATTCGGCACGACTTGGCGAGGTGCATGGCGCTCTTTCCAGACATGACCTTGGTTTGGTCGGAGGTGGTTTCCAGGCCGTGCTGGCACGCGCTTCCACACTCTCGCGGTTTGGAGAAGAGCCGGCGCAAGCTGAACATCGCAGTGGGGAAATTTGTACGGCGGCTAGGAGGGGTGGTCATCCGACACGTGGAGCTGGAAGGAGAGAACCAGAACTTGATGAGAAAGGATGGGGTCCACTTAAATGAAATAGGGTTAGACATCCTGAACACGGGTTTGCAGGGTGGGATTGAGGCTGCGCTGTCGGCGGGGGGCGCGATGACGGCAGGAGGCGTGAAGGGAAGTCGTCATCGCGGTGGCGGGAGTCCTGGCCAGCGCAGGCAGAAGTGGTGAAGTTGCCGAGGAGGCTTGGGGAGTTGCAGCCTGTTGGGAGCTGATGGCGGAGGCAGGCTGCTCAGGACTCATGGTTTGTGGGGATAGACCTGTCTGTTGGGCAATCACCCCAACAGCTGACAGTATGATTATGTTGCTGGCATGGAAAGAATAAATAAAGCTGTGGCCGATGCCCTTACCCAACTTAATTACGGTCTCTGTGGGTGGGTGGGTGGGTGGGTGGTACAGACATCTAGACAGCAGTCAAGACACCTCCCTGGACTGACAAGGAAGGGGGGACATGACTGCGGCTAGGTTAAGGAGTCTTGAAGGAGTAGTGGAAGGGAGGGGAATAGATGGATACATAGTTGCTAAGATGGAAGACAGTTATAAGCACAGTTAGGGGAGGTGACTTACCATTCAGCTTTTGGAAGTGCAGGGATCCTGACTTTCCCGCCCTCCCGCCCCTAGGACATTTGGTTATACAGGAATGTGGGTTGGTTTTCTGGTGCCTGTTGTTGGTTGTCTTTTTCTTGTTTTTGTCACAGCACGCGGGAGTCCTGGCCAGCGCAGGCATAAGTGGTGAAGTTGCCGAGGAGGCTTGGGGAGTCGCAGCCTGTTGGGAGCTGATGGCGGAGGCAGGCTGCTCAGGACTCATGGTTTGTGGGGATAGACCTGTCTGTTGGGCAATCACCCCAACAGCTGACAGTATGATTATGTTGCTGGCATGGAAAGAATAAATAAAGCTGTGGCCGATGCCCTTACCCAACTTAATTACGGTCTCTGTGTGTCATTGGGGAAAGGGGGGCATCGGGTGGGTGGTACAGACATCTAGACAGCAGTCAAGGTTATGGCATGTATCTAACCCTTTTAGAACTAATGGTTGAATGTTTGCATCACAACAAACTAGCCATTACAGAACCTACATCAAAATGGAACATCCCAGGATTTTCAAAGCAGGAAATGCAAAATATGCAGGAAATGTTGTGTCTTCTTTATTCTAAAATCTTTTTCAGCCTCAAAAAAGGTCAAATGAAAATCCATAAAGCCTGTTAAACATATAAAATACAAAAAGACTAGATCGCAAAAAAACAAAACAAAAGAAAAACATGCCGAGAAAAAAAACAGACAATAAAAAAATAATCCATCTTCCGGTCAGAACACTCTGATTGGTTGACTTAAATTGGTTGGCAAATAATTTTTTTCGTTGGGCTGGTTTTTTCGATGTGTTTTCTTTTTTACAATCAGGTCTTTTTTTATTTTAGTAGTTCATTGGGGTTTGTGGATTTTTATTTGGCCTTTTAGGGTCTGAAAAGAAGTTTTAAAAAAAGAAGAAATCTATTGGTAAGTAAAATAGTTTTCAAGTATTTTAGTTTATTGCTTCCCTTCACTATAAATAGGGTGTCTGTGTGGGGAGGGGGAGGGTAGGTAGGTAGGTTTTTTCTTATTTTATTGGGGGTGGTGACTAGTGGGTTGGGGACCCCTAGTATTACAAGTTAGCAGATACAGCCCCAAATGCAGTAACTGACTGAGAGTGTCCGAAGCGAGGTACAGCGAGGTACAGATAAGGATACAGCAGAAGCAAAGTCAGGCAGCCAATAGGTCAGGCAGCTGGGCAGGTGGCAGATGACATGCCCCACAGGGCCTTCATCTGCCCACAATAAGAAATATAGTTTTAAAAAAGAGTGAAATGGGGGACCCAGGGGAATTTGGGGGTGAGTCAGAGGACAATCAAATAAGTGAACTCAGAAAGGTGAGCTAAAAATGGTATGCAGCCATGACAGAGACGCTTTAATTCTATGTAAGAGCCCCCAGCAGCCAATCCCCTCTGTGCTGCTTGTCCAAGTGGTAATGGGTGGCTGTGATTGGCTTAGCGTGTCAGTTAACCGCATTCAGCCTATCACAGCGCTCACTACAGCTATGAATAGGTATGGCTAAAAGGAAGTTTGTAATCTCTGCCTTAGCCATATCTCCAGTGGGCGCCGGGCTGTGGATGGCTAGGGGCCCTCATTCAGTATTAAACTGCTTGAAATGGATTAATATTAAATGCAAGGGATAACACCAGGGGACTCGGGCATTATAACCATTTCAATTAGATAAAATGGTTACATAAAATAATGTAATGTTGTGATCTGGGCACTTAAATAGCCTTAAAGACACATTTGAATGATTTTATTATGGGTGATGTACTGCTGCGTGATCCTCCAATCACTGCACAGATTTGGCATGAGTGATGTACAGCTGTGACCCTTCTTCCATTGCATGGATTTGGTGTACAAATGGTGTAAAAGATGTTCGTGCACATGTTTGCAGAGCCCTTTTTACTTGGCAGACTTGGTTGGTTCAGTGGCAGCTTAATTCTCAGAAAACCACCCACACATTTTGGATGGACGTGCTGCTTGCAGAACCAATGCTGAAATATATCTCTATTCAGAGAAGGTGTAGTAAAGGTGAATGGAAGAACCAGATCCTGGGTAACGCTAGTTTCTGGGAACATCAGTAGAAAGTCATACAAAGTGCTCTATAAGAGAATGACTGAACCAGAAACGCAGACCTTTCTATCTCACTTCATCTCAGACAGTTGCTGCCTGACTGAGTTATATAACCTGGAATTAGCAGCTTACTCTCTATATGGGTATAGCACACCTCTGCCCTTGCCAGACTCCATGCCATTGTTGAAGTGGAAAGATCAAGGTGTCTAGACACAGCAGAAACTTTAACTATATCCAAATTACTTTGCATAAGTAAATGGCCCTATGCCTAATCTAACATGTCAACTTTACCTACTGACCCTCATACAGCCTCAAGTTAAAAGGGACACTACAAGCACCCACACCATTACAGCATATGATAGGTTGGGAAGGCTGTGCTCCTGTTATACAAATACTTGGAATTTGGGATTTGATGCACAACCAAATTATGTCAGTAGATAAGAAGCTGGAGCTTGGGCTACAAAATGTAGCAAAAAACATTCAGAACTTGAATAATGTTAAAAGTGCAATTGCAAGAATAGCAAAGCTGTAGTGGTTAAGGTGCAAGGAGTGTCCATTCACTATATTGTTACCAAATTCTAGTCTTGTTCACAATCTATCATTTAGTAATTATTCCATTCACTATATTGTTACCAAATTCTAGTCTTGTTCACAATCTATCATTTAGTAATTATTGATATATAAATGGCTAACAATGAGCCATTAAATGGACACTCTAACTCCCACAAAGGATTATTCACTTAATTTTAAATTATTATTGTTATTTTTATAATTCTCTATTTTTGTGTGCACATTGTCATATAATCATTTGTTCAGCCCTATTATCACACAGACACATTTGTTGGGAGATGTTATAGGTGGAATTGTACAGCACTTTTTATAATATTAATATGTTTAGAACAAGGATATACATTATTATGTTATTATTTATATAGCGCCAACAAATTCCTCAGCACTTTACAGTGGGAACAAACATGTAGTTGTAACCAGACAAGTTGGACACACAGGAACAGAGAGATTGAGGGCCTGCTCAGTGAGTTTACATGTTAGAGGGAGTGGGGTATAGTGACACAGTAACAGAGGGATTGAGGGCCCTGCTCAGTGAGTTTACATGTTAGAGGGAGTGGGGTAAAGTGACACAGTAACAGAGGGATTGAGGGCCCTGCTCAATGAGTTTACATGCTAGAGGGAGTGGGGTATAGTGACACAGTAACAGAGGGATTAAGGGCCCTGCTCAGTGAGTTTACATGTTAGAGGGAGTGGGGTTAAGTGACAGTAACAGAGGGATTGAGGGCCCTGCTCAATGAGTTTACATGCTAGAGGGAGTAGGGTAAAATGACACAAAAGGTAAGGATAGTATTAGTTACTATTACTAATGACAGTTGCAAGAGAGGAGTCAGTCGGGAGCCATTAACAGTTTAATTGATACGCTTTCATGAAGAAGTGGGTTTTTAATGATTTTTTGAAGCAGTGGAGACTGGGTGAGCATCTAACAGAGGAGGGAAGTGAGTTCCACAGGAACGGTGCAGCCCTCGATAAGTCTTGAAGGCGAGTGTGACGAAGTGCCCTTCGCCACTTGGTCCTGGAGAGGCCTACTTGCCAGCCTCCTCCCCTGTGACTATGACTCTTTCATCTATCTGGCTTTAAAGCCCCTAGTCTACCTTCAGACAGACTATTTATGTGGGCTGCTTTATTTATCCTATGTTTTAGTCACCCTGTACCCATGATAGGTGCAGGGTGTGTGTAATGTAATTGTTTATGGTGTGTGTGTGTACTGTGAAATGTATTGCCTTCTCTCCTGTACTGCTGAGGTTTGCTACCAACTAGGTGGGTTTGGCTATGGAGCTGGTCTAGTGCCCTCTGTTGGTAGCAACAGCAATATGCACTACCTGAATTGCAAGACTGGTTCATTTGCATATTCGGGTAGATTTGCATATTGCTAATTCTGCAGGCAGGTGAGATATTTACTGTTAAATATTGTCTCCCCCCACCCCTTTAAAAATGTGCCATTGTGTTGTGATAAGTCATATGGTTTGTTTCTTGATATGGTTTGACTGTTTGTGATTTTATTGAGGTTTCACAACAATGTTATTGTGGTGACTGTATTGGCTGGTCCCAAGGGAATAAAGGTTTTGACAGATCTTCTTGACCCTCAATACGTAGCCTTGTCTCGTTATTGGAGGGAACTGCTATATCACACTGGGGATTGCTATGCTCTGCATACTCCCCTGAGCTTTTAATCACTTAGCTCTTTTAAGAGCTGTTCCTGTTACGCTCTCCTGGAGGAGAGGTCTTCCCCACACGGTCCTGGAGGACAGAAGCTGATCCAGGGTGGAAGGAAGACGGCGAGACTCCAGTTAAGCTACGGCGGTTGTGGAGTCTGCGGTGGTTGTGGTGTCGGCTGCAGTGTTTGGAGTCCTCAGGAAGCGCTAGGAGCATCCATCAACGGAGGGTACTCAGTCGGAGTACAAGGAGCTCCGTTACATTGGTGGCAGCGGTGGGATGGCGTCCTAGTGCGAGGAGAAGCAGCTCGGAGACACTGGTATCGTATGAGAGGTTATTGAGGGCAACGCTAGCCACTGTGCAGCCTCCCTAACTACAGCAGCATGGAGCAGGGATGGATAGAGCCCTGCGAAGAGCACCTCAACATGATACGTCGCTACGAGGACGACGCTTACATTGAGGAGGTAAAGAGGCGGTTGGTCTGCTATGGCCCAGACCTTTCGAACGAGGTGGTCCACCAAGTAATGCGCCAGTTGAGTGCTGAGAACAGTGCGGCAATGGCCTTTGAGCGACAACTGTGGAGGTTGAGGATATGGACACCTAGTCTCCAGCGGCAGTGCAAGTTACAGGGAGCCGAAGGTGTCGTCCTTCCTCCCCAGCGGCAGTGCAAGTTACAGGGAGCCGAAGGTGTCGTCCTAACTCCCCAGCGGCAGTGCGAATTCCAGGGGGCCGAAGGTGTCGTCCTTCCCCCCCAGCGGCAGTGTGTCCTACAGGGAGCAGAGACAGTTGGTCTCTCTCCCCAGCAGCAGTGCAAGTTACAGGGAGCCGAAGGTGTCGTCCTTCCTCCCCAGCTGCAGTGCAAGTTACAGGGAGCCGAAGGTGTCGTCCTTCCTCCCCAGCAGCAGTGTGTCCTACAGGGAGCAGAGACAGTTGGTCTCTCTCTCCAGCAGCAGGACAACGTTATGGGAGTGGAGACAGGCGGTCTCCCTCTCCAGCGGCAGCCTGTGTTTCAGGGAGAGGAGCACAGCACCCTATCTCCCCAGCGGCAGCTTATCCTACCAAGGGCAGACACCAATCTCCCAGATGACGCAGAGGGGACCGTGGTCTCTGTGCCCGACCTACAGGGATGCTGGACAGCCTGTCCAGATCCCCAACTACCCTCACAGGGACAACAGGAGGAGGGGGTAAGTACGAATTCCGCTCCCCAGCTAACTCCTAACTTGGCCCCAGGGTTAACAGGGGAGATGTTAACCCCCACTGACCCCCACGTTCCCCTGGCTACTGAGCCGGACTATGTCCCAAGCCCCCAGCGGAAGAGCTGGCAGCTGGGCAGAGTGCAGTCGGCCTCTGCCCTCCCTTTGTCCCTTGTCCAGAGCCTGATGTCCTGCAGGCTATAACAGCAGAAGAGCTGGCATCAGGGCAGACCGCCGCTGGCCTCTGCCCTACCGATCCCCTTGTCACAGGACTGGCCTGCACCCCCCTCCTCCCAGCAGAAGCGCTGACATCAGGGCAGAGCGCCGCTGGCCTCTGCCCCTCAAGTCCCCACAGCGTGTTGCCCCATCACCCCAGAGGAATACCCAGGTGCAGTCACTGTTTGCTATGGGTGGGCTACTCTAATAACTGTTTGTTGTGGGTGGGCTACTCTGGCACTTGCTTATGGTCGGTGGGTGACTTGACTAACTTAGGCACTGACCGACAGAAAGTCAGGTGCCTGGTTAGTCTTCCCCCCGAAGGGGAGATATGTGACGAAGTGCCCTTCGCCATTTGGTCCTGGAGAGGCCTACTTGCCAGCCGCCTCCCCTTTGACTATGACTCTTTCATGTATCTGGCTTTAAAGCCCCTAGTCTACCTTCAGACAGACTATTTATGTGGGCTGCTTTATTTATCCTATGTTTTAGTCACCCTGTACCCATTATAGGTGCAGGGTGTGTGTAATGTAATTGTTTATAGTGTGTGTGTGTGTGTACTGTGAAATGTATTGCCTTCTCTCCTGTACTGCTGAGGTTTGCTACCAACTAGGTGGGTTTGGCTATGGAGCTGGTCTAGTACCCTCTGTTGGTAGCAACAGCAATATGCACTACCTGAATTGCAAGACTGGTTCATTTGCATATTTGGGTAGATTTGCATATTGCTAATTCTGCAGGCAGGTGAGATATTTACTGTTAAATATTGTCTCCCCCCACCCCTTTAAAAATGTGCCATTGTGTTGTGATAAGTCACTGTGTGTTTCTTGATATGGTTTGACTGTTTGTGATTTTATTGAGGTTTCACAACAATGTTATTGTGGTGACTGTATTGGCTGGTCCCAAGGGAATAAAGGTTTTGACAGATCTTCTTGACCCTCAATACGTAGCCTTGTCTCGTTATTGGAGGGAACTGCTATATCACACTGGGGATTGCTATGCTCTGCATATTCCCCTGAGCTTTTAATCACTTAGCTCTTTTAAGAGCTGTTCCTGTTACGCTCTCCTGGAGGAGAGGTCTTCCCCACACGGTCCTGGAGGACAGAAGCTGATCCAGGGTGGAAGGAAGACGGCGAGACTCCAGTTAAGCTACGGCGGTTGTGGAGTCTGCGGTGGTTGTGGTGTCTGCTGCAGTGTTTGGAGTCCTCAGGAAGCGCTAGGAGCATCCATCAACGGAGAGTACTCAGTCGGAGTACAAGGAGCTCCGTTAGAGCGAGCATCAGAGGTGGGAGTACGGACAGAAGATAGATGCAAGTCTTCAGCAGATCGTATGGGCCTAGACTGGACATACTTGTGTATAAGGGAGGATAGATAGGTGGGAGCAGCATTATGTAGAGATTTGAAAGCAAGAACCAGAATTTTAAATTAAAGGAATACTATAGTGACCAGAACAACTACAGCTTATTGAATTTGTTCAGGTGAGTAGAATCATTACCTTCAGGCTTTTTGCTGTAAACACTGTCTTTTCAGAGAAAATGCAGTGTTTACATTACAGCCTAGTGATAACTTCACTGGCCACTCCTCAGATGGCTGTCAGAGATACTTCCTGGGTCATGGCTGCCTAAAATGCATCCAAACATTCAGTGTCTCCTCCCTCTGCATGCAGACACTTTCCTCATAGAGATTCATTGATTTAATTAATCTCTATGAGGAGATACTGATTGGCCAGGGCTGTGTTTTAATCATGCTGGCACTGCCCCTGATCTGCCTCCTTGTCAGTCTTAGTGTCCATCCAAAAAGTACAGACAAGAGTTGTTACGTATTGCCCACGACATCCCTTTGTCAGGACACCTAGGCTTCAGTAGGACGAAACACCGTTTGACCCAAAACTTCTTTTGGCCAGGGGTTTCCAAAGATATCCGGCAGTATTGCCAAACTTGCGATACGTGCCAGAGGGTAGGGAAGAGAGGAGACCGATACAAGGCAAAAATGCACTCCCTTCCCATAATAGATGGGCCCTTTAGTAGGGTAGCTGTTGATATAATTGGACCCCTAGCAAAACCCAGTCCGTCTGGGAAAAAGTACAAAGGTTATTACCGTAAATTTGTGCCCAGTTATAGCGCCCTAGCAAAGCCCCTTACTGATCTCACCAAGAAGAACCTGCCCAAAGTAGTGATCTGGAGCCCAGAGTGTGAGAAGGCATTCCAAGAACTGAAAACTGCCCTAATTCATGCACCTGTACTTGCCGCTCCCGATCCAACTAAACGCTTTCTCGTTCATACAGACGCTTCTATGTTTGGATTGGGAGCAGTGCTGAGCCAGGTCGGGACCGATGGCGGCGAACATCTAATCGCTTACTTAAGTCGGAAACTACTACCCAGGGAAGTAAGCTATGCCGCCATCGAGAAGGAATGCCTGGCGGTAGTGTGGGCCCTCAAGAAACTCCAGCCCTACTTATATGGACAACAATATGCCTTGCTCACAGATCACAACCCGTTGGTGTGGCTAAACCGGGTGTCAGGGGACAATGCTAGACTGCTGAGATGGAGCTTGGCGCTGCAGTCCTTTGATTTCACCATCCAGTACCGCCCGGGAAAACAAAATGGTAATGCCGACGGGTTGTCCCGACAGACAGAACTAGAAAAATGATCTGTGAGCACTCTCCCGGACATCCCCAAGCCAATCCGATGGGATCAGACTGTGTATGCCGGCTTGGTTCTGGGGGAGCATTCTGGCAAACCCTGCCACTTGGACTAATTATTCTGTGTGAATAGGTGTATTTCACCAAGGGAATAACCACACGAATTGACTTTCATGGTATTGTAATGTTTTTATTCGAATGTCCGAAACTACCGAACGGGAGACCAGGAGACCTTGTTGCGAATGGAATTAAGTACCTGTATGTGTGGCCGCCATTTCGCCTACCGAACACGTGGCGGCGGCCATCTTACGCACGAACAGCGGTACTTGGTTGTCGAACGCCTGGAACTCAAGCCGGGCATTCGACTAACCAAGCACCGCTAAGACCTCCAGCATGCTCCGACAAATGAATCTAACACACGAACGCCCCGGCGTTAGGTAGATAGATTCCCCTAAACGAGGGGAATCATACGAATGGTAGCAATCGCATGGATGGCTAACCGTTCGGTATTTGTGGTTCACTGAAATAGACCGACCGCAGGGCCAGAATGCATGGAACTGTTTTCGGTTACTGAGTCCCTGCGGTCGGTCAAATCTTTAACAGTCTGTAACTCCCGAACCCCTGGTCCGATCTGGGTGAATTTCAAGTATGTTGCTCACCCAGATCAGACCTACCAGGGGACCCCTTATTTGTCCCTGTTCCCCATGTATTTAGGGGACATCCAGAAAGTGGGGAAAACTCTGTCTCCACTAATCTGTTTGACTGTTAATCTAAGGGGAGGAGAGTGAGGGGAGGTGACCAGGTTACAATTGGTTACTGTACAAATTATGAAAGTTACCTCCCTTGCATTGGAGAAATGCATAAAAGCAGACCTGTGATTAAAGCTATCAGTTGACTCCCAGACTATGTGTCGTCTAGTCCTTGGGGAGGTGGATTATGCTGTGTTCCTGTGACTTTGTATGCTGAATCTTTGTTCCCAGCGGAGAGCCCTTGGATTAATCCCTGCTCCTCCGCTACAGAAGCTTTTACTAAAGGAGCCTATTTCCTGATTACCAACAGGAACTCTATAAAGTGTAAAACCAAATGAATAAAGAACTGAGTTATTCATAGCCAATATCAACAGAAAGAAAGACATGAAAAAACAAAGAATAACCAAAAACAAATGTTGCAGCCACTTGATGTGCTTCATAAAGGTACAGTGCAAACTGTAGATCTTGATGGGGTAAAGACTGCCACGTTGGCTACATCCCAGTGGTGAGTCGGCTGGGTGGCGGAAAGTCCAAGGGACTGTAGAAACTTTGCAGCAATGAGTGCCCTAGGGTAACCCCATTTGTATGGGATGTCCACAGCTCGGAGTTGGGCGGTTATTCCCTTGATGGAAGCTCTCCATTGCAGAATTTTGCGGCTGAAGAAACTTAGCTGGGGTTCTTCAAAGGTATAAGGGGTTTGCCCCCGACTGCTTGCAGCAAACTTTCCTAGTTGCTCCGCGACTTGAAGCACATGATGATGTCTTTGCGTTGCGGGATTGCCCGGGTGTTCGGAACAGTCCTTCCAAGGCTTAAACAAAAATACAAACACAAGATGGAGTATCTTACATTCAGCTTTGGTACTGTATGTGGTTAGTGCAATTAGGGATAATTCCTGCAAAGGAAAAGGAAAAAACACTAGTGCAATATCGTCTGGAACTAGTGGAAGAAATAGGTAAGTATATATAATTTCACTCACAAGTGTGGAGCCAGTATATAATCAGTTCAAAATGTCAGCTTGGTGAGATTTATGGGGTCACACTCCCTCTCTGGTATGTGGAAAGCTGCAGCTTCTTATAGTAGTCACAGATCCAGGTTCATGGAAAAGAGCTTTTATTTCATCATAAAGTGCAACAAACGGATAAAAATGCTTTAAATATTAATAAAAAGTTTGTACAGTCTCTTCTGTAGTGTGCAAAATGCGTTTCGCCTCTCTAGGAGGCTTCTTCAGTTTCTGTAATATAGTCTGTGGTTAGTCCTTCTTATATACCATTCCCTTGGCTTGTTTAGGTGGTAAGGCGGTGGTTAACAACCTCCTGATGTATTGTGGCACTTCAGCTGCATCGATGGAGTCAGGGACCCCTCGCACTTTTAGGTTGCGGAGCCTGGCCGTGTCCTCCAGTTGTCCGATTTTGGTGCTCAGTTGTTCACAGGTTCTTGATAGTTCCTGCATTTGCGTTGTAGAGGAATCTTCCTCTATGGCACGTATTCTGCCTGTCAGGGAGTTTAGTTCTTCTTTCAGCATAGCTATCTCTGAAGCAAACATGGTCTTAAGGTCTGAGACCATGTTGGAGAGATCTGATTTTGAGGCCAGGGGAGGTTCTTTGAGTTTAAGGGGGACTTCCATACCCCTGCTGATAGGGTGACACTGGGGAGGATGACAATGACTCCTGTGCCAAGTCACGTAGTAAGGCCGCCATGTTGGGCCTGCTGATTTGGGAGAGAAGCTGGTCGGCGTCGCGGGTATGTCCCTCACTCGGGAGTGCTTCCCCACTGTTTCTGGATATAAGTATTTGCCTTTAGTGTCTTGTTATTTTGCTCTGTTAGTGTCTTTCAGGTAGCATTTCAGCACCATGCCTCTGTTCAGGTCGCCAGTTAGCTCCGCCCCCTTAAATAATAATTATTTTTATACTTGATCAGGCTGAAAGTTTAAAAATAGCAGAAATAGTTAAAGTGTTGACATATTATCAAATATTACATGTACAATGTACATTTTAAATCTTAATCCAGCATGCACGCTAATAATGTTATCAATAGCGCTAACATTGCACACAATGCCCGACTCAGGACAATGGTCTAGTACAGGGGTAGGCAACCTTCGGCACTCCAGATGTTCTAGCAGAATTAAAGTAATAAGTGGATAAGAAAATATGAAGACATTGCTTCAAATTGATCTCAATGAACTGTGAGCACCATGAAGAGGAAAAAAATTAAAAGCGGCATCATAGCATTAAGATAACATAAGGATGAAAAAAAGTCCAAAGTCAGTGTGGTCAACAAAAAGTAAAACGCAGTATTACCAGTAATGTATAAGACGTCCTTCAGAGCCTGGAGATATCAGAAAGATAATTCTTTGACCTGCTTCTAGAGACTTGCATTGAACAAATGGAAAGCAGTCAAGGTCTCAGAGTGTGCCCACTCCTACATGAGATCTGACTCATGATCTTTCATTAATAAGGGAGCAAAGTTGGCCCTCTCTATATGGAATATTAGTGTCCCAAATACTGTAAACACCATAAACACTACAGCACGCTGTCATGGAAATGATGCCAGAAGTGCCCTGGCACCTCCAATGTAAGTAAAATGGTTTGACTTGTTACCAAGGGTGCCTCAGGTGCCAGTCACTTCTGCCAATGAGACCCCAAAATTCCTTCCACGAGTAGGGACAGCTCATTGGCTGAGAGTGTCAGCTGATTTTCAACTAATTACTGTCTAGTTAGTTCCCATCAGTGCTAGGCAGACCCCTTATAAGTTTTCAAACCGTTTATAATTACCTGTATGAGGGGGACAGCAGGGTATTCTTCGTACCATAACTACTACAGCGCACTACAGGCTAAACTTACTTCAGCTTCATCTGATGGAAGGAACAATATTGTTTTTTTAAAAATATATGTATATTTGGTATGGTATTGGTACTACTGGCACAATATAAATATATTGGTTTAATATAACAATATTTTTATAATAAGAGAATGTCTACAAACAAAAAGCACATATAATTACAGCTGCTGGACAGGTTTCTATTGGTGTTTCCTTTTATATTTTGCAAAAAATAATAAACATAATAAACGGTGCTGCTTGGCCTTTATAATAAACATAAAACAATGCTTGCTACACATTACTCAAAATGAATAACAGAATCATCAGAGGGAAAACATTATCCTTGCTAATTGGATATCATCTCAATTATTTTGACATTTATTTATATTTACACATATTATTTGTAGATACATTTTTGTTTGCTTTTCATTACTGGCACATTGGGTAGTGTTGGTTAATCTTTACAGCTTGATGCAGTGTATCATGGGAAATGCTGTTCACAAATACATGGAGTGCCAAAATTAGACATTACTACTAAAGGGGAACCAGTGACTATGGAAATAAAATCTCAATCAGAGTAAATACAAAGAAGAGGATAAGGGAAAGACTGACAAAAAAATAAACAATGCATCTGTGTTTAATAGCTTGAACGGGTCTGGGCACTCTGGTTGGCTTTAAGCAAATTACAAAAGGATTTAGGTGGTGACAACGTTAGGGCTGAACTATAGAGCCTTTCTCAAGTCTAACACATAAATAAAAGTGCACTTCTATAGTGAAACAACAATTAAACAATCTTGTATATACATACTTTAGGAAAAATACGGTACCATAAAAAGTACTTGTTTAAATATAGTATTTTCTATTGTTCACACCTTGCTATGACTCGGTTTACCTACAAAGATACCCCCCTTTTCTACCTTATATCTTTCTTTTTAGGCCACACAAAAAAGAAAATATCTGACGATCTGGAAAGACGTTCCAGAAAAGAATACAAAAACACTTTGAAAAAAGTAGTACTCACTTGCAGCAAAAAGCCCCCCACTGCTGCTCACGCAGTGGAGACACACAGGATAAATAGAACAAACAAGAGGCTGCGCAAGAAGTTACAGTGTGCACACCAAGGTGCTCCTGGTATGTAAGTGGAGGACAGAGTATCACAAACGTTTCCAGTATTCCCTTTCTCAATGGGGGACATGATGCATTGAGAAAGGGAATACCCGAAACGTTTGTGATGTTCTGTCCTCCACTTACATACCAGGAGCACCTTGGTGTGCACACAGCAACTTCTTGCGCAGCCTCTTGTTTGTTCTATTTAGCCTTTCTTTTTTAGGCATTCTACACTTTATGCTCCCAGTAACGTGCCTTTAAACTAGGGATAGATTGATTATCAGTTCCACACTTTATTAGAGCCGATATTCAGCATTTTACCGATAACTGGTATCAGCCTTGTAATTCACATCTCCCAGTCACCGCACGCCATCTTCCGCATCCAGAAATTCCGGCCACCAGATAATGAGGCACCATGTTGCTGCCTCACATCACCCCTAGCTGTGAGTCCCCTCATGTAGAGCTCAGCTGAAGGCAGAGAGACAAGACAGTGAATACTCTACTGTAATGTACTGGGCTAACTGCCTGAAAGTAACAGCACTGTACATGCTGGTAATCTCACTGATCTCAGCATGTACTGGCTGCCTGAGAGTAATAGGAGTATGATTGCCGTCAGCATGTTCAAGTAATGCCAGATTTGTGTAGAAAGTGTGTTACTTTTTCAAAACTTTTAATGTGCAGAATACCTGTACCAGTTATGTGCAATCAGCCCAAAAGGTGATCGATAATCTATATCTGTATCGGCTCTGGAAAAATTATATTGGTGATTCCTACTGTAAACTTCAATAAATATGTTAGGAAACGAGTCTAAATAAATTAGACACTTTGATTGTGTTCTATATTACATATTCATGTAATAAATGTTTATCTTAACATCACAATGCCACCTTAAATGTACCTGACTGGCCCTACCAGGGCCCATCTTTTCATCATTTGATAATTTGGGAGAGATGGTTTTATATGTGTACTTGATTTAACTAAGTCCTGGCATTCTTTTACTTAGAGGAGTTAATAAAAAAAAAAAAAAAATGCAGTCAAATTTAAAAAAATGCATGAAACGAGTTACAACTACTTTTATGTGAAAGATGTAAAAATTCACTAAACTCCAACATGACAGTCCATCTTTAATGAGATAACTCCCACCCTCCTCTTCCATGACATCTCATTACCGCTGATATTTTTAGTATCTCTTTAATGCAGAAAGATTAATCTATGTGGGGTCTCTTTACAACGCGGATTCAGTTTGGAGGATCCAGAATACAAACCTTTTCTCTTTGGAATTCTAAAGGCCTTTTAAAATGTTCTGTACGATTCTCAAGACTTTCCAACTTAGCAAGGATTAGAAAGAAAAGACCATCGCTTGATAATGTCCAGTGGCTGTTGGGTACTGTAGGGGTGTGAGTTGTTCCATCAATGACAGACTGGCATGGTGCCTGCTGGATTCAGACCCACACTGCCTTGGGTACATCTTTTCATCAGCAAATGTGCTGGTCGTCTTTAAATGGCAGCACTGCAAAACTATGAATAGCTGAAATAAATTAAAGCACTGTGCTAAAGCAAGCAAAGAGTTTTGTCACCCTTTCCTGTTAGGGACATTGAGGGAGAGGGAAGGGGGGGTCTAGTCATTCAAACATGCCTGAAGGTTCCCTGAGGTGAAACCATTTGTGAGAACTGATAAGTGTGATTTTGGCTATGCTAACGGTAAAAGCGTTGCATTATTACTGTTGAGTTATCAGCCTTGTTCTCTGTGGCTAAACAGAACCAAAACAATTCCTTATCAGAGCAAGAAGCAAATATGCTTTTATTAGTAGTTGCCATGATGACTAGCATAACAATGGTGAAGAAATACGGTTGTGACATTTATGATGTGAAAATGTATGACATGAGCAGAACAGTAGTTGCTGTGACAGCTGTGGTGTTAGGAATACGGTAGTAGCTGTGACAGCTATGGTGTTAGGAATACGGTAGTAGCTGTGACAGTTGTGACGTGAGATAGTCACCATCACATGTAAATTGTCAGCTATGACCATTATGCCATAAGCAATACGAATGTGAAAATTGCAGCATGCATTTGGAACTGAGCACTGGAACTGCTGGTGCACAGATTTTCCATGGTTTAATTGGCTATAACCAATAAAAACATATACACACTGTAAGCTCATGAAAATCCCTCATCTTTTTTGGTTTTAAGAAGTGAAACAGATCTGTATATTTACATATGATATTGTCCTCTCACTGTATGTGGGATCTGAGTGATGCAAAGTGCATCAGCATCGTCACTCCTCTTTCACTATACATAGTGTCTACGTGATGCAAAGTGCATTAGCAGCACAGACCTAGTCACTCCTCGTTCACTATACATAGTGTCTACGTGATGCAAAGTGCATTAGCAGCACAGACCTCATCACCCCTCGTTCACTATACATAGTGTCTACGTGATGCAAAGTGCATTAGCAGCACAGACCTCGTCACTCCTCGTTCACTATACATAGTGTCTACGTGATGCAAAGTGCATTAGCAGCACAGACCTCGTCACCCCTCGTTCACAGTACATAGTGTCTACGTGATGCAAAGTGCATTAGCAGCACAGACCTCGTCACTCCTCGTTCACTATACATAGTGTCTACGTGATGCAAAGTGCATTAGCAGCACAGACCTCGTCACCCCTCGTTCACTATACAGTGTCTACGTAATGCAAAGTGCATTAGCAGCACAGACCTCGTCACCCCTCTTTCACTATACAGTGTCTACGTGATGCAAAGTGCATTAGCAGCACAGACTTCGTCACCCCTCTTTCACTATACATAGTGTCTACGTGATGCAAAGTGCATTAGCAGCACAGACCTCGTCACCCCTCGTTCACTATACATAGTGTCTACGTGATGCAAAGTGCATTAGCAGCACAGACCTCGTCACCCCTCTTTCACTATACAGTGTCTACGTGATGCAAAGTGCATAAGCAGCACAGACCTCGTCACCCCTCTTTCACTATGCATATTGTCTACGTGATGCAAAGTGCATTAGCAGCACAGACCTCGTCACCCCTCTTTCACTATACAAAGTGTCTACGTGATGCAAAGTGCATTAGCAGCACAGACCTCGTCACCCCTCGTTCACTATACATAGTGACTACGTGATGCAAAGTGCATTAGCAGCACAGACCTCGTCACCCCTCGTTCACTATACAGTGTCTACGTGATGCAAAGTGCATAAGCAGCACAGACTTCGTCACTCCTCGTTCACTATACATAGTGTCTACGTGATGCAAAGTGCATTAGCAGCACAGACCTCGTCACCCCTCTTTCACTATGCATAGTGTCTACGTGATGCAAAGTGCATTAGCAGCACAGACCTCGTCACCCCTCTTTCACTATACAGTGTCTATATGATGCAAAGTGCATTAGCAGCACAGACCTCGTCACTCCTCGTTCATTATACATAGTGTCTACATGATGCAAAGTGCATTAGCAGCACAGACCTCGTCACCCCTCTTTCACTATACATAGTGTCTACATGATGCAAAGTGCATTAGCAGCACAGACCTCGTCACCCCTCTTTCACTATACATAGTGTCTACGTGATGCAAAGTGCATTAGCAGCACAGACCTCGTCACCCCTCTTTCACTATACAGTGTCTACGTGATGCAAAGTGCATAAGCAGCACAGACCTCGTCACTCCTCGTTCACTATACATAGTGTCTACGTGATGCAAAGTGCATTAGCAGCACAGACCTTGTCACTCCTCGTTCACTATACATAGTGTCTACGTGATGCAAAGTGCATTAGCAGCACAGACCTCGTCACTCCTCGTTCATTATACATAGTGTCTACGTGATGCAAAGTGCATTAGCAGCACAGACCTTGTCACTCCTCGCTCACTATACATAGTGTCTATGTGATGCAAAGTGCATTAGCAGCACAGACCTCGTCACTCCTCATTCACTATACATAGTGTCTATGTGATGCAAAGTGCATAAGCAGCACAGACCTCGTCACTCCTCGTTCACTATACATAGTGTCTATGTGATGCAAAGTGCATTAGCAGCACAGTCCTCGTCACTCCTCGTTCACTATATCCAGCAACCAAACAAAGCAACATGTACTGGCGGCACAGCTTAAACATCATTAAAAGCTAATAGTTGCCATTACGAGAATATTGGTAAGCAAATAGGAAACATCATTCAGTTTCTGCTTCACATCATATATATTCAAAATATTCTTGCCTTATAAATAAAAAGAATAGAAACACATTTCAGATAAAAGCTCTGGACTGTCACTGGGAACCAAAAGACATAACCTTCAATTTATCATTAGCAGTTCCTCTTTGTGGCCTTGCCAGCTCCTCTTTGTGGCCTTGCTGCAGCTCAGCTCCAGATTCTAACAATCCCACTAGAGATTTAAATTAATAAAGAACTACCACTCGTGAAACCACAATCAAATCCAGGCTGATTATCCTCCACACAAAGAAAAATGTATTGATCCACACTTATCAGTAATCCCACCAAGTACATGAGAAAAAAATCCTGGGAAAATGCACATTTATTGTCGGAAAAAACAAGTGTACATGGCATGATATTAGGACAGCAGTCCTCATGTATGCCATAATGGTCCAAACATATAGTAACATGAAACACGAGTAACAAAATACAAAAAGTTCAAAACCTGTGAGCAGGACCACCCGCAGCTGCTGAACAAGAGGGAGGCCACCAAGAAAGCCGACCCACAAAAAATTTAGGGAAGCCCTGGATGCGTTTTGCACCTCTCCTGGTGCTTTCTCAACATGATTATCCTCCATCTGATTTAACATGGTTTATACTACATGCAATATGTACATGCAAGCTGTACATTGTCGCTTTAATACATTGAAACAAATAGCGGTGTTAGGCTTAAAAGGAAACTACAGTACCAGGAAAACAAACTCATTTTCCTGGCACTATAGCTTCCTCCTTTGTCAAGCACCTCTCCCCCTCCCCGTCTGTCGGCAGGGGAGACCTAATGCGCGGTTTGACTTGTGTTGGCTCTGCCCCTGATCTGCCTCCTTGACAGTCTCAGCCAATCCTATGAGGAAGCACTGTGATTGGCTCAGCCCACCACTTCTGCTGATGTCAGCAGACAGGGGCCGGTCAGAGGCAGACAGAGGCAGAGCCAGCAGCTGCAGACTTGAATACAAGTAAGATTTTACTATAATTGGGGAGGCAAGATAGGGCCAGGGGGGCTAGATGGTGGTTTTAACATAATAGGATCAGGAATACATGTTTGTGTTCCTGACCCTATAGTGTTCTTTCAACACTTCTTGACAGAGGTCCAAATGGTGTTAGCTTGAAGACACACACCTCAGTGACACAATCAACTGTTATAGGGGGTATAACAATCCCCTCATTAAACTCGAGTAACACAGCTCTATGCACTCAGAAAGCCAGAGCCCAAGTGGTAACACATTTATTGTGTGTATTTCCCTGTGACCTGTCCATTCTAACCACTGGAGAAGTGAGAATTCAGTGTGAAACCAATTTTAATATCAAAGTTGCTGCACTGAATGAATAGCTGACTTATTTCTCCAATTTGGCTAATTTACCTTTAGTTTGAAAATCACTTTGAATTCTATTTAGTAAATAACCCTAACAGACTCCAAGTAAGCGGTTAACCACTGATTTAGAGCAAACCACACATCACTTGGGTTAGATTTTAAATGATAAGTGTATCTCTGGCAACTGAATACACGTTTCCTTGGATGTCAATGGGATAAAGATTCAGTTATATTATGTTTGTCTCTTGTACCAGATTCCAGCTCTTAGTGAGTAAACACTGAGACGCTTTGTGGGACAGTTTGGCAATAAAGTATGGATGTATTTATTAAACCAACAATAAAATGCCAAATTGTAAAATGTGTACGGGTTATATTTTAGTCTAAGAATTGTCTTGTAAATTTGTGTCAGTTCTTATTGTGTCAATAACCTCACATTGCATGATCTCCTATGGAAAACACCTGTCTCAGGCCCCAAGTTCCCTCGTGTCAGTCTGCACAATGATGGGAACGGAATTCTGTGATCTCTTTCTCCATTCTGGGACACGATCTTATAAACGCTCATCATTTAAACTTAAAATATCATGAAAGACCCATTTTGTGGAACAGAAAATAAATCACCCTAGTGCTGAGAACCTACAGGGGACCAAATGTTATCATCATTGAGTATTATTCTGCGGCTCCAGAATGCCTAATATTGTACAAATGGAATATTGATTAGACAGCTCTGTGCATGGGCCAAGGGAACGAGCTGTCCTGGTTAGAAAAGGCCAAATAGGACAGTGAAATGGAATGCAGGAGGTCGGAGGGGTCAGCGATCTCCGATTGCCATTGTTACAGGGGTTACAAAAGTAACAGCAAATGATTGGGTTACAGGAGCCCATTATCCTTGGCCGTGGACTTGGATCCATTCTACGGAAAACAAAAGGAGGAATGTAACACATTGTATCAGTAATTCAGGGGGAGCCTGCCATGTGACCTGCACCAGGTGTTATTAAACACATCCTGATAGTGATACAAGATTTCCATACACAATGCGCCAGCAAGGATCTCTTTCACTGGATCTGGCTCCATGCTCTTTTCAGGAGACAGCGAGCATGTTTAGCTGCTCTCAAAGCAAGGTCAGTTGGGGGTATTTTTAAGGCTGATTTATTTGGGCTGCCATTGTGTGAGGGCCAGTGAGAGGGTCAGGCTCATCTACTTCCCACAATATTACTTTTCATGAACTGTGAATCATTTAACACGCAGAAAGTCAAGGTGCACGGTGAGAGGACAGTTATATTCCTAAGCTTGGAGTGAATGAAGAAGCACTGTTTGTTTGACACGGCTTTACATATCTAGCAATCTAGCCTGCGTCAACAGCACTACTGGCAGCAAGTTGTGAGAAATAGTATATAGCTCCCACTGCCGGGTATATACAGCATTGCCAGCCTGGTATATAACTCCCACTGCCGGGTATATACAGCATTGCCAGCCTGGTATATAACTCTCACTGCCAGGTATATACAGCATTGCCAGCCTGGTATATAACTCCCACTGCCAGGTATATTGGGGCCTGCTGCTGGCTGGGGGGTGGGGTCTGAAGCATCACTATAAGAACCTGGGAAGAATTGACAGGCTGTCTCTTCCTCCCAGCTGGCCGATATCACAGGGGCACCCGACCGGGCCCCTGTTTAGCAATAAAGACATAATGCACTTAGGGCCACCCGACTGGCCCCTGAAAGCGTGTGGGCACCAGCCACTGCATTGGAGACTCCCACTGTCTCATGAGACCCTCCACAGACACTCACGTGTGCAGGTGTACAGCATTGAAGTGGCTCCTGTTGAATGAAGAGTCTGCAGCTTCAGATACGTGCATTTGCATTGTACTGCACCCTTAAACCTCAATATGCCAGGTGGGGGGTGTCACCTTTGGGGGTTTTAGCAAAATATGGTGACAGAGCCCCGTAGAATGTAGAAATGATCTATTTATCCTGCCACTGGGCATTTCTATATTAAGTCACTGCTATAAGAGCAAAGAAAAGAGACTGTGCCAGGACTGAAACTGCCTGTGATAATAAACCTTTAATATATATTTACAGTAAAAATGAACTTCATGTGATAAAAGTAAGGATTCAAACTGTTTTTGAAACATTTGACTTTTTACTTGGGGTTAAACATCCTCCCCACCTCCACTACAAACACGAGAGTCCAAAGTTTCAAAGCAGGAACTTCGGTTAGCGAAACTGTCTCTCCAGCGTTAGTACAGCTATCCTGTCTTTCCAGCGTTAGTACAGCTATCCTGTCTCTCCAGCGTTAGTACAGCTATCCTGTCTCTCCAGCGTTAGTACAGCTATCCTGTCTCTCCAGCGTTAGTACAGCTATCCTGTCTCTCTCCAGCGTTAGTATAGCTATCCTGTCTCTCCAGCGTTAGTACAGCTATCCTGTCTCTCTCCAGCGTTAGTACAGCTATCCTGTCTCTCCAGCGTTAGTACAGCTATCCTGTCTCTCCAGCGTTAGTACAGCTATCCTGTCTCTCCAGCGCTAGTACAGCTATCCTGTCTCTCCAGCGTTAGTACAGCTATCCTGTCTCTCTCCAGCGTTAGGATAGCTATCAAGTCTCTCCAGCGCTAGTACAGCTATCCTGTCTCTCTCCAGCGTTAGGATAGCTATCCTGTCTCTCTCCAACGTTAGTATAGCTATCCTGTCTCTCTCCAGCGTTAGGATAGCTATCCTGTCTCTCTCCAGCGTTAGGATAGCTATCCTGTCTCTCTCCAGCATTAGGAAAGCTATCCTGTCTCTCTCCAGCGTTAGTACAGCTATCCTGTCTCTCCAGCGTTAGTTTAGCTATCCTGTCTCTCTCCAGCGTTAGGATAGCTATCCTGTCTCTCTCCAGCGTTAGTATAGCTATCCTGTCTCTCTCCAGCGTTAGGATAGCTATCCTGTCTCTCTCCAGCGTTAGGATAGCTATCCTGTCTCTCTCCAGCGCTAGGATATCTATCCTGTCTCTCTCCAGCGCTAGTACAGCTATCCTGTCTCTCTCCAGCATTAGGATAGCTATCCTATCTCTCTCCAGCGTTAGTACAGCTATCCTGTCTCTCTCCAGCGTTAGGATAGCTATCCTGTCTCTCGCCAGCGTTAGGATAGCTATCCTGTCTCTCTCCAGCGCTAGGATAGCTATCCTATCTCTCTCCAGCGTTAGGATAGCTATCCTGTCTCTCTCCAGCATTAGGATAGCTATCCCGTCTCTCTCCAGCATTAGAATAGCTATCCTGTCTCTCTCCAGCGTTAGTTTAGCTATCCTGTCTCTCTCCAGCGCTAGGATAGCTATCCTGTCTCTCTCCAGCGCTAGTACAGCTATCCTGTCTCTCAGCGTTAGTATAGCTATCCTGTCTCTCTCCAGCGTTAGGATAGCTATCCTGTCTCTCTCCAGCGTTAGGATAGCTACCCTGTCTCTCTCCAGCGTTAGGATAGCTATCCTGTCTCTCTCGCTTTAGTATAGCTATCCAGTCTCTCTCCAGCGTTAGTATAGCTATCCAGTCTCTCTCCAGCGTTAGTATAGCTATCCTGTCTCTCTCCAGCGTTAGGATAGCTATCCTGTCTCTCCAGCGTTAGGATAGCTATCCTGTCTCTCCAGCGTTAGTATAGCTATCCTGTCTCTCTCCAGCGTTAGTATAGCTATCCTGTCTCTCCAGCGTTAGGATAGCTATCCTGTCTCTCTCCAGCGTTAGGATAGCTATCCTGTCTCTCTCCAGCGTTAGGATAGCTATCCTGTCTCTCCAGCGTTAGGATAGCTATCCTGTCTCTCTCCAGCATTAGGATAGCTATCCTGTCTCTCTCCAGCGTTAGGATAGCTATCCTGTCTCTCTCCAGCGTTAGTATAGCTATCCTGTCTTTCCAGCGTTACTATAGCTATCCTGTCTCTCCAGCGTTAGGATAGCTATCCTGTCTCTCCAGCGTTAGGATAGCTATCCTGTCTCTCTCCAGCGTTAGTATAGCTATCCTGTCTCTCCAGCGTTAGTATAGCTATCCTGTCTCTCTCCAGCGTTAGTATAGCTATCCTGTCTCTCTTCAGCGTTAGGATAGCTATCCTGTCTCTCCAGCGCTAGTACAGCTATCCTGTCTCTCCAGCGTTAGTATAGCTATCCTGTCTCTCTCCAGCGTTAGGATAGCTATCCTGTCTCTCTCCAACGTTAGTATAGCTATCCTGTCTCTCTCCAGCGTTAGGATAGCTATCCTGTCTCTCTCCAGCGTTAGGATAGCTATCCTGTCTCTCTCCAGCATTAGGAAAGCTATCCTGTCTCTCTCCAGCGTTAGTACAGCTATCCTGTCTCTCCAGCGTTAGTTTAGCTATCCTGTCTCTCTCCAGCGTTAGGATAGCTATCCTGTCTCTCTCCAGCGTTAGTATAGCTATCCTGTCTCTCTCCAGCGTTAATATATCTATCCTGTCTCTCCCCAGCGTTAGGATAGCTATCCTGTCTCTCTCCAACGTTAGTATAGCTATCCTGTCTCTCTCCAGCGTTAGGATAGCTATCCTGTCTCTCTCCAGCGTTAGGATAGCTATCCTGTCTCTCTCCAGCATTAGGATAGCTATCCTGTCTCTCTCCAGCGTTAGGATAGCTATCCTGTCTCTCTCCAGCGCTAGTATAGCTATCCTGTCTCTCTCCAGCGTTAGTATAGCTATCCTGTCTCTCTCCAGCGTTAGGATAGCTATCCTGTCTCTCTCCAGCGCTAGGATAGCTATCCTGTCTCTCTCCAGCGCTAGGATAGCTATCCTGTCTCTCTCCAGCGCTAGTACAGCTATCCTGTCTCTCTCCAGCGTTAATATATCTATCCTGTCTCTCCCCAGCGTTAGGATAGCTATCCTGTCTCTCCAGCATTACTACTGGAGGTGGGTCCGCTTAACCTATCAGACCCCAAGTAAGTCAAAATTAAAAAACAAACAAAAAGTATGCGCACTAAATCAGTTTGAAACTTTCCTCTATGCAGCAGTTGAGGGGTTAACCATTTTACCGATCCCCCACACCCCCCCATGCCACCTGCTCCAGCTCCAGCTCCTGTCTCATGTTGAGGCTTTGATAATTTTGCCATTGTTTCTACATTATATGCAAGCTGTTTTTACTTCTTGGAAATTAATGAGGCGCAACTTATGTCAACTTCAAAAACCCTCCTATGAAATTTGACATTTCAACACCCCAATTATTCTAGCCATTCTCCAGCCCAAAAATCAAAGGCTTGTCCCGCAGGCGTTTGTATGGTGCGCTTCAATGCATTTCCAACGCACCAATTTTTCTGTTTGTTTATTCTGAGAAGGATCTTCAAAGCCATCCTTTTGGGCTGTTATTTATTTTAAGATTGTTTAACCCCTTGCTTTCCTAAAGTGTCAATGGAACGTAAGATGGACTGCTGCATCAGAGTTCAGAAGGCAGTATATGGACAGATGAGAGAGACTGGTACATGTGTGTATATACACTGTATATACACTGTCTGGATTATTTACTAAAGTGGGAATTTAAAGTGAATTTCAAATTTTAAGTCAAAGTAGTCGACCTAGAAAGAGTATAACACTGACAGTAACACCAGGAGTTGAAGGAGAATGAAAGGATGAAGATGGTGGCAGACATGAGGGACAAGTTCAGGAAAGTAAAACTCACCTTTCCCTACATCCCTGGGCCACCGCACTACAAGTGGTGCATTCACCATCGGGGAACTTTGTAAAAAAAAAATGGAAAGACACTAAAAGGTAGCAGAGTCGCTATAAAGGATCACTATAGTGTCAGGAAAACAAACCTCGCCCTCAGGGGCCCCCTCCCGTGGCGCTGAAGGAGTTAAAACCCCTTTGGCCATTTACCTTAATCCAGCGCCGGGCTCCCCCGGCGCTGGTGACCTCTCCTCCCCCACCGACGTCAGCTCCTGAGTGGAGCCGAATGCGCATGTGAGGAAAGAGCCGTGCGCGCATTCAAACAGTCCATAGGAAAGCATTTCTCAATGCTTTCCTATGGACACTCTGCACAGCGGATGCGAAAATCACATCCAGCGCCACAGAAGCACCTCTAGCGGCTTTCAGGAAGACAGCCGTTAGAGGTTGGATTAACCCCAAATGTAAGCATAGCAGTTTCTATGAAACTGCAATGTTTACATGTGAAGGATTAAAACCTGGGGGACCTGGCTATACCTGACTACAGTGCCCCTTTAACCCATACTTTTTCAAAATTATAGGAGCAATAATGCTGCATTAAACATCAATCTGACTGAAACATACACACACGTGCAATATCCCAGAATGTCTGCATTCGGCTGACTGGCATAGGTCAGTCAATTAATAAGCAACATACAAGTGGAACTGTTACATCCCAGAATTTTCAATATTACATTTACTTATGCCTATACTTAACAAATATGTATTGGTGACGTGTGAACAAAATTAAATGTGAAATCCACACCTCTTTATCCCACAACTGGGCACCTCCATCTTAGCTCCCTGTCAGTCATTGTTATAAGCTCCGCCCTTTACACCTGGCAGTCAGTATAGAGAGAGCCACCTCCAACTTAGCTCCCTGTCAATCATTGTTATAAGCTCCGCCCATTACACCTGGCAGTCAGTATAGAGAGAGCCGCCTCCATCTTAGCTCCCTGTCAATCATTGTTATAAGCTCCGCCCTTTACACCTGGCAGTCAGTATAGAGAGAGCCGCCTCCATCTTAGCTCCCTGTCAATCATTGTTATAAGCTCCGCCCTTTACACCTGGCAGTCAGTAAAGAGAGAGCCGCCTCCATCTTAGCTCCCTGTCAATCATTGTTATAAGCTCCGCCCTTTACACCTGGCAGTCAGTATAGAGAGAGCCACCTCCATCTTAGCTCCCTGTCAATCATTGTTATAAGCTCCGCCCTTACACCTGGCAGTCAGTATAGAGAGAGCCGCCTCTATCTTAGCTCCCTGTCAAACATTGTTATAAGCTCCGCCCTTTACACCTGGCAGTCAGTATAGAGAGCGTTTTATTAAACAATGTTTCTATTTATCCTCTTAATCTGCAACATGTACCCTGGCTGTGTCTTAGTTGGACTACTGGATTGTGATACAATTTGCTAAATCTTCTAAACTGAAAATTATTATGAAAACAATTAACATAAGTCATAAGTGATTTTATTTATTCAGGTATGTTAATTCCAGAAAAATTACTGTGCCCCTTTTAATTATTAAAATATATTTTGATCAGACATACATGTACATCTATACTAAATTGTAAACATTTAAAGGACCACTTTACACCTCAAAAGAACCTCACCTTGCACTACTTTAAATTAACTTGAGAACACCCCCGTTTGTCAATCAGGTCTGCCGCCTCCTTCCATTCGTTTCCCTGCGCTAACGGAAGTGGCAGGCCTCCTCCCACACAGATCTCAGGCCAGACAGGCGCGAGTGCACTCAATGAGAAGCCTGATTTGTTTTCCTGTGAAGAGATTGAACGTTCTGAAAGGTGAGGGCTTTTTCATAAGATCTGCAACCTTTAGAAACTCTTTAAAATATATCCACAATGAATACATGCATGCACATCTACTAAACAGTTATTTTCTTATTGGGCCATTTGGGCAGTGGTGTGTTCCTCTAAAACAGATTTAACCTCTTTGCACTAAAACGGATAGTCTTTTAACAGACTTGTTCCAGGGACAGTTAGCATTTAATAGGAACATAACTGAGTGATAAAAAGTGTGTTACATTAAATACTTCTGGAATATTGGTATTTCAGGGATTTGCACAGCAAACTAACTAAAAATAGTGTTTCATGAGAACGTATATTGTTAATATTGACTATTACCGCTGCTTTCTTGCGACATTAATAGCTTTTATTAGTAACATAGTATGTTTTTTTAAAGTGAATCAGCTTAGTGTTAACTGCCTGTGTATACTTTGATTACTTGCTTATGTTGAATTGCACCAATCAGAGCGAGACTCTGCCCTTTATAAACTTTTGGGCAGTATGGAAGGAAACAGCTTCATTATGTCCTGATGAAGCCGTCTGAGAACGGAGAAACGCGTAGACTACGTCAGCACGCGTCTGGAGTAGGAGGAGCTGAGTGTGAAGCCGGGAGTTTCGAAATAACAGTTGCATCACAAAGCCTGAACTTGCTATCCGGATCTTTATACACCGATACTCCACCTGACTCTGACATCTCCCAGTGAGAGACAGCGTGCTTGTGAGACACGGGAAAATATACCGTTGTGCTCACCATCAATTTTAGTAAGCAGCTATTTGTTTACTGTGTTTGCTATTTTAACTTGATGAATTATGTATTTTATACTTTCAATATTTTTATTGTGAATAAATGTTTATTTTTATCATCAAATCTATTAAGCATATCACATATGTAAGGCAGCACTATATTTAAAAGTGCGATTTATATCATACAGAATTACACTATTTTATTTTTAATTCTCTCTTTTACATGCTACGTGTGCTCTTGAGCGTGTAACTACTACTCATCAAGAAGTATAAGTATATCCAGTCTTCTACTATTTTTTCCTTTTCTCATTTTGATTGCACGTGGGTAGGGGCTTATCACCTAAATATCGCTCCACTTCTTGATCTTTATTTTTGACTATTTCTAAAGTGTGGTGAAGGGAATACCCTGAAGTGTTGCAGCTGGATTATATAATAATTGAGTATATCACTCATTCTAACAGTGTATAGGTACATTTTATCCTTACACAGTTTATACTATACAATTTAGCGCTCCGAGACTATCCAATTTTAGCATTTAAACTAACTAAATTATTGACAAGCTCAGAGCTATTCTTACACATTATATTCGCATTTTATGTACTCTGTTAATGGTAGTCAGGTGCATTGAAACTGAAAGCAACACATTAGAAAAATGAATAATTACTGTCCCTATCTGATGACAGCCAGAGCTTAGTTACTTTCTGTTTGTTGTAGAATCAATATTCTCGACTCTCCCTGGAAAATGAACAGTAAACAGTTCCAGTGAGACCTGACTGTGCGTTTCTCTGCGAGTCCTCATCAGAGAGCTGACACTGCTCACCTGAGGCTAACCTTTCTAAGCTCTGACAATGCTGCACTGTGTGCCTTATTGACAAAGACATAGATCACATTTGGCCTTTTACATAAACACCTCACTTTGCACGCCATTGTCTTGTGTTTTCTCCCGTTAGTGAATAACACCGGAAGTGACATAAAGACCACATAAGGTGTGGATTTACCTTACAGTGTGCTTCTTCAAATTAACTCAAAGAGAATTGTGTCTATAGCACAAGGCTGCAACATAACAAATGTGAACTAATAAAGGGGTCTGAATACTTTCTGAGTGCACTGTAACTATCACCAAATTGTCTATTGTGTCTGTATGTTCAGCTCTTCACATTTCTATCTGACCAACTCTCTTTATGTCCATCTTACCATGTGCACATTTTTCCAGCGATCTTTCTGTCTAGTTCCTTGTGCATTCCTCTGTCTAGTTCTGTCTGTCCTACTCTCATTAAAACCGTTATTCCACTCTGTTGGTGCTGGCTCTGAACCAGATCTGCCTCCTTGGCTGACATCATCAGAAATTCTGATCTCAGCCAATCACAATGTTTTCTCATAGGAAAGCAACCGATTGGCAGAGATTGTAAATTGTTAAAGCAATGCATCTCTATGAGGAAAGTTCAGTGTCTGCATAGCACCTGTAATAGCCATCTGAGGTGTGGCCAGTGGAGGTATCCCTAGGCTGTAATGTAAACATTGCATTGTTTCTGAAAAGACCGTGTTTACTGCAAAAAGGCTTCAGGGACTGATTATACTCACCAGAATACAATAAGCTGTAGTTGTTCTGGTGACTGTAGTGCCCCTTTTATATTAAATCACTTGGTAGTATATTTAACAAATATGTTTCCTGCAATTGGGCGTCTCCATGTTAGTTCCCTGTCAGCCATTTTGTCAAGCTCTGCCCTTGCACATGGCCATTAGCAGAGAGATATGATGAGAAATTAGAAAATGTTTCTACTTCTTATCCTCCAATGTAATGTGTGCCTTGGTGTGCCAGGACTGAACTGGATTGGGTCATTTGATTTGCTAAATATTTAATAAACATTTAAAAGAAACATCACATGACAAATATGTAAGTAGTAGGTGATTATAGATGTTTTTTGAAACGTGTAATTTCCAGAGAAGTGACAGTTCCCTCTTAAATGGGAAAAAAACACAAAATATTGGGCATTTATGGGACAAGGCCTTAGAGAAAAGAGAGAGAGAATTAAAAGTGAACTCCAAGCACCACTTCAGTGTATTTGTGAATATAGAAGATTGTGAGGATTCTACAGATGTCATAGAAATGCTGTATAGGATGGTAATTGCTATTCTTATCTTACTTCATTGGTGCTTGAATATAAGCTGTTAGATATTTATATATGTTTTGAAGTAGTCATGGTTCCTGGAGTTTGTATTTGCAAAGTTTGAAATGCAGCACATACCGAGAATAACCTGGAAACAGTTCCGTGCTGGAAATTTTGGAGTCTTTTTATCAGCTCGCACAGGATGCTGTCCAAAAACAACCATCAGTAGAGGAAGATTGGGCTGAGGGGAGGATTTTGCCTCGGCACCGGAACAGATGTAAGTTTAGCCTTTTTTTCTTTTATTTTCAACTTTTGACCAGGTGATGGACCAACGCAACAAAGGCTTGTTCTAATGGATATAGTTTTTAGTTGCAGTAAGCATTTTAGTCCAATATAGCTCGACTGGAAGCATAGCTGACTAACAGAACACTTTCCGGCAAGTATGCAGAGATTACAGACACAAATGACAAAACTGGGCAGATTTTAAGAAAATACGGGGGTCCTGGCACAAATGTGGGTGGAACCATTCAGTGGGTGGCATTTGTGTCTCTTATTATTCTTATTATTTAAATACCGATAATAACAATAATTTGAGGGAAACACAGTATGCTAACCATCAGTCACAAGCATGGCCCGACAAGTAGTGTCAAATCCGTATGTAGAGCTGTGTAACCTAGATTGTTGTATGGTACTGGATATAACTAAGATATTATTTCGATTAATGTTAAGTTTCCAGTAGTTTTAAAATTGCTATGTAACATCCCATTCACTGGCTACCTGAATTGTCCTCTTTTGCAGAAGCATAAACGTAAACCTATGAAATAAGAAACACTGTAGTTGTAACAGTTTTTTCTCTTCCTGATCCCTCGCTGGTACAAACAATGCAAATGGCACGCGCTAGCTTAATGCTAAGCAGATTGGTATCACCACACCGTTATGAACCCTCCTTCAGACCAAAACACCTTCCCTTTCGAGGAAATGTTCCGTCTTCCACCCCAAGCTTTGGCTTTCCCTGCTCTTTGATGTGTTTCTCTAGCAGCTGTGGTCAGGTGAAAAATGGACAATCTCCTGACCCGGACTAGTTTCATCATGTTTATTGGCAAGGCGCCACAGGGCCAGCCGGGCCTTTCAGAGGGCAAGGTTAGAGCTGGTGCATCAATGATTTATGAGTCCAGGGTGAATTTATCTATACTCAGCTATTATATACATGTAAGCACATCTGCGGGTCCTTGCAGATCGTCAGAGCTCAGTAGGAATGAGCCAATCCATGGATTTGTAATTTTCTGTATTTATTATTCCCCTGATGTTGATAAACTCTATGAACTCTGAGCATTTGGTCCACAAAGTCTGTACTTTGCTAAATAGTTTTTGTTGTTGTTTTTAAATAGCTATAGATATGCGTAAAAGTAACTAAATGGTATTAAGTGCTAACAGCAAGGTTTAACATGCTCAGTTTATTTTGGTAAACATATGGTGTTTTTCGTTTTATATTCAGATATATCTACACTGTAAATACTGCCTTATTAACCCCTTAAGGACTGAGCCAAATGTACACGTTGTGATCAAAACAAAACCTGGAATTTGACTACATGTCTGTTCAACCGTAATTCACCTCTTTCATATTAAAGGACCACTCTAGGCACCCAGACCACTTCAGCTTAATGAAGTGGTCTGGGTGCCAGGTCCTTCTAGGGTTAACCCATTTTTTCATAATTATAGCAGTTTCAGAGAAACTGCTATAATTATGAATGGGTTAAGCCTTCCCCCTAATCCTCTAGTGGCTGTCTCATTGACGGCCACTAGAGGCGCTTGCGTGCTTCTCACTGTGATTTTCACAGTGAGAGCACGCCAGCGTCCATAGGAAAGCATTATGAATGCTTTCCTATGTGACCGGCTGAATGCGCGCGCAGCTCTTGCCGCGCGTGCGCATTCAGCCGACGGGGAGGAGAAGAGGAGGATCGGAGGAGGAGAGCTCTCCGCCCAGCGCTGGAAAAAGGTAAGTTTTAACCCCTTTTCCCTTTCCAGAGCCGGGCAGGAGGGGGTCCCTGAGGGTGGGGGCACCCTCAGGGCACTATAGTGCCAGGAAAACGAGTATGTTTTCCTGGCACTATAGTGGTCCTTTAAGTGCGCCAACACTTATTATATATCATTTAATTCAGGGGAAACAGGGCTTTCATTTAACATCAAATATTTACATATGAAACATAATTTAATATGAATAAAATAAGAAAAAAATTGGGGGGAAATAAGATTTTTTTGATTTTTTTTGTTCTAAATGACATTTTAACTGTGAATGTCATAATACTGTTTGCTTTTACTGCAATATAATACACATATTTGTATTCAGCGATGTCTCACGTGTAAAACAGTACACCCTATGTACAGGTTTTATGGCGTTTTGGGAAGTTACAGGGTCACATATAGCATGTTACATTTTTCTTTTTTTTTCACATTGAAATTCGCCAGATTGGTTACGTTGCCTTTGAGACCGTATGGTAGCCCAGGAATGAGAATTACCACCATGATGGCATACCATTTGCAAAAGTAGACAACTCAAGGTATTGCAAACGGGGTATGTCCAGTCTTTTTTAGTAGCCACTTAGTCACAAACACTGGCCAAAGTTAGCGTTAGTATTTGTTGGTGTGTGAAAATTTAAAAAAAACTAATTTGAATGCCAATTTTGGCCAGTGTTTATGACTTTATATTTTTTTTAAATAAATTCTTTATTATAACTATGCACTTGTGTCACCATGCTGAAATATTCTAAAACATTAACAAGATATCCGTCAGAAACCCAATTTTTATCTGAACATTTGGCACTGAAACTTAAACCAGCTAATTGAGTAATTATATTTATTTGTCACCATGTGCATTAACTCCGTCACTGCTGAAATCAAGCAGAAAATACAATATGGTTTTCCTTTAACTCATTTCAGCAGTAAATTGTTAAAGAAACACTATAGTCACCAAAATAACTATCTTAATAAAGCAGTTTTAGTGTATAGATCATACTTCTACAGTCTCACCAATCAAATCTCTGACAGGAGTTAAATCACTTTGTTTCTGTTCATGCAGCCTTAGCCACACCTCCACTGGCTCTGACTGACACAGCCTGCATTGGAAAAAAACTGGTTTCACTTTCAATCAGATGTAATTTATTTAACAGTAAATTGTAAACTTTAATCACACACGAGGCTCCTGCAGGGTCTAGCAAGCTATTAACAGAACAGGAGATTCTAAATTAAACAGAATTTGCAAAAAAGGGAGTGTAAACATTAGATTGTACAGCGCTACGGAATTTGTTGGCGCTATATAAATAATAAAATAATAATAATAATAATAATAATTAGATGACTCTTTACAGGAAATGTTTAGTAAGGCTGTGTAAGACACATGCAGTGAGGTGTGACTAGGGTTCATAAACAAAGTGATTCAACTCCGATATGGCAGAGAATTGAGCAGTGAGACAACAGGGGCATGTTCTATACACCAAAACTGTTTCATTAAGTTAAAAGGTTGTTTTGGTGATTATAGTATCCCTTTACATTTCTACTAGTAAACATAACATTTCAAAGCATTTCAGCAAATACGTTTTCTGGGTTCAGCCTGTGCCAGCATTACCATATTTGCAACCCATATACAAATTAATTTGTACATAACAATTAAAAACAACTTTAACCCCTTAACGACGGCGTGCGTGCTTACCCGCTTGCCCTCGATCCCACGCCAGCGATCGCAATGGGGGTACTTACCTGGCATCCTAGGGAGTCCCCCTGCTGCCGATCAGGCCCTCCTGGGCCATGTGATCGCAAGGTCCTTGCGAGCACCTCACGATCACATGGACGGAATAGCTGTCCATAGCAGTGCTAGCAGGAGGAGTGCGTGGAATGACAGGTAGTCCCCCTGCTGCCTGTAATAATGTTTAATAAAGTTTAAAAAAGTGTAAAATGAAATAATATATACTTCATATATATATATATATATATATATATGTAATATATATCAAAATACACATAGAATGATATTAATTAAAGGAGCACTATAGGGTCAGGAACACAAACATGTCTCCCTAAATATAGTAAAATCTTACTTGTATTCAAGTCTGCAGCTGCTTACTTGTCCCTGTTTCCTTTAGACCTGCCTGCTGCCTGCTGAGCTGACATTAGCAGAAGTGGTAGCCTGATCCAATCACAATGCTTCCCCATAGGATTGGCTGAGACTGACAAAGAGGCAGATCAGGAGCAGAGCCAGCACAATTCAAACACAGCCCTGGCCAATCAGCATCTGCTCATAGAGATGAATTGAATCAATGCATCTCTATGAGGAAAATTCAGTGTCTGCATGCAGAGGGTGGAGACATTGAATGTTTGGATGCATTTTAGGCAGCCATGACCCAGGAAGGATCTCAAACAGCCATCTAAGGAGTGGCCAGTGAAGTTATCACTAGGCTGTAATGTAAACACTGCATTTTCTCTGAAAAGACAGTGTTTACTGCAAAAAGCCTGAAGGAAATGATTTTACTCACAGGAACAAATTCAATAAGCTGTTTTGGTGACTATAGTGTCCCTTTAAATATATATATATATATAGATATAGATATATATATAGATATATAGATATATAATATAAGAACTGGTGTTTGTTTTTTATAGGGCAGGACAGCTATAACCAACACCTCCAATCTCATCTCATTGATTGGACTCGAGTTGGCTGCTCACTCCAATTAGCTCTTGGAGATGTCATTAGTCTAGGGGTTCACATATTTTTTCCACCTGCACTGTGAATGTTTACATGGTGTGTTCAATAAAAACATGGCAACATTTCATTCGTTGTGTGTGTTATTAGTTTAAGCAGACTGTGATTGTCTATTGTTATGACTTAGATGATGATCAGATCACATTTTATGACCAATTTGTGCAGAAATACATATCATTCCAAAGGGTTCACATACTTTTTCTTGCAACTGTATATATATATATATATATATATATATATATATATCTTTTAATTCTACATATATATGTATGTAATATTTTTACACAATTAAGTAATTTTATTAATTACAGTTTGTGGGACCTGCCTGATAACCCTGGCAGAAAGTCCAGAGAATTTAATTTGCTAGCACTATATTTAACCCTGTAACTTTCCAAGACGACTTTGTAGTTACATATACACTACCACATCCTAAGGATTTGTATCTGAGCGCATCAAGATTTGACTGCTTTGAGATCAGTTATAGGAGCGCTTTGCAGCTCACAATGTGTTTACAGTTGGTTATATTTTGAGTGGCCACAAATATCGCACTTATTTAGGAATTATGTTCAATGACTGCTCTGAAACGTTTTTCAACCTTGCAATATTAAGTCACTTTGCAAAATCGTGTTGTGTGCCCCAAAAGGAGCACACCCCCGCCAGTACAATCTTCCAAATTCCAGAATCACCAAGCATAATTACTTTCAAATAGTTTTTATTAAAACATTTTTCAATAACAATACAGAAGAGCAAATAATGATAAAACAAAACAAAACAAGGGAATACAATGAATAACTACCCGATTTTCCCGAAAATAAGATATCCCCGAAAAGAAGCTCTAGCTTATTTTCAGTGGATGCTCGTACTATAAGTCCTACCCCGAAAATAAGCCTTAGTCGCTAGTACGCTAAGCTATGTTCGGGGAATTTTTCACCAAAAATAGATTCACAGGATTTCATTCGCAAGTAAACTAATCGATGTTCTGGGAATTTTCCCCGAACACAGATTCGCTGGATTCCATTCGCGAGTAAACTAATCGATGTTCGGGGAATTTTCCCTGAACACAGGGTCTCTGGATTCTATTCGCGAGTAAGCTAATCTATGTTCGGGGAATTTTCCTTGAACGTAGATTCGCAAGATTCCATGACCTAGTAAACTAATCTATGTTCGTGGGAATTTCCCTGAACATAGACAGGCTTTCTAGCCCATTTGCTACTGTTTTTCCTTCGAAACAAGACATTCCCTGAAAATAAGCCCCAGTGCGTTGTCCAGGGAGAAAATTAATTTAAGACTTTGTCTTTTTTTCGGGGAAAGACGGTATCACCCAATAATATATTTTAAGTGTATACTGAAGAAGTACTACAATAGTCATATATAACAGTGGTAAAATTAAAATGTCACATGTGTCTTAAAAAGTTGGTATATTTATTAAAGAATAAAATCGAAATAATTATATTTTACCATCCGGTCTGGTACAGGTCTAACAAAAAATGTAAAGGCCATAACGGCCTCTGATGCCCTCCTCCCACAGCGTTCATTCATGTTTCAGTAAATCTACAGCAACAAAAGATGTACCAAAGGCCATAGATGGAATTGTATCAGATGTCCAATACCAAGTGAGAACTGAAGTTGCTGAAACCAACAGAGGAGTCAAAATAATTTATGTAGACTTGACAAATTGTCTGGGAGTTTCATCAGGAAACACAATTCTGGTTTAATAGTATGAACCTGATCTGTAATTGTGTGCATGATTCTTCTGATGCCACCAAGATAACAAGAAATTACAAAATCGGGTTTCAATAATAAATACAATTACAGATATTTATATTGTGCCAACATCCTCTGCAGCGCTGTACAAAAAGATAAAACAAAACAAAACAATTAATTCTTACAAAAAACGTTTGACATATGAAAACAGTAAGTGAAGGGGGTGCTGCCCAAACAAGCTTTCAGGGATTAATACGCAAAGGGAAGGGAGGGACTCTAATGATTTGGATATATCTAAGCATAGGCTACTGGGAGGAGGGGACACCAGAGAAAGGTTAGAAGGTATATAACAAGACGTTCGGTCCTAGAGAGGTTGAGTATTAGGAATTTCGAAACATATGGTCAGAAATAGTGTAGAGGCAGTAGATGACGGGTTCCAGCTGACGGGAAGATGGATCAGGCAATGAGCAGTAGATTTGGGTATCATCAGCGTACAGGTGGTATTGAAAACCATTGGATTATATCAGCTCACTAAAAAAGGCAGTGTAAATTGAGTAGAGGTCCCAGTATAGAGCCTTAAAAAACTCCAACTCAGAGACGGAAGGCAGAACTAGAGAAGGAGGTCAGAGAGGTAGGTAGAGAGGAAGGAAATAGTGGTACCACCAAGGCCAAGATTGCAAAAGGTGAGGAGGAGAATCTGGTTGTGAGCGGTGTCCAAAGTGGCAGAAAGATTGAGAAGAATAAGTAGCATATAATTAATTTGGAAGTCACTGATCATGTTGGTCAAGGCAGTCTCTGTGGAATGACTGGAGTAGTAGCAGGTCAAGTAAGGAGTTGGATTCAGATACTAACAATAAACTGCGAACTCTGGGGGTGTTAAACCCAGCTCTCACAGTTTTATAACTGATGTCAAAATGTGCACAGATTTTGTACAGATAATGTAAAAGGGAAAAGGGTTTGACAATACCTGGAGAGACTGCACACAAAGAGTCAATGCACCATAACCACTACAAAAATGTGTCAAAATACAGTATGCTGTGATATTTTGTTAACAGTGTCCCCTTAAATAGATACAAACTATTTCACTCCAGCATAACAAGATATATAACAACAATCAAAAAGTCAAATACACTTCCCATAGTGATTGTCAATACCATATGAATTAACTCTGATATAATAGGCTTGTAGAATTCTACACAAAATCTGATATTTATAGTGTAATGAAAAACTAAAATAATCTTACGTAGTAATGTGAGGCTATCGTTCAGCCAATATCTATCTAATTACCCTTCCTGCTCCAGAAATGGGCAGAATGAGCCAAGTCTCCGTGCGAGATGGAGGGACATGTGTGCTAACGATGGGAGATGATGCAGAGAGAGGTTTCTGGCACGTAGTTGCCATGTGTATAGAAGCAAAGAGTACAGAATGCATGAATTGAACAATCGTAGGCAGGAGGAGAGGGATGTACCAATGTAGAAACGATGCCCCAAAAGTTCAGCTGAGGACAACTTCATCTGCATCTTGCAAGAATAAACAAAAAGCATCTGACTTGTCGACAAGGAGTCACCTTTATCACACTGGGATCTGGGGACAGCAACACAATCCTTTCCGGGGATTCTGGAGTAATGAGATCAAAATGATGGACTTTAACCCCTGACTGGCAGTCTAGGGGTAATTCAGGGCGAATATTTTAAAATGCATACTGCAGAGCCACACGGGCACAGCGAATTATTCAGTTTCCGGCTTGGCTTCTCTATGTAACGATTAACTGTTTGCAGAGGGAACTGACAACTTAAAACTCTAATATTGTGAATCCTGAGTCTGCTCTGTTCTCTGACATTTACAACGAGCAAGACTGCTAATTCCACTGAAAGAATAGCAATCTATGTGCAAATCTCACATTTCTCAAATCTAAAAAATCATAACATTGTGCTGATGAACATCAATCCATACAATACATGTGCTCCTGTTGAGACAGAGTAGCTAATAAAAGTAAAAAAGAAACAGTCTGCTGTGACACTGTGCGACCATCAGCAAACCAAAACCGGAAATCTCTTGGGTTGAACTGATTAGATCCCAGCATTCCTTTGTGCAAGGAAGGGAGAGTATAAAGTGTGAGCTGCACGGTGCCCAAGACAAGGGGCAAGTAAACACATGGCTGTTTACAAAGTTCCTTATTATAAAGTAAGGGAATCTTCTGACGACAGAAAAACTTTATTGTATGCACCTTGTTATTATTATTATTTATATAGCACCAGCAAATTCCGTAGCGCTGTACAATGGGTTCTGCTCTGGTTGTCTGAAAATCTCTCAATTTCTCAAGTTTTTCACTCAAACATGATTCTATAGTTTTATCAGAAAGGATTCTAGGACATGTTTGGGGAAGGTACACTGGTGGGTGAAGGTTAAATTATGATCTTACCAAGTGTTTGCAATAAAATTTCTCTATAACACTACATCGAACAATAGCAATTTGTTTGTCTCTCGAACTGTCAAATTTCGCAGCCAAAAAAACTGTCTATTAAAATGATACACTAACAAAACAATATTGACATGGACGGCACCATCCTGCTCTGTTTTAACAAGCATTTCATGGAAATATTTCACTAATTTGGTTTTTGTATTACCTGTTGTTCATACAATTCAGACTTTTTACTGATGACTACTCTTTGCTACTGCCGAAGTCCTGCACTGCCTCCTAGTGGTGAGAATAAAGATAGCTGCAGGGTAAACACATGCACGTGTTACAGAATAAAGTATTGGTAAAAGAGCAGTTTTTCTTTCAATGTGATGGGAAATTTCAAAGTCTGATGGCTACTGATTCAGGGCAGTGATATCAAAGTGAGAGCAATCCCATAGGATACAATTAAAGGTGTATATGTTTTTTCTTTGATAGACTCAGAGAACGTTTTTGAAGTTCCATTGAAGCCCTTTAACTCCTTGTAGGCTGCCATGCTATTAACATGTTTCTGGAGTTTTTCCACCAGGTACCGCTAGGAAAGACTGCTTAACAGCAGCAGGCCAGCAAGCATGGGTCTTAGGCTGCAGATGAGATATATGTTGCGGTTTATTCATTTAAAAGGGAGCTGTAGAAAATGACCAACAGAACTACAAAATTTAGGGTAGAGTAGCCGTAGTGGAGATTAAAAGGTTCCTCCTCTACAGTGATCTAAACGCTTCCGTTAATCTGTCGCACAACTCGGTATTTACTGGATAAAAGTGCACCATGTCAGGCACAGTATTAAATATTTTAAGTGGCTCCTGATAAATACATTTAAATCAGTTATATAAAAAGACTGCAGCTTAACATCCAGCCAGCATACAACCTAACCAGAGATCACAAAATCACTAAACATGAAGGGGATTACTAATCTGTAAATTGAGGAGAAATAAAAAGGAATTCTACATTTTTTACCATAAATATTAATATTTTTTTTAGCCTAAATTATGTAATTATTTTATCAATACAACACAGTTCACATTTCAGTAAATAAATCCACAACCATTAAAAGCATTTAAAAAAAAATGATTGTTTTATAAAATCCCTTTAAAACAAACAACTGTATATACTGTATATGACGGTACATTCTGTTATGGACTATATAATCATTTCCCATGATTCAAAGCCAGCATATCATTTCCCACAATTAAAAGTTTTCATTAAAGGAAAACTATAAGCTAGGAATTGTAGTTCTAGCACTTTACTACCCTATAGTTCCCTCTGTGCTCAGCCTCCCCCTCACAGTGCACAAAGAGTTAAAAACCCATAATCCACTAATTTGATTCCAGCGCCAATGTCACCCGGCACTGGGTTAGGCTCCGCCTCAGCTCTTCCCTCACCGACTTGGAGACCTAATTTAGATGTGCGGCAATCGCATTGGAACAACCCCATAGGAAAGCATAGAGGTTCTGACCCTGACGCACATCTAGTGGCTGTCTGGTAGATGTAATGTAATTATTGCAGTTCTTCAATAACTGTAATAATTACCATTGTAGGGTTAAACTGACAGTGCACCCAGACTAATTCAAGGAGCTCAAGTGATCTGGGCTCCTATAGTGTGCCTCTAAACAACACCTGGCAACTCCTGCAGGGAAGCCCACTACAGCAGTAGTATGAGAGATTAGCCATTCAATAGATTTCAATAGAAATTGACACTTTTATAAATAAACCTTGTTACAGCCCCTTGGCTGTCAGACAACCAGTCCTGTTACTTCCTGGTTTGTTTAGTTCAGTGGAGATGAACTCGAGCGGCAGCACATGCCCAGAGCACCTGCCTTGCAAAGACTTCTCATTGAGCTGCATTGGGCAGTCTGAGATTGGGCGGCCACAGACAGTCGGGGCGGGGTTAGAATGAGAGAACTTGCAGTAGCTGCATTGGGCAGTCTGTGATTGGGCGGCCAGAGACAGTCTGGGTGTGGTTAGAATGAGAGAACTTGCAGTAGCTGCATTGGGAAGTCTATGATTGGGCGGCCACAGACAGTCTGGGCGGGGTTAGAATGAGAGAACTTGCAGTAGCTGCATTGGGCAGTCTGTGATTGGGCGGCCACAGACAGTCTGGGCGGGATTAGAATGAGAGGGCTTGCTATATTTGTCCCTAAGATATAAAAATACATAGGTTGCTGTTCTACATATATTAGCATAATAATGTGCCTTAATATAGTGCTTGACCTGTTGTAATCTTTACAATCTTGGAACATGTTATTAATATGAAATGTTATATTCTGTAATACTATCTTGATTAATTAAAAGAAAAAATTGATTGGCAAAAAAAAAAAAAAGAATTTGAAAACTTACAGTAGCTACATTGGGAAGTCTGTAATTGGACATCCACTACTAGAAGCCTCTGATTGCTGAGATTTCATACAACCCTCTGAAAATATGCAGAAAAAAAATACATATATATTTTCTTACTCTGCTAAATGGTTAATTGTCTTTATTTTTAACAAAGTGTTCCTTTAATTTAATATCAAAACTCTATTTTGCTTTGGTTTTTGTAACGGATTACCTGGCACCCCGACTGGGTACCTCCGTTGAAGGATGCTCCTAGCGCTTCCTGAGGACTCCAAGCACTGCAGCAGACACCACAACCACCGAACTGGAGAAGCATACGAATGCTCTCAAGCATATGAATGCTGTAAGCAGCTGAACAGGAAAAGCATACAATCAGTTTACACTCCTGGCAATCAGCATACAATCCAATTCCCCCAATAACGAGACGACACTTTGTTTTGAGGCCAAGCAGAATCTGTTTACTGGCACCAAAAGAACCTTATTTTATGCAGGTTTCCCTTAGATAGGACCACCCACAGGGTTTTACAAAACAACCAATCATACACGTACATTACAGAAAACACTCCCAGCAATTACATACAAAATCCTACCCTCTGCCTGTGATCTAATTATGGTACACAATGGGTTAACATAATTAAACACAGGCAGTAAAAATACAGTTTTTACAAATATCCTGTAACTTTAAAACCACATATCCAATCTCCATGAAATATGACATATTTAGAATCAGCAACCTTCAAATATATACATAGCCAAAAATCAGCCAAATCCATCCAGGGGTTAAAAAGTTAGCTGGAGGTCCCTTTATGACCGACCGCAAGCACATTTTCCTGCCCAAAACAGTTCCATAGATTTGGGCTGTGCGGTCGGTCTTTTCGCTGAATGGGACTTAGTCTCTGCGGCTGCAAAATCATTGTGGGAGAAGGTAGGGCTCAGCGGTGTTCGCGGAAAGGTGTAGCTGATTTTAGTTCCATGAATTTGGCTACACATACCGCTGACCTCGTGCGAATGATCAAAGATGGCCGCCGCCACGTGTTCGGCAAAGCTTCTGGGAGGTAAATTGCCGACACACTCCCAATACAGGTGGTACGCGTGTGTGGTACTTGGTTCAGTAAGCCCCATTTACTGAACCAAGTGGGAAATAGCCAGGCACAAAGGGTTTTAACCCGGTCTGGGGACACCGTCTTAAAGGGGCAGTGTCCCAAACAAGTCTGGGGACACCGTCTTAAAGGGGCAATGTCCCAATTTTCCCTATGCCCCAAAAAGGTGCTTAAAGGGCCAGCACCAGTCCCATAAAACGCACATAAGCCCCAATATGCCCACCGACTGTCTTAAAGGGCCATACACACCCAATAAAAGTCCATAAGTTTTCACAGTCTCCCAGGGGCCATAGTCTAAAGGCAGCAGGCGAGCAACCAGGCTTCTCCAGTGTATAGTGGCGAGGTTGGTTCCACCACAGTTTTTTTCCCCTTTAATTTCAGAAATAATGGTACTTACTCACTAAACTATGAAATACTGTGTGCTGGAAATAAATGTGAACACTGGTGAAAATAGCTGTGAAGTTGTGAATAGCAGAATATTAGACCTTGTTAAACTGTTTTGGGCCCATATAAATAAATACTGGGCTGATTGAGGCAGCACTGCCTTAGAACGACACAAGTTTCCAGAACTTTTTGCATGTTTACAGCTGTGTTCTGTGACACCCATTTGTATTGCTTATTACACACTGTCTGTGATTTGTTCCAGGAGCAGAGTAGCCTGATTCCCTCCCGTTGTTGGTGGATTAGACCTGAAGAGGCCGGGATAATTGGAAGTACAGGGTACGGATATCCATACCTACCAACACTGGGCAATACGAAAGACAGGAGGCGGACTAGCTAAAGCACTCTCACGTAAGCAGAAATGCATTTACTTTGTGCTGACTTTTTGGGGGATATTTCTCTTGTGCCCCCAGAGGTAGAACTACAGTGAAAACAGCCTTTGACAGAAGGTCTTCCAAACCATGAATGTCCGGTCAGATTGTAGATAGCTGGAGCGTATCAATGCAAAGTCTTGTAGTTTGTTAATGCACCTTTAAGAAATCTAACCCACTTTATAAGGTCATGTGATTCGTTACGCGACAATTGTCAACAAGGGCAGGCTCAGGAAGGTTTGTTATAAAAAAAACAAAAAAAAAACAATGTACACTTTAAGTAGAAACATCATCATAAAGAAATGCTATAATTAAAACACAATCAGCGTTATTCAATAAATCACTGAAGATGTTGGAGACAAGGAAACCTAATTTCCCAGCCTGATGAAACGATGAGTCATTGTTAATCTATCATAATGTGCTCCCAACTATCACCTGCAGCATCCCAGGTAACACGCTAGCTTCAACTCATGAACTGCCAAACCTTTTAGCCGTCACATGTAGGCAGCCATGTATGTAGGGCATATCATTACAGCTTCACCGAGTACAGCCGTCCTAACCAACAACCACAGAACATCTTTATTGAAGCCAGTTTCTACAAGTAAAACTGGATATTGGCAAATTTTTTAATAAATTTGTTCATGTGCAAATCAAAAATTCAAACCAAAGGGGAACGAGTATCCTATACTATAAAAAGCGTTATTACTGGCACTTAGGGTGGCCGGACTTAATGCATGAAAATATAGCATGCAGTCAGCAAGAGACAAAAGTAAACAGACCACGTCAAGGATCGGAGAGAATCGGGGAAATGGTTAAACATAGCAAAAGTTAGGGATTCCAGATCAGAACAGTCACATATGAGAGCCAAATCACAAACCACAAGCCAAAACAAACACTTGGGTACAGACACCAAAACAGGGTAATGAGGATCGGTAAACATAGCCTTATAGAGACCAGGGCTCACTGTATACTATTGGCCTGTATTAATAATGATGCAAAAATGTGCACGACTTGAATTGTAGTACTGTATAGATACACACTGATAGACGTGCGGTATTGTAGTACTGTATAGATACACACTGATTGACGTGCGGTATTGTAGTACTGTATAGATACACACTGATAGACGTGCGGTATTGTAGTACTGTATAGATACACACTGATAGACGTCTGTTGTCGAGAGAGGCCACTGTATAGATACACACTGGGTGGCGTGATGCGGTATTTGAAGGTGCACAATATAGATACACACTGATGAAGCGTCTTGATATTATTGTAGTACTGTATAGATACACACTGATTGGCGTCGCGGTATTGTAGTACTGTATAGATACACACTGATAGGCGTCTTGTTATTGTAGTGTACTGTACCGAATTACACACTGATTGGCGTCTCTGTTATTGTATTATTGTATAGATACACACTGATAATGTGCGGTATTGTAGTACTGTATAGATACACACTGATAGACGTGCGGTATTGTAGTACTGTATAGATACACACTGATAGACGTGCGGTATTGTAGTACTGTATAGATGCACACTGATAGACGTGCGGTATTGTAGTACTGTATAGATGCACACTGATAGACGTGCGGTATTGTAGTACTGTATAGATGCACACTGATAGACGTGCGGTATTGTAGTACTGTATAGATACACACTGATAGACGTGCGGTATTGTAGTACTGTATAGATGCACACTGATAGACGTGCGGTATTGTAGTACTGTATAGATGCACACTGATAGACGTGCGGTATTGTAGTACTGTATAGATACACACTGATTGACGTGCGGTATTGTAGTACTGTATAGATACACACTGATAGACGTGCGGTATTGTAGTACTGTATAGATACACACTGATAGACGTGCGGTATTGTAGTACTGTATAGATACACACTGATAGACGTGCGGTATTGTAGTACTGTATAGATACACACTGATAGACGTGCGGTATTGTAGTACTGTATAGATACACACTGATAGACGTGCGGTATTGTAGTACTGTATAGATACACACTGATAGACGTGCGGTATTGTAGTACTGTATAGATACACACTGATAGACGTGCGGTATTGTAGTACTGTATAGATACACACTGATAGACGTGCGGTATTGTAGTACTGTATAGATACACACTGATAGACGTGCGGTATTGTAGTACTGTATAGATACACACTGATAGACGTGCGGTATTGTAGTACTGTATAGATACACACTGATAGACGTGCGGTATTGTAGTACTGTATAGATGCACACTGATAGACGTGCGGTATTGTAGTACTGTATAGATACACACTGATAGACGTGCGGTATTGTAGTACTGTATAGATACACACTGATAGACGTGCGGTATTGTAGTACTGTATAGATACACACTGATAGACGTGCGGTATTGTAGTACTGTATAGATACACACTGATAGACGTGCGGTATTGTAGTACTGTATAGATACACACTGATAGACGTGCGGTATTGTAGTACTGTATAGATACACACTGATGACGTGCGGTATTGTAGTACTGTATAGATACACACTGATAGACGTGCGGTATTGTAGTACTGTATAGATACACACTGATAGACGTGCGGTATTGTAGTACTGTATAGATACACACTGATAGACGTGCGGTATTGTAGTACTGTATAGATACACACTGATAGACGTGCGGTATTGTAGTACTGTATAGATACACACTGATAGACGTGCGGTATTGTAGTACTGTATAGATACACACTGATAGACGTGCGGTATTGTAGTACTGTATAGATACACACTGATAGACGTGCAGTATTGTAGTACTGTATAGATACACACTGATAGACGTGCGGTATTGTAGTATTATTGTATAGATACACACTGATTGACGTGCGGTATTGTAGTACTGTATAGATACACACTGATTGACGTGCGGTATTGTAGTATTGTATAGATACACACTGATTGACGTGCGGTATTGTAGTACTGTATAGATACACACTGATAGACGTGCGGTATTGTAGTATTATTGTATAGATACACACTGATTGACGTGCGGTATTGTAGTACTGTATAGATACACACTGATAAGACGTGCGGTATTGTAGTACTGTATAGATACACACTGATAGACGTGCGGTATAGTAGTACTGTATAGATACACACTGATAGACGTGCGGTATTGTAGTACTGTATAGATTTACACTGATAGATGTGCGGTATTGTAGTACTGTATAGATACACACTGATAGACGTGCGGTATTGTAGTACTGTATAGATACACACTGATAGACGTGCGGTATTGTAGTACTGTATAGATATACACTGATAGACGTGCGGTATTGTAGTACTGTATAGATACACACTGATAGACGTGCGGTATTGTAGTACTGTATAGATACACACTGATAGACGTGCGGTATTGTAGTATTATTGTATAGATACACACTGATTGACGTGCGGTATTGTAGTACTGTATAGATACACACTGATAAGACGTGCGGTATTGTAGTACTGTATAGATACACACTGATAGACGTGCGGTATTGTAGTACTGTATAGATACACACTGATAGACGTGCGGTATTGTAGTACTGTATAGATTTACACTGATAGATGTGCGGTATTGTAGTACTGTATAGATACACACTGATAGACGTGCGGTATTGTAGTACTGTATAGATACACACTAATAGAAGTGCGGTATTGTAGTACTGTATAGATACACACTAATAGACGTGCGGTATTGTAGTACTGTATAGATACACACTGATAGACATGCGGTATTGTAGTACTGTATAGATACACACTGATAGACGTGCGGTATTGCAGTATTATTGTATAGATATACACTGATAGACGTACGGTATTGTAGTACTGTATAGATATACACTGATAGACCTGCGGTATTGTAGTACTGTATAGATACACACTGATAGACGTGCGGTATTGTAGTACTGTATTGATACAGACTGATAGACGTGCGGTATTGTAGTACTGTATAGATACACACTGATAGACAAGCGGTATTGTAGTACTGTATAGATACACACTGATAGACGTGCGGTATTGTAGTACTGTGTAGATATACACTGATAGACGTGCGGTATTGTAGTATTATTGTATAGATACACACTGATAATGTGCAGTATTGCAGTACTGTATGGATACACACTGATAGATTGTACAGCGCTACGGAATTTGTTGGCGCTATATAAATAATATAATAATAATAATAATAGACATGCGGTATTGTAGTATTATTGTATAGATACACACTGATAATGTGCGGTATTGTAGTACTGTATAGATACACACTGATAGACGTGCGGTATTGTAGTACTGTATAGATACATACTGATAGATGTGCGGTATTGTAGAATTGTATAGATACACACTGATAGATGTGCGGTATTGCAGTATTGTATAGAAACACACTGATCGATGTGCGGTATTGCAGTATTATTGTATAGATACACACTGATAGACATGCGGTATTGTAGTACTGTATAGATACACACTGATAGATGTGCGGTATTGTAGTACTGTATAGATACACACTGATAGATGTGCGGTATTGTAGTATTGTATAGATACACACTGATAGATGTGCGGTATTGTAGTATTGTATAGATACACACTGATAGACGTGCAGTATTGTAGTATTATTGTATAGATAAAGGTCACACTCAGAGAAACACCATAATGTACAGCGACACCTTCTGGCCAGAGATGGGAACTATTAGGGAAAATTGCATGTCTCTAAAAAAAAAATGCATATGGATAATAAGAGGGTTTTTTTTCTAGAAGAAATATGTAGTTTTTAATGAGACGTTTTCTGATCTGGTTGTTAAGGTTAATGAAATGCTTCTCAGAATTTTTGATTTTGTAGATGTACTATAACTTACCCAGTGTACCAATGACCAGAAGTACCCCAATCCTTTAGTGTCATCAAGACCCTACATCTGTGTTTTTTAGTCCCCATATTTTTCTTGTAACCACCTTTATATTTATTCCAGCAGTCCGCTTGTGTCTCTTGCCCCGTCCTGTATTTCTCAGTCCCTCTAGTTCTAACCTGGAGCTATTTCAGGTTTCCCAATATAAACTAATGTTACCCCACTATATCTTGAGATCTCAGTAATAATTTATTCTCTTCAAACGATAAACAAGGTATATTCAGAGTTATTGTCAGCAAGGTAGGGAAAAGCATTTTGATAACAATTTTCAAAGATCTGGTTACAGAGGGACTTTTGAAAAAAATTGAGAAAGGCCAATTGGTACTGGGGAGGTATTTACAGACTTAAAGTAACTGGGAAGTGGACATCCCCAGTTATTGTCAGTGAAAAGTCAGTATTAGGTAAGTTCATGCATAGGTGTTCTGGATTAGACCAGGGAAACTGGACACCCCCTGGTCCTTTACTGTGGGGTGTTCAATAATAGGCAAAGGGTACTAGACACCTCCTGGTCCTTTATTGTGGGGGTGTTCAATATTAGGCAAAGGAAACTAGACACCTCCTGGTCCTTTAATATGGGGGTGTTCAATAATAGGCAGAGGGAACTAGACACCCCCTGGACCTTTAATATAGGGGTGTTCAATAATAGGCAGAGGGAACTAGACACTCACTGGTCATTTATTGTGGGGGTGTTCAATATTAGGCAAAGGGTACTAGACACCTCCTGGACCTTTAATATAGGGGTGTTCAATAATAGGCAAAGGGAACTAGACACCCCCTGGTCGTTTATTCTGGGGGTGTTCAATAATAGGCAGAGGGAACTAGACACCTCCTGGTCCTTTAATATGGGGATGTTCAATAATAGGCAAAGGGTACTAGATACCTCGTGGTCCTTTAATATGGGGGTGTTCAATAATAGGCAAAGGGAACTAGACACCCCCTGGTCCTTTATTGTGGGGGTGTTCAATAATAGGCAGAGGGAACTAGACACCATCTGGTCCTTTATTGTGGGGGTGTTCAATAATAGGCAAAGGGAACTAGATACCCCCTTGTCATTTATTGTGGGGGTGTTCAATATTAAGCAAAGGGAACCAGACACCTCCTGGTCCTTTATTATGGGCGTTCAATATAAGGCAGATGGAACGGCACACCCCCTGATCCTTTACTGTTTGGGAGTTAAGGATTAGGCAAAGAGAAGTGGACAAAATCCTTATAAAAAGACATGTACAGAGTTAGGCAAAGGGAACTAGACACCCCCTGGTCCATTATTGGGGGGGTTTCAATATTACATAAACAGAACTAGACACCTGTGGGAAGGGGAATATTAGACAAAGTGAACATGACAAGCCCTGCTTCTTTCATAAGCGGCCTGAAAGGCTGTGGCTTATGGAGCCCTGAACAATTCTTTGGATCCAGGGCCATTAGATTAGACCCTCATAGTTATACAATTCTTCAGACTACAGATCATTTTATGGTGTTGTATGTAGAAAATAGATGCAATGTACCTTTTACTACTCACGGCCCTGTATGTTGAGTCATTAAAGTGAATGCAAAGATAAATAAAATGAAAAAAAAAATGCAATCAGTTTTAACGAGTACATTGGTGGTTGTGTAGCATTCTTTGTACCCATGTATTTTGCTCTATGACATAAAGAGGGCTAATCCCCCTTTTTTAAACCACGCTCACATCATCTCTATAATAACCCATGTCTCCTTCAATGTATACTTTTCCTTTGATCTTCGCAGCACGAAGTCCTTGCCTTTGATCACATTCTGCACGTATCGACCCGATATTCATTATTTCTCTTACCTTCTGTCTCTCACAGAATAAACTTGCTTATTTTTATCTCCTTCTGGTTAGGGTCTTGCATTTGCCCCAGAGGTGAAATTTCAATGGTAATCCCCTGGAAATGGTGATAAATATTTGTATAACTTAAGATCTCTCCTGCCTGTAATTTTCGAGCCTGAAGCAGAATGCGTGAACTTTGTAACAGTCACCTCTTGTACTAAGCTCCGTGCTTACAATGAGTCTGTAACTTGATCTTTGGCAGGATTCACGAAAGAGACATTTCAAGGAATTCTTGGGAGATGGAGATGAAACATCTCAAGTTGGCCTGATGGAGATCACTCATGTTCTGTTTATTGACGTTTTAGACCATATCTCCGGCCCTAAAGTGTGCTGCATTATAAAGCATTACCAAACCTACGATTGGGGGAGCAATATACGCACAAGTTCCCAGCGTTGGTAACAGCACCCCTATCCAAGTCCGAGGAGAGGGTGCATTGATTAGGAGGCTACGGATAATGGCAATGTTTGGGAACACTGATGGATCTCACACACAAACTATCCTGGAAATTAGAAAAGACTCGGGGGTGGATAGGTAAAAATACCACGCTTAATGCTCTAGAAGGAGACAGTCAGTCAGTTACATGATAAATGCTACAGTTGAAAACTTGAACAATTTTTCAATATCATATTTTAGAATTATAGCAAAACTAAATAGGGAAAGCATGGTTGCTGTTTACCAGTAGTTTCTATTTTCCTGCCTCTGCTGAGCTGGACTAACGCTGTCATGTCAAATTTGGTCGGATCACTCCCATGTTATGCATACTGCAATATTATGTGCCTTACTTTTGCACTGTGAATAATTAGAAATAAAAATATACATGGGGAAAAAACAATTTGCTCCCATACGGTGGACATGTATAAAAGTGTTGTATCAAAAGCATATCAATTCAACTGTTAGCGGGTTTTCATTCCGCTCCCCCCCATGACTCCTCTCCTGCAACTGTCAAAAATAACCTCTCAGTGAATACATTTCTAGCATCCTATCTACTTATCCCTACTTATACCTTTTCTGTCTCTTTACCTCACCTTCTCTAGCATGTAAGCTCACTGAGCAGGCCCTCAATCCCTCTGTTACGGTGTCACTATACCCCACTCCCTCTAACATGTAACCTCACTGAGCAGGCCCTCAATCCCTCTGTTACTGTGTCACTATACCCCACTCCCTCTAACATGTAAACTCACTGAGCAGGCCCTCAATCCCTCTGTTACTGTGTCACTATACCCCACTCCCTCTAACATGTAACCTCACTGAGCAGGCCCTCAATCCCTCTGTTACTGTGTCACTATACCCCACTCCCTCTAACATGTAAACTCACTGAGCAGGGCCCTCAATCCCTCTGTTACTGTGTCACTATACCCCACTCCCTCTAACATGTAAACTCACTGAGCAGGCCCTCAATCCCTCTGTTACTGTGTCACTATACCCCACTCCCTCTAACATGTAAACTCACTGAGCAGGGCCCTCAATCCCTCTGTTACTGTGTCACTATACCCCACTCCCTCTAACATGTAAACTCACTGAGCAGGCCCTCAATCCCTCTGTTACTGTGTCACTATACCCCACTCCCTCTAACATGTAAACTCACTGAGCAGGCCCTCAATCCCTCTGTTACTGTGTCACTATACCCCACTCCCTCTAACATGTAAACTCACTGAGCAGGGCCCTCAATCCCTCTGTTACTGTGTCACTATACCCCACTCCCTCTAACATGTAAACTCACTGAGCAGGCCCCTCAATCCCTCTGTTACTGTGTCACTATACCCCACTCCCTCTAACATGTAAACTCACTGAGCAGGGCCCTCAATCCCTCTGTTACTGTGTCACTATACCCCACTCCCTCTAACATGTAAACTCACTGAGCAGGCCCTCGATCCCTCTGTTACTGTGTCACTATACCCCACTCCCTCTAGCATGTTTCACTGAGCAGGCCCTCAGTCCCTCTGTTACTGTGTCACTATACCCCACTCCCTCTAACATGTAAACTCACTGAGCAGGCCCTCAATCCCTCTGTTACTGTGTCACTATACCCCACTCCCTCTAACATGTAAACTCACTGAGCAGGACCCTCAATCCCTCTGTTACTGTGTCACTATACCCCACTCCCTCTAACATGTAACCTCACTGAGCAGGCCCTCAATCCCTCTGTTACTGTGTCACTATACCCCACTCCCTCTAACATGTAAACTCACTGAGCAGGGCCCTCAATCCCTCTGTTACTGTGTCACTATACCCCCACTCCCTCTAACATGTAACCTCACTGAGCAGGCCCTCAATCCCTCTGTTACTGTGTCACTATACCCACTCCCTCTAACATGTAAACTCACTGAGCAGGGCCCTCAATCCCTCTGTTACTGTGTCACTATACCCCACTCCCTCTAACATGTAAACTCACTGAGCAGGCCCTCAATCCCTCTGTTACTGTGTCACTATACCCCACTCCCTCTAACATGTAAACTCACTGAGCAGGCCCTCAATCCCTCTGTTACTGTCACTATACCCCACTCCCTCTAACATGTAAACTCACTGAGCAGGCCCTCAATCCCTCTGTTACTGTGTCACTATACCCCACTCCCTCTAACATGTAAACTCACTGAGCAGGGCCCTCAATCCCTCTGTTACTGTGTCACTATACCCCACTCCCTCTAACATGTAAACTCACTGAGCAGGGCCTTCAATCCCTCTGTTACTGTGTCACTATACCCCACTCCCTCTAACATGTAAACTCACTGAGCAGGGCCTCAATCCCTCTGTTACTGTGTCACTATACCCCCCTCCCTCTAACATGTAAACTCACTGAGCAGGGCCCTCAATCCCTCTGTTACTGTGTCACTATACCCCACTCCCTCTAACATGTAAACTCACTGAGCAGGCCCTCGATCCCTCTGTTACTGTGTCACTATACCCCACTCCCTCTAACATGTAAACTCACTGAGCAGGGCCCTCAATCCCTCTGTTACTGTGTCACTATACCCCACTCCCTCTAACATGTAAACTCACTGAGCAGGCCCTCAATCCCTCTGTTACTGTGTCACTATACCCCACTCCCTCTAACATGTAAACTCACTGAGCAGGCCCTCGATCCCTCTGTTACTGTGTCACTATACCCCACTCCCTCTAACATGTAAACTCACTGAGCAGGCCCTCAATCCCTCTGTTACTGTGTCACTATACCCCACTCCCTCTAACATGTAAACTCACTGAGCAGGCCCTCAATCCCTCTGTTACTGTGTCACTATACCCCACTCCCTCTAACATGTAAACTCACTGAGCAGGCCCTCAATCCCTCTGTTACTGTGTCACTATACCCCACTCCCTCTAACATGTAAACTCACTGAGCAGGGCCCTCAACCCTTCTGTTCTTATGTGTCCAACTCGTCTGGTTACAATTACGTGTCTGTTAGTCCACCCATTGTAAAGCGCCACGGAACTTGCTGGTGCTATAAAGATAACATTATGATAATAAAAAGTGTTACAAGATTCTACAAAATGAAGCAATTATCACAGAACCCAATGAAATGACCAGGCACAGCCTACTGATAATGACTTCATTCAGGTGAATGTCCCTCAATTAAACCCAGTCTGTCTGTTTCCAACGATTGTGATGTGAAAGAGTTAGGAGCTACAGCCTGAAACAGCCTGAAACATACTGCACAAAATTTATCAAGGGGTCTGTTCTGAAAAGTTGTGCAAAAAAATGTAAAAGGAGAGGAATCACCAATGGAATGTGGCTGCTTGTTCCACTGGTTGCCATGGTGAGAGCCCCACGTTTTAGAATAAAACTTTGATAAATCTCCTCCACATGTCATACTTTGCATTTAATCTAATTTAGATTTTTGAGAGGTAAAGTACTTTTGCTTTCTGTAACGGTTTATTAACCGGATTGAGTGTAAAGTCTTTTTTTCTGTATGTTTAGCATCGAGAGAACGCGTGATTTATAGGTAGATTATAGATCTATGTCACAAAATGCATTCCAGGGACAAACAGGTGGGTTAGTAAATACCGGCTACATGCTCCCCCTAGTGTCTTAAACAGCTCTGAAGCTGGGACCTCCTTTGGGTTATACAGGGAATCCCTCTAGCTGCATTACAGGGAATTTCTGAATCAATATTTCCTGCAACAACAACAAAAAAACACATTTATTTTCCTTTGAGAGATATTTTGCTTTTACTTGAGCATTTCAGTCCTACTTTTCTCAATTTGTAAAATATACTGGACTTTTGTACTACTTCATTATGCTGTGTCTGATCATAAATAAAAAATGTGAAAATGTGATTGTTTACACTCATTAGATTTATGAACTACTTATACGTTATATGGCCAGCTACAGAAAGTAAGAAGCCAGTTTTATCTGACTTACAAACATTCAATCATTCATCGCATTGGCTAGAATATGACATTATTTAAATGTAACCCCAGGAAATGATCAGTGCCTACATTCTGTGTGCGTGCAAACAGTCGTCACTTTCTTCAAAGGCCCTACAGCCTAGAACCCAAAGACGCACAAAACTCATAGAAACATAGAAACATAGAATGTGACGGCAGATAAGAACCATTCGGCCCATCTAGTCTGCCCAATAAACATGTACCATATGACATTGCACTGGATATGGTACATGTTTATTGCCTTCTGATAAAAGACTATGATTTAGTAGATTTGTGGATTAAAAAATATATCCCTATTTATATAATCAGTCGCGAGAGGGAATACATTGCATAATAAATAAAACTCATAATCATGTTCCAGTCAGTCAACACAAAGATTTAAAAAATAGAATAACCAGGTTCACAGGCAGGGAAAGCTAGCAATTTTGTGCCCCAGGGGGCTAGTACAAACAGCCTTTATGATCACTAAGCATGTGATTTACTTGAGTTATGCTACGGAGTCGTGATATATACTGCACAGCATGATGGAGCATTCACAGGGATCTGAAATGAGACACAGTGTTACCCATGTCTCCATGACAAGGGGCGTGTGTCATAAATGCCACAAGCACTGTGTAATCTCACCTTTTGGTTACTTGTAAACACCTCCAGAGTCTCCATAAACACTTACCACAGCCTGGCAGGGCAGCCCAGGTACTGCAGTAGACCAGTCAGTGTCCGGAGAACACCGAGTTGCTGGCCACCAGCCCTGCTCAAACCAAACAATGCAAGGCTAGCAAAAGTCCTGCTCAATTCCTGGCAAAAGACATCTCCTGATAATTTAATCTGCAGAAGAATGAGGTGAGGCTGTGGCCCACAACCCCCATTGTAGTACCTCACCTACTCCTTGGCAGCCCCACCATGCACAGGGGACAGGGGCGAAGCAGTCACAGCGAATGTGGTGCTGAGTGACAGGAACCCTGGGGTTGGCAGAAATATAATACGAAGATTTAATTAGAGCATGTTTGGAGTGTGAATTGTATACACAGAGATACCAGCACACCCATTAGCAATATTACATCTTACTACTGTTAGCCCAAGGTACTTCCAATGTTTTCATACAACAAATGTAATTGCAAGGAAGGACTATACAGCAAGGGGAGGTTAAACACAAGCAAAATGCAACCTTTTCTTATCAGAAGGGAAATTACAAGGGAAACAATAGAAAAATAAAAATAAAATAAAAAAACAAACATTAGTGGGGAAAAGGCCTTATTTGGAGTCCCACATGAGAGAGCTCCCAAAGGGAAGAAATGATACTCTGTAATTTGCTAACAATGGGGCACGGTGCTTACAAAGGAAGGCCTTGATGCAATACATAGATACTACACATGTTTACCAAGCGTGGCTATTTTGACTCAATGAGTGCACCCATGCTTTTCAGCCTCTTATCAATAGCTCAACTGTTCCTTCGTTGAGTAATGTAGATTTATTCTGAAATTAATATACATACAGAGAGAGGTCCCACGGTGCCACAAGTTTGGTGCTGAGGAGTCCCTACAAGATATAGGATAAAACATTATCGCAAATATTGTGAAAAAAGGTTTTTCTATAATATAGCATATAATACTACATGCTACTTCGTAAAACTCTAATGGTCATAGCACTTTAGTGTAAAAATATTTGGGTTTTGTCCTCATTCCAGTTGGCATTTATGATATATGTAGTTTATCCACCCCAGTCTGATGGCTGTGCAATGACGCTGGCGTTACTTGTCAGTTATGTACAGCAGCATGAATACACAAACATGTCAATTTGGAGTACAAGGGGCTGATAAATAATTAAATATTGAGATCGGAGTGAATAAATTACTATTTATAAAGCGCCCACAAATTGCACTGTACAACTGGTGGGCTAAAAGACATGTAATTGCAACAAGATGAGTTGGACGCACAGGAACAGAGGGCCCTGCTCTCAGTTATTAAATAGGGTTGGGGGAACCCTTTAATGTGACACTATGTCCCAGGGAGAGAGAAGGCGACAGCTGAAAGACTCGGCTTACATCGAACTAATACCCAGACCAGTTATTTTGATATTAGCTATATTAGAATTCTTGTTTGTTATTAATACTCCTGATTGATTGATAAGAAAATAATTTTAACATGTTATTTTAGCAGGTTCATTGTTTTCTAACGCACACGTTAGATATATCACTATATCAATAGTACTACAACATACATTATTATTATATTATTTATATAGCGCCGCAAATTCTGTAGTGCTGTACAATGAGAGGACTAACAGACATGTAATTGTAACCAGACAAACTGACGTACAGGAACAGAGAGGTGGAGGGCCCTGCTCAATGAGCTTACATTCTAGAGGGAGTGGGGTTTAGTGACACAAAGGGTAAAAGTAGGGGTAATGATATAGGTTCTAAGAAAAGTATTCACGGAGAACTTAGGTTATTTTTGACAGTTGCAGGAGAGGAGTCATGCGTGGGGGGAGGGTAATGATAACCCGCTAACAGTTTAAATTATATGCTTTCCTGAAGAAGTGTACTTTCAAAGATTTTTTGAAGGAGTGGAGATTGGGTGAAAGTCTAATGGGGAAGGGAAGGGAGTTGCACAGAAAAGGTGAAGCCCTGGAGAAGTCTTGGAGGCGAGCATTAGAGGTGGGAGTACAGACAGAGGATAGACGTAGGTCTCCAGCAGAGCGCAGGGGCCTCAACGGGACATACTTGTGTATTAGGGAGGATAGGTAGGTTGGAGTAGCATTATGTAGGGACCAGAATCTTAAATTGAACCCCATATCTAACAGGAAACCAATGTGAGAGCGTCTCCGCATTCTGAATGTCCAGCATGTACCATCAGCTGTGAGAGTGTCTGCGCACTCTGAATGTCCAGTGTGTACCATCAGCTGTGAGTGTCTGCGCACTCTGAATGTCCAGCGTGTACCATCAGCTGTGAGTGTCTCCGCTCTCTGAATGTCCAGCGTGTTCCATCAGCTGTGAGAGTGTCTCCGCACTCTGAATGTCCAGCGTGTTCCATCAGCTGTGAGAGTGTCTCCGCACTCTGAATGACCAGCGTGCACCATCAGCTGTGAGAGTGTCTCCGCACTCTGAATGACCAGCGTGCACCATCAGCTGTGAGAGTGTCTCCGCACTCTGAATGTCCAGCATGTACCACCAGCTGTGAGAGTGTCTCCGCACTCTGAATGACCAGCGTGCACCATCAGCTGTGAGAGTGTCTCCGCACTCTGAATGCCCAGCATGTACCATCAGCTGTGAGAGTGTCTCCGCTCTCTGAATGTCCAGCATGTACCATCAGCTGTGAGAGTGTCTCCGCTCTCTGAATGTCCAGCGTGTACCATCAGCTGTGAGAGTGTCTCCGCACTCTGAATGACCAGCGTGCACCATCAGCTGTGAGAGTGTCTCCGCACTCTGAATGTCCAGCGTGTACCACCAGCTGTGAGAGTGTCTCCGCACTCTGAATGTCCAGCATGTACCACCAGCTGTGAGAATGTCTCCGCACTCTGAATGTCCAGCATGTACCACCAGCTGTGAGAGTGTCTCCGCACTCAGAATGCCCAGCGTGTACCATCAGCTGTGAGAGTGTCTCCGCACTCAGAATGCCCAGCGTGTACCATCAGCCGTCAGAGTGTCTCCGCTCTCTGAATGTCCAGCGTGTACCATCAGCTATTGACCTATTTAACATCAATGACATTGTAAGTAGTGACGTACCATCAGCTGTGAGTGTCTACGCACTCAGAATGCCCAGCGTGTACCATCAGCTGTGAGAGTGTCTCCGCTCTCTGAATGTCCAGCATGTACCATCAACTGTGAGAGTTTCTTCGCGCTCTGAATGTACCATCAGCTGTGAGAGTGTCTCCGCACTCTGAATGTCCAGCATGTACCACCAGCTGTGAGAGTGTCTCCACACTCTGAATGTCCAGCGTGTACCATCAGCTGTGAGAGTGTCTCCGCACTCAGAATGCCCAGCGTGTACCATCAGCTGTGAGAGTGTCTCCGCACTCTGAATGCCCAGCGTGTACCATCAGCTGTGAGAGTGTCTCCGCACTCTGAATGTCCAGCGTGTACCATCAGCCGTGAGAGTGTCTCCGCACTCAGAATGCCCAGCGTGTACCATCAGCTGTGAGAGTGTCTCCGCACTCAGAATGCCCAGCGTGTACCATCAGCCGTCAGAGTGTCTCTGCTCTCTGAATGCCCAGCGTGTACCATCAGCTATTGACCTATTTAACATCAATGACATTGTAAGTAGTGACGTACCATCAGCTGTGAGAGTGTCTACGCACTCAGAATGCCCAGCGTGTACCATCAGCTGTGAGAGTGTCTCCGCACTCTGAATGTCCAGCGTGTACCATCAGCTGTGAGACTGTCTCCACTCTCTGAATGCCCAGCGTGTACCACCAGCTGTGAGAATGTCTCTGCTCTCTGAATGCCCAGCGTGTACCATCAGCTGTGAGAGTGTCTCCTCACTCTGAACGTCCAGCGTATACCATCAGCTGTGAGTGTCTCCGCACTCTGAATGTCCTGAGTGTACCATCAGCTGTGAGAGTGTCTCCGCACTCTGAATGCCCAGCGTGTACCATCAGCTGTGAGAGTGTCTCTGCTCTCTGAATGCCCAGCATGTACCACTAGCTGTGAGAGTGTCTCCGCACTCTGAATGCCCAGCGTGTACCACCAGCTGTGAGAGTGTCTCCGCACTCTGAATGTCCAGCGTGTACCATCAGCTGTGAGAGTGTCTCCGCACTCTGAATGACCAGCGTGCACCATCAGCTGAGAGAGTGTCTCCGCACTCTGAATGTCCAGCATGTACCACCAGCTGTGAGAGTGTCTCCGCACTCTGAATGTCCAGCGTGTACCACCAGCTGTGAGAGTGTCTCCGCACTCTGAATGTCCAGCGTGTACCATCAGCTGTGAGAGTGTCTCCGCACTCAGAATGCCCAGCGTGTACCATCATCTGTGAGAGTGTCTCCGCACTCAGAATGCCCAGCGTGTACCATCATCTGTGAGAGTGTCTCCGCACTCTGAATGCCCAGCGTGTACCATCAGCCGTGAGAGTGTCTCCGCACTCTGAATGTCCAGCGTGTACCATCAGCTGTGAGAGTGTCTCCGCACTCAGAATGCCCAGCGTGTACCATCAACCGTGAGAGTGTCTCCGCTCTCTGAATGCCCAGCGTGTACCATCAGCTATTGACCTATTTAACATCAATGACATTGTAAGTAGTGACTTTGTATTTGCGAAGGAAGAAGAATAAATCTCTTTTAGAAGAAAAGCCAGGAAAGTCTGATTATATTATATTTTTAAGTGACAAAGAAGAACTAAAATACTTTTATATATTATATTATAGACACTATAGAATTTACATACATATATATGAATCAGTATCAAGCAGAATAGTTATTATAAGAGTTCACATTTTTTACATGTTGGCAAAGCCAGACATTTTTTTTCCAAGTTTTTTCATGCTTCAAAAGAGGGGAAAGAAGAGAGAGTGCTGAATTGAAGTGTGAACTGAAACTTGTTGACGAAAACAAACAATTCGGTGTCACACCTGCAATCAACAGGGGCACATCCAGAGGGACTGTCCACGTAACCGACCCAGGCCCAGCTGGAATAATGCAGCACCTTGTAACCGAGCCGCCGTACACGGTGTACAGACAGAACCGTATAGGACACCAGAGGCGGCCACTCCCATGGAAGAACTGTTAGGCACACTGCACGAGGTGAATCCTATCCAGGCCGCCTCCAATAACCGACAAGGACACCGCCAGGAGGTATATATGGAGGGGAGACAGGTACAAGGACTTCGTGACTCTGGGGCTACCTTAACTTTAGTCCGAAGTCATCTAGTACCAAAACCCAATCTAACTGGAGACTGTGCTGTACGGGTGGCAGGGGGAGCGATTTACAAGGTACCTACGGCCAAGGTGCACTTGAATTGGGGAGCCGTGCACAGGAATGTATATGTGGGGATGATGAAGGACTTGCCAGCGGATGTGATTTGGGGCAACGACTTGGGGGAGCTGACTTCAGCATTTATTCCTCAGCCCCGATACAGGAAGCTTACCCGGTTGTGACCCGGCAACAGGCCCGCACCACAGCATCGCCTAACCACTCTGAGGCTCAGTTAAGCAATGACCCCCCCCCATGCCCACTGTCATGCCATGGGCGAACCCCCTAGAGTTTGGGTCGGAAGTGGCCTTAGATAAAAATCGAGCGGGATTAGATGGGGAAAGGTATATCTGGGACAAAGGACTACTGTACCGGCATGCAGAAAAAGTAGTGTCCGGATCCATACCTTTACTCATTAAACAACTAATAGTGCCTCGAAAATATAGGTTAGAGTTATTACGTATCGCTCATGATATTCCCCTGTCTGGGCACTTAGGAATCAGCCGTACGAAACAGAGGCTGACCCAAAACTTCTTTTGGCCAGGTATATCACAGGACGTTAAACGATATTGCCAGACCTGTGATACCTGCCAAAGAGTAGGAAAGAGGGGAGACCGATACAAAGCTGGGCTCCGCTCTCTGCCATAATTGAGGAACCCTTCAGTAGGGTGGCGGTAGATATCATATGACCTTTAGCAAAGGCCAACCCGTCCGGCAAGAAATATGTCTTGACCGTGGTGGATTACACCACCAGATACCCTGAGGCGGTAGCTTTAACCAATGTACATGCCGAAACGGTAGCGGAGTCCCTGATGCGAATATTCGCCCGGGTAGGATTCCCCCGGGAGATTATTTTGGATAGGGGCACTCAGTTTACCGCTGAAGTAACGCATCAGCTCTGGAAGATATGTGGGGTACAGCAAATCTTGAACTCCGCTTATCACCCCCAGTCCAATGGGCTCTGTGAACGGTTTATCGGAACACTTAAACAGATGATCCGTACGTTCATAGATACTCAGAAAGACTGGGAAAGATTCCTACCCGCCTTATTGTTTGCCTATAGGGAAGTACCCCAAGAATCCACCGGGTTCTCTCCGTTCAAATTGTTATTCGGGAGGAGAGTGAGGGGCCCCCTTGACTTAATACGGGAACACTGGGAGGGAGAAGGGACCATTAACGGTACCCCCATCATACCCTATGTGCTGGAATTCAGGGAACGCCTGGAGATGCTGACCCAGACCGTCAGAGACAATCTCCAGGTAGCCCAGACAGCGCAGATGGTATGATAAGGGAGCCAGGGACCGCAGCTTTCAGGTGGGGCAAAAGGTTAAACGACCAGTCCACAAAGATAAGCTGCAGGCTTCCTGGCAGGGCCCATGCAAGGTGGTAGAACAGATCTGTGATACCACCTATGTGATCGGTCCGGTCACAGGCGCGGGAGGCAAACGCATGCTCCATGTGAACATGCTCAAGCCATACCACGAGCGCACTGAAGAGGTGACCGCGATCTGTGCCCCTGCCGCTGAGGATTTTGATAATCTACCTCTCCCAGATCTCCTAGACCAGGAGGGCCAGAGCGGAGACCTGGGAGAAGTACAGTTAGGAGAGCGATTAAACTCCCAGGAGCGAACCGAGGTACAAAAATGAATCCAGGAAAAGGGAGCCACGTTTTCTAATCTACCTGGCTATACCCCGTTAGCCACGCACAAGGTAGAAACTCTAGATCAGAACCCCCTTCGCCAAACTCCTTACCGCATACCAGAAGCCGTCAAAGAAAGTATGAGGAAGGAGATTGAGGAAATGCTCCAGTTAGGGGTGATCGAACACTCTGACAGCCCCTGGGCCTCCCCAGTAGTACTAGTACCGAAACGGGACGGGACGGGACGACCCGTTTCTGTGTAGACTACCGGAGGCTCAACGATAAAACGATCTCAGACGCCTACCCCATGCCACGGATAGACGAGCTCCTGGACAAAATGGCCAGGGGCCAGTACCTCACCACGATAGATCTGTGTAAGGGGTACTGGCAAAATCCGCTAGCAGAGGACGCTATCCCTAAGTCGGCATTTGTCACCCCGTTTGGCCTGTATCAATTTAAGGTCATGCCATTCGGGATGAAAAATGCCCCGGCTACCTTCCAGAGGATGGTAGATCGGTTATTGGATGGGTTCCAGGAGTATGCATGCGCATATCTAGATGATATCGCTATTTTCAGCTGCTCCTGGCCTGAGCATCTGACCCACATAGGAGCCATACTAGACCGGATCAGGGAAGCCGGACTGACCCTTAAACCCAGCAAATGCCATATAGGGATGGCAGAGGTCCAGTACCTAGGGCACAGGGTAGGAAGCGGTCATCAGAAGCCAGAACCTCGTAAAGTAGAGGCAGTCGCCAAGTGGCCAACCCCTCACACCAAGACCCAAGTACTCGCCTTCTTAGGGACCGCAGGGTACTACCGGAAATTTGTGGCCAACTACAGCGCCCTAGCCAAACCTCTAGGTAAAAATCTCCCTAAGATAGCAGTCTGGACCCAGAGTGTGAATAGGCATTTCAACAGCTCAAGACGGCGCTTGTTAACTCACCTGTACTTTCTGCTCCTGAACCAACTAAGCGTTTTCTCGTCCATACAGACGCTTCTATGTTTGGATTGGAAGCAGTACTGAGCCAAGTCGGAGCGGATGGCGGCGAACACCCCGTAGCTTACCTAAGCTTTTACCCAGGGAAGTCACCTACGCCGCCATCGAAAAAGAGTGCCTGGCTGTGGTGTGGGCCCTCAAAAAACTGCAGCCCTATTTATACGGACAACCGTTTACATTACTCAAGGATCACAACCCGTTGGTGTGGCTGAACAGGGTGTCAGGAGACAATGCCCGGCTGCTGCGCTGGAGTTTGGCGCTGCAGCCGCTTGACTTTACCATTCACTATCGCCCTGGGAAGCAAAATGGCAACGCCGATGGGTTATCCCAACAAACAGACCTGGAACCGTGATCCGTGAGTTCTCCTCCGGACATCCCCAAGCCGATCCATTAGGATCAGACTGTGTATTTCCGGCTTGGTTCTGGGGGAGCATTGTGGCAAAACTAGCCACTTAAGACTAGTCATATTGAATGTGTGTATATCCCTGTTTCAGCTGTGAGAACCAAGTGTATTACTGTATGTGTCATTCAGACGAATGAGGGCGTTCGTATGCTTGCAGTATGGAAAACCCAGCTTTCCTAATGTAGTTTCACGAACAGTGAGTTTCAACACTGTTCGTGAAATGAATAAACTACCAAATGGTCGACCACACACAAGAGGTCCTGTGGCGCCCATTAACCGATTGCAACATTGCAATAGTAGTTAAAGGCTTCCCTGGGTGGCCGCCGTTCGACTACCGACCACGCGGCGGTCGGCCATCTTGGATCCTTTGTTAGCCCAGCTGTGTTTTGCCGTTGAGCGCCTGGAACTAAAATCGGCTACTCGACGGCACGAACACCACTGGACTTCCAGGCCGTTCGGGAGCCCTGGCCGTTCGGTAGTTTATTCGTTTCACCAACAGTG
>OW240918.1:5715841-5761078 GCA_933207985.1 Pelobates cultripes
CCAGGAGTTTGGGCAGAGAACAACCCACCAGGACTGGCCCGCAATATTCCACCTATTAAAATCGAACTAAAACTTGGGGTTTATCCAGTAAGCCTGAGACAATATCATGTTCCGCAGAAGGCTAAGAACAACATCCAATCTTATCTGGATAAGTTCATACGGTATGGTATCCTAAAATTCTGTACTTCCCCCTGGAACACCCCATTGCTGCCTGTTCAAAAGCCCGGTACAGATGAGTATCGACCTGTGCGGGACTTGAGAGCAGTCAATGATGCGGTTGTTAGTATACATCCAGTCGTGCCCAATCCATATAACCTGCTTGCTTTAATTCCGGGCGGGGCTACTTACTTTACAGTCTTAGATCTCAAAGATGCCTTCTTTTGCCTCCGAATTGCCGCAGAAAGCCAATGTATCTTCGCTTTCCAATGGAAAAATGCTGTAACGGGCTCGAAACGCCAAATGACCTGGACAAGATTGCCCCAGGGGTTTAAAAATTCACCTACCCTATTTGGTTCAGCTCTAAGTCAAGATCTACTAGATTTCGAGTCTATCCCAGGAGAGTGTGTATTATTACAATATGTAGATGACTTGTTGATAGCAACAGTTACAAAGGAAGTATGTCAGCAAGCAACGCACGATCTACTACACATTCTCTGGAAGGCAGGATACAAGGTGTCAAGAAGGAAGGCTCAGTTGTGTTTGCCAACTGTCAAATATCTGGGATTCCATATCTCTGAAGGTCAAAAAATTATGGGGCCAGAGAGAAAAGAAGCTGTGTGCCAAATACCGATACCCAGGAATAGAAGACAAGTGCGAGAATTCTTGGGGGCAGCAGGCTTCTGTAGGATATGGATTCCCAGCTACGCGATACTGGCAAAACCTCTGTATACAGCTATCAAAGGTACAGAGCATGACCCCTTCTTATGGACTCAAGAACAGCAAACGGCATTCGAAGATGTGAAGAGGGCTTTGATGACTGCCCCAGCATTAGGTCTACCTGACCACACACGGCCATTCTACCTGTATGTACATGAGCAAAGAAGAATGGCTGTGGGAGTATTGACACAGTACTTGGGATCATGGCAAAGACCTGTTGCCTACATGTCTAAACAACTGGATGCAGTGGCCAGCGGACTTCCACCTTGTCTAAGAGCTGTAGCTGCAGCCGCCCTGCTAGTAGCTGAAGCCGATAAACTCACTCTGGGTCAAGAACTTTATGTACGAGTTCCACATGCAGTACAGACGTTGTTGAATTACAAAGGAAATCATTGGTTTAGTAACAGCCGTATGACCAAGTATCAAGCAATGTTGTGTGAAAACCCAAGAGTGCATTTAGAGACTGTAAATACCTTAAATCCAACTACCCTTTTGCCACAACCTACTGAAAGTCAACATGATTGTTTGGAAGTAATGGATGAAGTATTTTCAAGTAGACCAGATCTTCGTGATTTTCCCATCCAGAACCCTGATGTTCAATATTACACCGACGGCAGTAGTTATGTAAAAGAAGGGATCCGCTATGCAGGATATGCAGTAACAACGATAGACAAGGTGATAGAAGCTCGGCCACTGGCAAAAGGAACATCAGCACAAAAGGCAGAATTGATAGCACTGACACGAGCGTTACAATTGGCTGAAGGTTTAAGAGTGAACATCTACACGGACTCCAAGTATGCGTTTTTAACCACTCATGCCCACGGAGCTTTGTATAAAGAAAGAGGACTATTGAATTCAGAAGGCAAAGAAATCAAATACGCAGCTGAGATCCTACAACTATTGGAAGCAGTGTGGGAGCCGAAAGAAGTCGGTATTATACATTGTCGGGCGCATCTGAGAGGAGATGGTGATGTAACCAAAGGGAATCGGATGGCAGATAGTGCAGCTAAGCGTGCTGCTGAATCAGGAAGACAGGAATATGTGGGGCATATAGCTGCTCTTATACCAACTCCACTGTCTCAATGGACTCCAATTTATACAGCTCAAGAAGAGGAGTGGTTAAGGACTGAACCTGGAAAGTATTTGGAGAACAAATGGTATCAGTTAGAAGATGGAAGAATAGTTATTCCAGCATCACTAGCGGTAGAAATTGTCCAAAACTATCATAACGGGACACATTCTGGGAGAGACAGTACAGAAGAATCTCTCAGAAAACATTTCTACATACCAAGATTGTCCAACTTGACTCAGGCCATTGTACGTAGATGTGTAACGTGTGCTAAAAATAATGCAAGACAAGGACCAGTAAAGCCACCAGGAGTCCAGTTTATGGGGGGACTTCCCATGTCCGATTTACAAATTGACTATACAGTGATGCCTAAATCGGGTGGACATCGCTACCCGCTGGTAGTGGTGTGCACCTATTCAGGCTGGGTAGAAGCATGTCCTACTCGTACAGAGAAAGCAGGAGAAGTCGTGAGATTCCTGCTACGAGAAATAATACCCCGATATGGACTACCCTGCTCTATAGGATCGGACAATGGTCCAGCTTTGTTCATCAGTGCCTACAACAATTGACTCATATGCTTGGTATAAAGTGGAGGCTTCATACGGCATATAGACCCCAGAGTTCTGGTAAGGTAGAGAGAATGAATAGAACTATTAAGAATCAGTTGGCTAAAATGTGTCAGGAAACCCAACTTAAGTGGAACGTTCTCTTGCCCATAGCTCTATTGCGAATCCGTAGTACACCTACCAGAAGGATGGGCCTCTCTCCTTTTGAAATCATGTACGGGCGACCACCTCCCGTGCTTGGTAACTTAAGGTGGGATTTGAGTCAGTTGGGAGAAGGAATTACCCGGCAGCAGGTTGTAGAGTTGGGTAAGACTATGGAGGAGGTACAGAAATGGGTACAAGATAGATTACCTGTGAATATTTATCCCCCAATTCATAGTTACCACCCAGGCGACCAAGTGTGGATTAAAGAGTGGAATAATGTGCCGTTAGGGCCCAAGTGGAGAGGTCCTTATGTTGTTCTTCTGTCTACCCCTACAGCGATAAAAGTAGCCGAAGTGGCTCCGTGGATACATCACTCCAGGGTTAAACCAGCAGCAGCTGATTCCTGGCAAGTTACAGCAAATCCAGAGAATCCCTGCAAGATCCGGTTAAAACGCACGACTCAGTCGGAGTGACGAGGAACCTTGTAGATTACAAATTTTATTGTTTCAGAGACTTGGTAAGTGAGTGAGAAGGCCATAATAAAGCCTGTCCACTCACCAACGAGTGTATAAGTCAGGGAAAGTCTTGAGGGGACCCCTGTGAAGACGAGCAGAACTCCATTCCCTGCAGTCCTTACATCCTGGAAGCTGAGGTGCCTTCACACGGACGAAGACTGAGGATGACGACGAAAGATGTATTTTTAATAATGTTTATTTATGTGTATTTTTATATTCAGGAAGGTAGAGGTACCAACACTCCTAGCTGTGAGGTATGCATTAAGACTACAAGAACAGGTAACCATATATCCCAGACCCTAATTTGGCATTCGCAATATGAGTGTAAAGGAGATGTATCAAGATGTAGATACTTAAATATAGAATATAGTGTGTGTCATTTAGGAGTAGGAGAACCTAAGTGCTTCAGTCCTGAGTATCAACCCCGTACAATTTGGTTGACTCTCAGAAATGGAGATCCTCAGGGGACCCTAATTAATAAGACGGTATTAGAATCCGTATATTCTTCAGGTGCTCTGCTATTTGATGCGTGTAAAGCAATATCAAGTGGTAGAAAGCCGTGGAATGTATGTGGGGATCTTAGATGGGAGAGGACGTATGGGTCTAACGATAAATATATTTGTCCCAGTAGTAAAAATAAATATGTAAGTCCAAGATGCCCAAATAGAGATTATAACTTCTGCCCATATTGGTCTTGTGTGGGGTGGGCGACTTGGGGACAGACAGCAGACAAGGACATGATTGTGACTAAGTTGCCTACTGATCCATATTGTAAGTCTATGGAATGCAATCCAATCCATATACTTATAAATAACCCTGACAAGTTCTTAGATAAATATGGTAATTTATTTGGGTTTCAAATATATGGGACGGGTTTAGACCCTGGGACAATATTGTTTATAGGGATAGAGACTGATACGGTAACCTCCCAAACTCATCAAGTATACCATTCCTTTTATGAAGAGATGAGCATAGATAATAAGATCCCCCATAATGCTAAAAACTTGTTCATTGATTTAGCCGAGAGTATTGCCGGTAGTCTTAATGTTACCAACTGCTATGTGTGTGGAGGTACTAACATGGGAGACCAATGGCCTTGGGAAGCAAAGGAGGTAATGTCCGGTTCTGAGGCAGTTGACCAATTAATATCTACACAAGCCGACTATCATATGAGTGTTAGAGGTAAATCTGAGTGGAGATTGAAGACCTCCATCATAGGTTATGTTTGCATAGCGAGGAAAGGAATGATGTATAATACTTCTGTAGGAGAATTAACTTGTCTAGGGCAAAAAGCTTATGATGATGATACAAAGAATACAACTTGGTGGTCGGCTTCAAATGTCTCAGAACCATCTAACCCGTTTGCAAGATATGCCAATTTAAAGGACGTATGGTTTGATCTATCCATCACATCTAACTGGAGAGCCCCAGCGAATTTGTACTGGATCTGTGGTAAGAAGGCCTATTCGGAGTTACCACAGGACTGGGAAGGGGCATGTGTGTTGGGTATGTTAAAACCATCCTTCTTCTTGTTGCCTATTGAAACAGGTGAGACTTTAGGTGTTAAAGTGTATGATGTGAATCATAGGAAGAAAAGGGGACCCATAGAGATAGGTGCCTGGGAAGATAATGAATGGCCTCCCAGCGTATTATAGATTATTATGGGCCAGCCACGTGGGCAGAGGATGGTACCTTTGGTTATAGAACCCCTATTTATATGCTCAACCGCATTATAAGGTTACAGGCGGTGGTTGAGATCATTACTAACGAGACATCACAAGCGCTCAATCTTCTAGCGAAGCATAATACCAGGATGAGGACAGCAGTTTACCAAAATAGATTAGCCTTGGATTATCTTTTGGCAGTAGAGGGAGGTGTATGTGGGAAGTTTAACCTGAGCAATTGCTGTCTTCAAATAGATGACGAAGGGCAAGCAATAGCTGAGCTTACTAGCCATATGGTTAAACTAGCGCATGTGCCTACTCAGGTATGGAAAGGGTACAATCCAAGTAGTTGGTTTGGTAGCTGGTATGAGTGGTTTGGAGGGCTTAAGGCAGTGGTAGGTGGAGTCCTACTGATTTTAATGTTGTGTCTACTCCTGCCGTGTCTTATACCCTTAGTAGTTAGGTCTGTGCAAAGCCTGATAGAAAATATAGCAGAGAGGAAGGCTGCTGCACAGATAATGGCAATTTATAAATATAAGGCTCTAGATCAGGGAGAACCAATGCAGGAAGACGAGTGTTGAAGATTCACATCATAGGATAAGTCTGGTCTGGTTCAAAGGTAATTTGTGGTGTATGCAAACCAAGGTTAAGTGATGCCTCAAGTAATTGTAAAATATCAAGAGGCATCAAAGGGGGGAATGTGGTGGAATCTCGGTAAAAATAAATTTAGTAGGCCGAGATTACCACGTGGCATGTGTACGTGCATATGCTGACGTATCGATCAGTTGGTTGCACGAGGCAAGATACGATCAGTAGTGTACGGAGCATGTGCAAGAATACAGGATGTAGTATTCCCCTCCTCCATTGTGCTGGACAAGCCATGCGGTCAAGCAGGAAGTTAATTCTTATTTGTAATGATTGGTCAAGAGAATGTGCGGGTGGAGCTTAATATGGAGGAGTTATGTGCCTATATAGGGAGCCTGCACTATTGTTCAGGGCTCAGAACTTGCTGTATTTTTGGTGACATTAGTCCCTCTGAGTCCCGATCGGTGATCCAATAAAGAATCTCTTCCTTCCTGAAGAAACCTGTGTCCATCCCTCTGTGCTTTGCTTCCGTCAGTTTCTCCGGTATCACTGTGTGTACTGTCTGATGGGGCAAAGCAAGGCATGGTGGTATTGGGTTATTCCCAGAGTACTCTATGTACTGTCTGACAGGGCAAAGCAAGGCATGGTGGTATTGGGGTATTCCCAGAGTACTGTGTGTACTGTCTGACAGGGCAAAGCAAGGCATGGTGGTATTGGGTTATTCCCAGAGTACTCTATGTACTGTCTGACAGGGCAAAGCAAGGCATGGTGGTATTGGGGTATTCCCAGAGTACTCTACGTACTCTCTGACAGGGCAAAGTAAGGCATGGTGGTATCGGGGTATTCCCAGAGTACTGTGCGTACTGTCTGACAGGGCAAAACAAGGTGGTATTGGAGTGTTTTTGCAGATTATTGTACGTACTGTCTGACAGAGCAAAGCAAGGCATGGTGGTATCGTAGTATTCTCAGAGTACTGTACGTACTGTCTGACAGGGCAAAGCAAGGCATGATGGTATAGGGGTATTCACAGAGTACTGTGTGTACTGTCTGACAGGGCAAAGCAAGGCATGGTGGTATTGGGGTATTCCCAGAGTACTGTACGTACTGCCTGACAGGGAAAAGCAAGGCATGGTGTTATTGGGGTAATGAGTAATGTACTCACTGTTGAATGGGAAGAGATGTAGTATTATCGCAGTATTCACAGAGTGCTGTACTCATTCTGAGAATACTCCAATACTAAATCTCTCCTGTCTGACAGTGAATATAGTACTCTGTGAATACTCCGATTCCGCCCCCGTCTGACAGTGAGTATAGTACTCTTAATGTTCTGATACCACCCCTCCCCGCCCCCCCGACAGTGAGTACAGCACTCTGTGATTACTCTGACACCGCCAACCTCTTTTGACAGTGAGTACACCTCCTCCCATTCAACATACTGATAGCCACTAGAGGAGGACTTTCTGCTTTTAACATTGCAGGGTTAAGAAAACAGGGACACTGTACCCTGACCACTACATTGAGATGGGTAGTATCCCTTTAAAAAAATAAATTATGCAATAATATAAAGCCAGGATTGGATTAATTTGACTTGATATGTATTTATTTTTTCATAGAATTTTTATTTGGAGTTTTTATAACAACCATAAATTCAGATTGCTGAAATAGTGGAAAAACTAATCCATTTATCACATTATCCTGGCCGCTATATCTCCCTATTCTGTGTACTCCATTTATCACATTATCCTGGCCGCTATATCTCCCTAGTCGATTTATCACATTATCCGGGCCGCTATATCTCCCTATTCTTTGTACTCCATTCATCACATTATCCTGCCTGCTATATCTCCCTATTCTGCGTACTCGATTTATCACATTATCCTGGCCGCTATATCTCCCTTTTCTGCATACTCGATTTATCACATTATCCTGGCCGCTATATCTCCCTATTCTGCATACTCGATTTATCACATTATTCTGGTTGCTGTATCTCCCTACTCTGCGTACTCGATTTATCACATTATCCTTGCCGCTATATCTCCCTACTCTGTGTACTCGATTTATCACATTATCCTGGCCGCTATATTTACCTATTTGATTTATCACATTATCCTGGCCGCTATATCTCTGTACTCTGCGTACTCGATTTATCACATTATCGTGGCCGCTATATCTCCCTACTCTGCGTACTCGATTTATCACATTATCCTGGCCGCTATATATCCCTACTCTGCATACTCGATTTATCACATTATCCTGGCCGCTATATCTCCCTATTCTGCATACTCGATTTATCACATTATTCTGGTTGCTGTATCTCCCTACTCTGCGTACTCGATTTATCACATTATCCTTGCTGCTATATCTCCCTACTCTGTGTACTCGATTTCTCACATTATCCTGGCCGCTATATCTCACTACACTGCATACTCCATTTATCACATTATCCTGGCCGCTATATCTGCCTACCCTGCGTACTTGATTTATCACATTATCCTGGCCGCTATATCTCCCTATTCTTTGTACTCCATTCATCACATTATCCTGCCTGCTATATCTCCCTATTCTGCGTACTCGATTTATCACATTATCCTGGCCGCTATATCTCCCTACTCTGCGTACTCGATTTATCACATTATCCTGGCCGCTATATTTACCTATTTGATTTATCACATTATCCTGGCCGCTATATCTCCCTACTCTGCGTACTCGATTTATCACATTATCGTGGCCGCTATATCTCCCTACTCTGCGTACTCGATTTATCACATTATCCTGGCCGCTATATCTCCCTATTCGATTTATCACATTATCCTGGCCACTATATCTCCCTACTCTGCGTACTTGATTTATTACATTATCCTGGCCACTATATCTCCCTATACATCGCACTCGATTTATCCCATTATGCTGGCCACTATATCTCCCTACTTTCCGTACTCCATTTATCACATTGTCCTTGCCGCTATATCTTCCTGCTCTGCGTACTCCATATATCACATAATCCTGGCCACTATGTCTCTCTGCAGTGTGTACTCCATTTATCACATTATTCTGGTTGCTACATCTTCCTACTCTGCGTACTCCATTTATCACATTCTAAGCAGATTGTAATTGCCCCAAATGTGTCCAGCAGGAGGTAAATGTTATGTGATGTCTCTGGAAATGCCCGATTGGATCTACTTTATGGCTAACTGCACTAAACGTTAACAGAAAAGCAATGAATTTTAACTTGGCATCTAGGTGGGCCTGGTTTGGGGTCCCAAAGACCAGGAGAGGGTAAGGAATATCACACGCAGAGGATTGGTCACTAAACAAACAAAATGTAATAGATTGAAAATGAAATTGGAAAATATATCCTAAAAGTGCTAATGAAGAATAATGTTGAAATCAGTTATTGTCCTAGTTTGGCTATTTAACTCAATCCAATACATCAGGTTCAACCTTTCACATCTATTGATGCTGTTGATCCAGAAGGCCGCCGCCTTGCATGTCATCAGGGGATTGACGAAGGGGTAATGGCACAATGCGTATAATCCACACAGAAGGATAATAGGAAATAAGGGATGACATACATGTCACCCATTCTACCTCTACTGTTTTTAAAAAAAGTTTTACAGTATAGCTTAACTTTCCCCTTTCTATCTACATTGATATTTTACCCTATAACCATCGTTATGTGTTAATATTTGGGATCGAGGAGTCGTGTGCTGCTAATTATAGTTATGTGTTAATATTTGGGATCGAGGAGTCGCGTGATGCTATAATTATCATTATGTGTTAATATTTGGGATCGAGGAGTCGTCTTATACTATAATTATAAAAAATCAGCACAGTTTTATGAAGCACAAGTCATGTCAAACTAACTTGATTGCGTTCTACGAAGAAGTAAGTTGAAGTATAGATCAGGGTGTTGCCGTGGATGTGATCTACTTGGATTTTGCCAAGGCATTTGATACAGTTCCACACAATAGATTAGTGTTCAAACTCAAGGAAATCGGTCTAGATGAAAATGCTTGTTCTTGGGTAGAACATTGGCTTAAAAAAAGAGTACAAAGATTTGTCATTAATGGTAAATTTTCAAGCTGGACAGAGGTGGCAAGTGATGTCCCTCAGGGGTCTGTTCTGGGACCCCTTCTATTTAACATGTTTATAAATGATCTTGAAGACCGCATTGAAAGTCATGTTTCAGTGTTTGCAGATGGCACAAAACTCTGTAAAGTAATACAATGTGAGAAAGATATTACTTTGCTGCATAGGGATTTACATAGACTGGGGGACTGGGCACTCAAATGGCAGATGAAATTTAATGTTGAAAAATGCAATGTTATGCACTTCGGCGTAAAGAATACACAAGCAACGTATACCCTTAATGGAAGTGAATTAGGGATAACAACACACGAAAAGGACTTGGGAATTGTTATAGACAACAAACTATGCAACAATGTGCAATGTCAATCAGCAGTGGCTAAGGCCAGTAAGGTATTGTCATGCATGAAAAAGGGCATATCATTTTGCCTCTTTATAAATCGCTGGTAAGCCCACATATTGAATATGCTATGCAATTTTGGGCACCTGTTCTTAAGAAGGATATTATGGCACTAGAAAAAGTGCAGAGGCGGGCTACAAAATTAATAAAAGGAATGGAACATATCGGCTATGAAGAAAGGTTAACAAATTTAAACCTATTTAGTTTAGAAAAACGTCGCCTGAGAGGGGATATGATAACATTATACAAATATATTCGGGGCCAATACAAACCATTGTGTGTAAATCTATTCACAAACCGGACTTTACATAGGACACAAGGCCATGCGTTTAGACTGGAAGAAAGAAGATTTCGTCTAAGGCAAAGGAAAGGTTTTTTATACTGTAAGAACAATAAGGATGTGGAATTCTCTGCCTGAAGAAGTGGTTTTATCAGAGTCCATACAGATGTTCAAACAGCTACTAGATGCATACTTGCAAAAACAGAATATTCAAGGATATAATCTTTCAATGTAGGGTAATAAGTGCTTGATCCAAGGATTAATCTGACTGCCAATCTGCGGTCAAGAAGGATTTTTTTCCCTAGCTTGTTGCAAAAATTGTGCTTCAAACTGGGTTTTTTGCCTTCTTTTGGATCAACAGCAAAAAACAACTGTGAGGAAGGCTGAACTTGATGGACTCAAGTCTCTTTTCAGCTATGTAACTATGTAACTATATGTTAATATTTGGGATTGAGGAGTAGTGTGATGCTAATTATCATTATGTGTTAATATTTTGGATCAAGGAGGCGTGTGATGCCCTCTGGAACTTTTGGGAATATTAGAAATGCTAGAAGCATTTGTGAGTCATGGTATTTCTGAGAAGTGTATGTGAGCTTCCCATACAGTACACGTTCCATTTTGAAATAAATAAAGTAATAGGCCTGGAATAAAGCCCTGAATTACCTAATATTAGTTGGGACTTGTTTAATAATAAGCTGAATAATCGACACAGCGCAGACATACATTGCTCACAGCTTAAACATTTACTAAAAGAATCTCATCACGTTTAACTTCAGTTGTCCAAATCCTGGGAATTATTGGAAAAATAAATGGGTGAGAAGATAATTATAATGTTATAATAAATCCTTAAAGGGGCACTCCACCATAACAACTATATATTATTGTGTTATTTCAGCTTATTGTATTATTACAGCTCATTGTAAAATTCTAATGGCCAATTAGAATATACTAAAATCAAATACACTCAAATATATAAAAAGAAATATATAAAAAAAAAGTGCATAAAGGTGATAGTATTAAAGTCCCCATTAGAATTTTAGATTCAGATTACCAAAATAAAGTATTTGGATTTTCATTATTGGGCTCTTGGTTCCTGCAATATAGGAGTGTAGTCCTTAATTACACAACGTGTTGAAAAAGAGCCTTAAGAGTGGTTCCATACTTGTGAGTATAATATACTTTTATTCTTTACTAAATACTGGTTACAGACTATATTGCACCATATGTTTTTTTGTTTGAGCTCTAGCCACATCGTGGGAAAGTAGTTGAATTGAAGAAGGGGAAAGGTCGCCTTTACGGACCTGAGAGCATTTATCCCTGAGCTTGGTTGATAGCTCAGAAATATGTGAGTGGTTCCTTATATAGAGCAATATTAAGTATACTGGATTGCAGTTTCACACTACGAGAATTTAATCTCTCTTTCAGATCATTGTCTTTATATCATCAACACTGTGGCTTTTTTGGAGTGACAGCCATTCAGACTCTGGACGATTTTATATTTGTATGTAGCGCTACACCTTCTTTTGTATTTTTGTTTTGTGATTAGTGTATGAGGAAAGATTACAGCTCATTTTATCATTACAGCTCATTGTATTATTACAGCTCATTGTATTATTACTGCTCATTATATCATTACAACTCATTGTATTATTACTGCTCATTGTGTCATTACAGCTCATTGTATTATTACTGCTCATTGTGTCATTACAGCTCATTATATCATTACAGCTCATTGTATTATTACAGCTCATTGTATCATTACAGCTCATTGTATCATTACAGCTCATTGTATAATTGCAGCTCAGCATATCATTAGATCAGGGTTGCAGTTTCTGAGCAGGTTTACATAAATACAGTGTATTCCATGGCACCCTACACCCATTGCACTGCTTTGATGGTCTGCAGAAGTAATGACCACAATGAAGTGGGAACACTACCACTGAAACACTGTGTTTCCTGAAGCGGTGGATCCATGTTGGTATCCAGTGTCCGAAGTGCAGTTCTCAGCTGTGTGTAGATGAGGTGGTGCTGGTTCAGCTGGTGAAATCAGGAGTGTTTGCAAAGTGTCACAGGCATGTATGTACGTAGCGGGGAATGTGGTGCGACTAAAAGAAAGACTACCCACTTATCCCCCCAATAATGACAGACAATGCATATTGGATGAAACATGGCACAGCATTTATTAAAACTTACAACTGTAGGACACATCTGAACTTTATTCTTTTCCTTTAATTCAAATATAAATAAACACATAAATATATATATACATACCATAATTAACATATAAATTAACACTTAGTGCCCTACAGCCTCCAACTTAAATAACTGTCCTTGCCAACGAACTTAACCAGGTGCCTATGCACCAAAAACTTTACCCACTGGTGTCTCACCTCCCCCCTCGTCCAAACCAAAAATTCCCATCATCTTAAATGCTCTGCCACCAGCTGGCTCTTAGCTCGGTGGGCACGTCCTATTCAGGGCCGTCTTTAATAACGAATGGACCCTGGGCAAGTGTTTGCTTGGGCCCCCTGTGCCCTGCCGCTCTCGCCCCTCACTCCCTGGTATGCAATCACGGCATCCATCCCAACGCAGTGGCGGTACTAAAGTAGAATGAATTTTATTGGGACCCCAATTGCAAGGTTGGACTAAAGGTAGAACCCCATCTGTCGTGCAACTCCAACAATGCTTTGACAGCTGGGACTCTACCAATTTCCCATGCTTGCAGGGTTGTATTTAGCACTGAGCCATGTTGGTATGTTTGAATGTAAGCATGTGTTTGTATGGAGTATGTTTGTGTGAATGTGTTTGTATGTGGTACTGGAGTTTGAATGCAAGTGTGCATTTATGTGTAGTGTTTGTTTTTGAATGTAGGAGTGTGCTTGTATGTAGTGTTGACGTTTCAATGCAGGAGTGTGTTTTATATGTAGTGTTGAAGTTTGAATGGAGGGGTGTATTTGTATTTAAAGTTGCGGCTCAGATGCACAGGTACACACTCTGATGCACAAGCAGATACACAGATACATACACTGACTACATACAGATAAACAGGCACATACACTGACAGACACACTGACACAGGTACATATATTGACACACACACAGACACATACACTGGTAGGCGTACTGACAGACATACTGACACAGGCACATATACAGACATACTGACACACAGACACATATACCGACATACTGACACACACACACACACATACACTGATCAACATACTGACACACATACACTGACAGAAATACTGACACCCACACACTGACAGATATACTGACACCCACATACACTGAGAAATACTGACACACACAGGCACATACACTGACACACACAGACTGATATACTGACACACACACACAGACATACTGGCACACAGACAGATATACTGACACATGCATACACATGCACTAACAGACATACTGATGCACTGACAGACATACTGACACATACACATACTGACACACACAGATATACACACACATATATACTGACACACAGACAGACAGACATACTGACACACACACACAGACATACTGACACACACACAGACATGCTGACACACACACACATACACTAACACACACATACACTACCACACAAACACACACACTAACACACATACACTAACACACACTAACACACACACACTAACACACATACACATACACTAACACACATACACACACACTAACACACATACACACACACTAACACACATACACTAACACACAAACACACACACTAACACACATACATACACTAACACACACATACACTAACACACAAACACATACACTAACACACACATACATACACCAACACACAAACACTAACACACAAACACACACACACTAACACAAACACATACACTAACACACACATACACACATTTTTTTTTTTTTAAATGTAATCCCCCCAGCCTCCTTACCTTTTGGAGTGCTGGGGGGATTCCCTGGGGTCCAGTGGTGCTGCTGGGCTCCTGGGCGGGTGGCCGGTCGGGCGGGCAGGAAGGCGGGCGCGCGAGGGAGCACTCACTGCTTCCTCTTCAGCTCCCTCGCGCGCCGCGTAGGGATGCCGGCGCCGGAAGATGACGTCATCTTCCGGCTCCGGCATCAGTGCGGTGCGCGAGGGAGCTGAAGAGGAAGCAGTGAGTGCTCCCTCGCGCGCCCGCCTTCCTGCCCGACCGCCACCCGCCCGCCGGGGTCAGCGGGGCCCACGGGGCAGGTGCCTCGGGCCCCCCAAGAGAAACTGGGCCCGGGGCAGCTGCCCCGTTTGCCCCGCGTTAAAGACAGCCCTGGTCCTATTCGGTAACTTACCTTACAGAGCAGGGGAGGGTGAGACCCACCATGTCCATCTCCTGACATTCCATCTGCTCCCCAACCCTGTTGGCAAGGACACGCTCCCCGCTAGCTGTGACAAAACAAAAACAGAAAATTAGGGTGGGTGGGAGGGAAGGTGTTTGCTGGCCAGAATCCCAAAAGGCACTGAGGTAAGGTGATCCATGCCCCACTACAAACCCATAACCACTCCCCTAAACACATATAGCCACTCCCCATACACATACAGCCACTCCCCTAAACACATATAACCACTCCCCTAAACACATACAGCCACGCCCCTAAACACATACCGCCACTCCCATATACACATACAGCCACGCCCCTAAATGCATATAGCCACGCCCCTAAACACATATAGCCACTCCCCTAAACACATACAGCCAATCACTAGCACCGTCCCCACACTCATACATGTGCCCTTGCCCGTTTAGCTATGCTGACTCCCCAGGGCCTGATTCACCAGATGAGTGTGACTGGGCGATGGCAAGGTTGGTGTTTGTGGTGTAGCAGAGGAGGGAGCTCCTGGTTACATTGTAGCTATATGTGGCATTGAACCCCAAGAGCCTTGGATGACTTAATTCCAGGACTACGTTACCAGATCTTTAACTAACTGTATTTAAAAGCTGACAGCGAGACTCTCTCATTAATGAAGCATTTCCTTTATATACAGGCTTGGCTAGGGGGAGCTTTATTTATATACAGGCGTGGCTAGGGGGAGCTTTATTTATATACAGGCATGGCTAGGGGGAGCTTTATTTATATACAGGCGTGGCTAGGGGGAGCTTTATTTATATACAGGCGTGGCTAGTGGGAGCGTTATTTATATACAGGCGTGGCTAGGGGGAGCTTTATTTATATACAGGCGTGGCTAGAGGGAGCTTTATTTATATACAAGCGTGGCTAGAGGGAGCTTTATTTATATACAGGCGTGGCTAGGGGGAGCTTTATTTATATACAGGCGTGGCTAGTGGGAGCTTTATTTATATACAGGCGTGGCTAGGGGGAGCTTTATTTATATACAGGCGTGGCTAGGGGGAGCTTTATTTATATACAGGCGTGGCTAGTGGGAGCGTTATTTATATACAGGCATGGCTAGGGGGAGCTTTATTTATATACAGGCGTGGCTAGAGGGAGCGTTATTTATATACAGGCGTGGCTAGGGGGAGCTTTATTTATATACACAAGTGGCTAGGGGGAGCTTTATTTATATACAGGCGTGGCTAGGGGGAGCTTTATTTATATACATGTGTGGCTAGGGGGAGCTTTATTTATATACAGACGTGGCTAGGGGGAGCTTTATTTATATACAGGCGTGGCTAGGGGGAGCTTTATTTATATACAGGCGTGGCTAGGGGGAGCTTTATTTATATACAGGCGTGGCTAGGGGGAGCTTTATTTATATACAGGCATGGCTAGAGGGAGCGTTATTTATATACAGGCGTGGCTAGGGGAGCTTTATTTATATACAGGCATGGCTAGGGGGAGCTTTATTTATATACAGGCGTGGCTAGGGGGAGCTTTATTTATATACAGGCACGGCTAGGGGGAGCTTTATTTATATACAGGCGTGGCTAGGGGGAGCTTTATTTATATACAGGCGTGGCTAGGGGGAGCTTTATTTATATAAAGGCGTGGCTAGGGGGAGCTTTATTTATATACAGGCATGGCTAGGGCGAGCTTTATTTATATACAGGTGTGGCTAGGAGGAGCTTTATTTATATGCTGGCGTGGCTAGGGGGAGCTTTATTTATATACAGGCATGGCTAGGGCGAGCTTTATTTATATACAGGTGTGGCTAGGGGGAGTTTTGGGGGCTGAAATCCCAGCTGTTTGCCTCTGTAGCTGGGATTTCCAGCGTTGGTTAGATTTTCCCTGCCATTTTAAACCTGGTCACTGCTTTAAAAAAAATAAAGATTAGCATAGTGTCCACCAGAAAACAAAAAGGGCAGGGTACCCTCAAAAAGGGGAACCTGCACAAAAGTGTGTCTGGGCGACCACAAAAGGGGATAACCCTCACATATACGTGTAAGAAGAAGACAGATAAGACCCACAGGGTCAAAATTGGGAAGCCCCCTGATGAAATGATATGTGTATAAAACGTAACTTTTAATAAGGAAATTTAAAACCGTCCATATAAATAATCAAAAATAAATTAAAATTAAAAATCAAAAAGGTTTGAGAAAATAGGGAGACCAGAGAGAAAATAAATGAAAAATAAAAAATAAATAATAAATAAATCAGCCTCAGAAGAAGGCGCGTTTCACAGCGCCGAAACACATGTTAGGCAGGCAGAAGGCAGGGAGACCAGTTAGTTTCGTTTCAATCTTAGTCATTGGTAGATTTGGAGGAATTTCTTTGGCGTTGTGGTTGGGTGTTTAGGGCTTTTCCAACGAGTCTTTAGCTATCCTAAGGCAGTGGGGAACACAATCTGGCGTGTGGGGGGTCTTTTACTTGAAGTGGATATTAGGCGAGGTTACTTTGTACCTCTCTTTTCACAATCGTATCGACATCCTCCACATTCAGATACTTTTTGTATCGCAATTCAGATACTATGTAGCCGTGTATCCACCCAGAGCCTCCTAAATAGCAGCTCCAGCCATTACTACATTACCAGACTGAGATATGAATGCAATGGGGGGGGGGAATAAGAGACATATTCACTTATATGACCTTAGAGCTAGAAGCCATTTGCTTATAAGGTATCTTTATATACCCCCTGCATTACTTTCCATTTATTTTTCATTTATTTTCTCTCTGGTCTCCCTATTTTCTCAAACCTTTTTAATTTATTTTTGATTATTTATATTGACGGTTTTAAATTTCCTTATTAAAAGTTACGTTTTATACACATATCATTTCATCAGGGGGGCTTCCCAATAGTGTCCGCCAGCCCTTGTAGGGGGAGTGGGCGATGTCCCAGATGACAGGTAGTGGTGTTGGGAAACAGATCTTTACTGCAAACCCCTCTGTTAGTTAGGTAACATGGCGGGTTCGCATTGAATACCTGGCACACAGTATGTGCTTATTCCAGCTTTCACTGAGATCCTGCAGAGGTGGTTCACAGGTTTCAAGGAGGGAATATAACATAGAAGGCGGGATATGTCATGATATATCTCTGTGTTCGGGTCACAGAGTTTTCCTTGGGCTCAAGCAAGGTATTTCAGAATCAACGCCATGGCTGACTTGAGCCACCATCTTCCCAAGGTACGATCGCTGAGTGCATCTTTCCTATATCACCGTGTGAACGCAGGTCTGATATCCACATAACTAAGCATTCTCCAAGCATTTTAATCTAGTAACAAATAAATATATTCCACTGAAAGGTTATTCCATGATTCTGTAACTCTAAAAGAGGAATGCAACACGGCCCGCTTCTACTCCAAAACGTAGCGAGGAACGCAATGTATACGGAGAGATTCAAACTGGTAGAGAAACAACTGGATCATTTAACTCCATATTACTGAGACGTGTGACTCCTGGTCCCATTGTACAGTGCTACGGAATTTGCTGGCGCTATATAAATAATAAAATAATAATAATAATAATGTATCCTCACATGTTCTTAATGCACACTGTACTGATAAGCACTTACATATGGGAGCATTTTATCTCGTGATGACAGACAAATATCTCCTATAATTCATTGTGTGGTTCCTGATTGCATTAAGCAGCTTGTTACTGTCACAAACTGTTACAAGTGTATGATATATAACCTCCTACAGCTAACTGGACAGGGTTTTTAAGATAAGTGAATGCAGATGCCTTGAAGAAAGGAGATATTTTGTCTCAAATTTTGTTCTGCATCACCTGTTTATCTGTCATCGCAGGCCTATGTCATGATACGGCCATTTAACCTGCAGAAGATCACACATAGCTTATTGCATGAAAAAGCTGCAAGAATATGTCAAACTACAGATTTGCTAACCTTCTGGCATGTAATGTGACCGAGGGTTGGATGTGTAGGGACAAGCAGAGACACCGATGTTTGTGTTTCCAAGATGTTTTCTAAACTACAAGGACTTAAAGGCCTGTACTGTTCATGTACTGTATAAATCCGTAAACAGACTGATTGACCACACTGACAGACTGACTGACCACACAGAAAGGCTGAATGACCAAGCTGACAGACTGACCATGTTAACAAACTGACTGACCACGCTGACAGACTAACTGACCAAGCAGGCAGACTGATTGACCACACAGACAGACTGAATGACCAAGCTGACAGACTGCCCACGCTAACAAACTGACTGTCCATGCTGACAGACTGACTGCCCACGCTAACAATGACAGACTGACTGACCACGCTGACAGACTGAATGACCACACAGACAGACTGAATTACCACGCAGACAGAATGACCACGTTAACAAACTGGCTGACCACACTGACAGACTGAATGACCACTCTAACAGACTGACTGACCACACAGACAGACTGAATGACCATGCTGACAGACTGACTGACCACTCTAACAGACTGACCATGCAGACAGACTGACTGACCATGCTTACAGACTGACTGACCATGCAGACTGACTGACCACACTAAAAGACTGACTGACCATGCAAACAGACTGACTGACCACGCTAACAGACTGACTGACTAGGCTGACAGACTGACTGACCACACTAACAGACTGACCACGCAGACTGACTGACTGACCACACTAACAGACTGACTGACCACGCAGACTGACTGACCACACTAACAGACTGACTGACCACGCAGACTGACTGACTGACCACACTAACAGACTGACTGACCACGCAGACTGACTGACTGACCACACTAACAGACTGACTGACTAAGCACACTAACAGACTGACTGACCACGCAGACTGACTGACTAAGCACACTAACAGACTGACTGACCATGCAGACAGACTGACTGACCACGCTAACTGACTGACTACACTAATAGACTGACCACGCAGACTGACTGACTGACCACACTAACAGACTGACTGACCACGCAGACTGACTGACCACACTAACAGACTGACTGACCACGCAGACTGACTGACCACGCTGACAGACTGACCACGCAGACAGACTGAATGACCATTCTGACAGACTGACTGACCACTCTAACTGACTGACCACGCAGACAGACTGAATGACCAGGCTGACAGACTGACTGACCACACTAACAGACTGACTGACCACGCAGACTGACTGACTAAGCACACTAACAGACTGACTGACCACGCAGACTGACTGACTGACCACACTAACAGACTGACTGACCACGCTGACAGACTGACCAGCCACGACCACGCTGACAGACTGGAGTGCATCGAGGGGTATATTCGTCCTTGTCTGTGGGGTGTGTTCCATACAGGAACTGGGCATGGTCAGGATGTGCTGGTGTGAGGTAGGCCCCGACTTTGCGTTTTCGTTGATGAGCTTTGGGTTGTGTAAAAAGGGCATTGATCGATGCAGCTGGGGTCCCTGAGTCTGGACCTGGTAATGAAAATACTGGATGCCTGCATATTTCGTGAATTTGGGCCAGATTGTATAGAGCAAGTGGGAGCTGTTGTAAATGGTGTCTGGTCCGTCTCAGCGTCAAGCTGAAAGTGACACACAAAGGCCCTGGGGCTAAGATACACACAAAAGGGGCTGGGGGAAGAGACATATAGAGGGACTGGAAGGAAGTAAGATACACACAAGGGGATATGAAATTCAAAAAAGGGGTTAAGAGAAACACAGGTGAAGATGCTTTTATACAATGAGCTGTAATTGTACAATAAGCTGTAATGATACAATGAGCTGTAATAATACAATGATATGTAATAATACAATGATATGTAATGATACAATGAGATGTAATGATACAATAAGCTGTAATAATACAATGAGATGTAATAATACAATGAGATGTAATGATACAATACGCTGTAATAATACAATGAGATGTAATAATACAATGAGATGTAATGATACAATGAGATGTAATGATACAATAAACTGTAATAATACAATGAGATGTAATGATACAATAAGCTGTAATAATACAATGATATGTAATAATACAATGATATGTAATGATACAATGAGATGTAATGATACAATAAGCTGTAATAATACAATGAGATGTAATAATACAATGAGATGTAATGATACAATACGCTGTAATAATACAATGAGATGTAATAATACAATGAGATGTAATGATACAATGAGATGTAATGATACAATAAACTGTAATAATACAATGAGATGTAATGATACAATAAGCTGTAATAATACAATGATATGTAATAATACAATGATATGTAATGATACAATGAGATGTAATGATACAATAAGCTGTAATAATACAATGAGATGTAATGATACAATAAGCTGTAATGATACAATAAGCTGTAATGATACAATAAGCTGTAATAATACAATGAGATGTAGTGATATAATAAGCTGTAATAATGTAAGAAGCAGTGATTATAAGATAAGGTGTAATAGAGAGAGGCCAGCAGGTTCCCTCACAATACAAGAGTGTGTCCCTCAGGCCAATCTCTTCTGAATCCTACTTCCTCCTGATTCCATCACTGTTTGCAGGGGGGTCTGGAAGCTTTGGCCTGGGGTACAAGAACAAATGAATGGTCTTCTCTGCACACAAAACTCATAAATCCTGGGAAATATCCCAAAAGGTCAGTCCTGACCTTGAAACCTACGCACAAACTCACACAGTACTGAGGTAGCGGAGTCCCTGCACAATTCCTGCCTCCCCCCCCCCCCAATGCAGGCATCTCAAAGCAACCCAGCTGCATTTAATTTAAAAAAAAACCGGATCTGTGAGGCTCTGGTCTACAACCTCTGTATGCTAGTCACCAGAGACCATTGCCTCCTGGCCAGAAGAATCATGTAGTGTCTGCTGTACAATCTGGCTAGTGGACACAAGTTCAAAACATTTCTGACATGTCACGTGTCGATGACTGATTCTAAACGTTTAATCGTAGACCAAGTATTTAACCATTTAACAATGTTTCTACACGTTTAGTGAACTTAACAAAGTGCCATAAAATCAGAAGGATGCATATTCCTTCATCTCTGAATCACTGGAGTAAGTTACTAGAATCTCCTTAATTTTATCTGGAAAAGGCAGCGGTTGCTAGACAGGTGCCATTAATTTGGAGGTACCCATTGAAGGATTACCAGTAGACTTGGCTTCCACAGGCGCTATGGATCAGACATTGTTTAAATTTCCTATTGTCTCCATTGCTGAATGTTCATTTATTTTTTCACAACTTGAAGTGGGAATCCGTGAGCTTCTGCAAATCGGTTTAAAGAGTTTTGTTCAAAGTTAAGTGGTACAGCAATCTTCTGAAACGGCAAATCATTAGATGGACCAACCGTGGCTTTAATTAGCATCACGTTTAACAGAGCTTAGTTTGGGACACACACGTTGCGGGGATGAATAAAATTCACAATGGTTGCTTTTGGAGAAGAATAGGATCTTCAGGCAAAACAGCTAAGTGCTTGGATTGCAAATGAAAATGTGGCAGATTTTGTTAATGAAAGCGACACAATCGCCACCAGTCAGGCCTTGAAGCAGAAATGAGTTACCTCTTAATTTGACATCGTGAGACTTCGCAATGGTGTGTAACATACACACACACCCTGAGTTCTGGTCCCTAGTGTCCCTGAGCAGTGACTCATGCCAAAAAGGAGTGAATGGTGGGGTGAACATCGCAAAAACCTGAATCCCGTCTCTAAAGCGCAAAGAACACAAAACATGTTTGAGCAACAGTCGCAAGAATAGAAGAATGAGGAATTAAACAAACACATTATTCCCTCATTTGACAATACTTTTATATTTTTACAATTTTTGTCTTTCATGTATGTTTTTATAAATCTTTTACCTCTGTTGACTTAAATTCATCTTTTTACACCTTTTTTTCTAAAAGTGCTTCCTTTTTGTTTCGGAAAAGACACAGGTTCAAATCTTACAATGTTTTTTATTCTGTGAATATCTATTGAGATTTGCATGTTGCAAACATGTCTCGCTGCCTTTACTGTCTACAGAGAGTTCCCATTTTGGGTTAGTAAGAACTTTTTGCATCAGTCACATTTTTAGAAATTCCTTGTTAATGGCATTGCGCATCATAATCTATCTAATCTGTAACCATTAATGGCAAAGATTTCACCAATCCTCAAACCTGAAGTCAAAGCAATTGCACATTTTACACCAAAGTTACTGAGCCAAAAAACAGCTGACTTTTTTTCTTCAACCATCTTGCAACATTTAGGCCAACATGCATAGACGTGCGCAGCCTATTGCATTAGGGTGTGCACCCTAAAGCACAAACACACACCGCGTGTATATGCATGTGTGTATATATATATATATATATATACATACACACACATATACACGCGGCATACATACATACATATACACACACACACACACACACAAATATATATATATATACACACACATACATACATACACTGCTGTGTGTGTGTGTGTGTGTGTGTGTAAGGGTGCTATGTGTGAGGGTGCTGTTAGTGTGATGTGTGTTGAGGATGCTGTTTGTGTGCTGTGTGTGTGAGGGTGTTTGTGTGTGTGTTTGTTAGGGTCCTGTTAGTGTGCTGTGTGTGTGAGGGTGCTGTGTGTGTGTGTTTGTGAGGGTGCTGTTTCTGTGCTATGTGTGAGAGGGTGCTGTATGTGTGTGAGGGTGCTGTATGTGTGTGGGTGCTGTGTGTGTTTGGGTGCTGTATGTGTGTGAGGGTGCTGTGTGTCTGTGTGTGCTGTATGTGTGTAGGTGCTGTGTGTGTGGGTGTTTGTGCTGTATGTGGGTGGGGGGATTCTTGTTCCTGCTGCTTTCCTTGGTGGTCCAGTGGAGAGTGAACTCTAGCCCCTAAGCAACGCTCAGATCTCGCAAGAGGAACCCGGCAGAGCTGCCGGCAATAGCTCCCTGGGTCCTCTCCTGCCTCCCTCACTGCCTGTGGGTTTGTGGGGAGGGAGGCTGAGAGCAGAGCCGGCAGGGGAGATCCTGAGATCTCTCCTGCCGTTCTCACTCCATAGGCGTGCCGCAGGGATTAGGGTATGCCCAGGCACAACAGGCACACCCCGTGCGCACGCCTATGCCAACATGGTCATATTGAGGTAAGTGCAATTGGTTGATTTTTTTCACCCAGTTCACCACAAGTTGTTATTTAGTGAATCGATCTCCTTAATGCTAATGAATGAGACCTCTTGCCGTAGGGGCCCAATAAAACCCACAGACCTGCAGAATGCAGGTTATGATAATTATATTCATCTCAGTGAGTTGGGAAAGCCAGATGTCTCTAGATGTTACAACTACAAAACATTTTTGTATTAAACAGAAAATTAGAGAAATTAAGCAAATTTTATATTAATAAATAGTGCTGCCCCTTCCGATTGTAAAGCGCCCAGAATACGGCAGCTTTCCTCCAACAGCAACAGCAGGATAGGAGCTGGATGCAGCCAGCAGACAAACTCAGGAGCCTCTCTAAAAAAATAAAACTAGTTTAAAAGTATATTTACAAAAAAAAAGGTAAAAAGTAAAAAAAAAAATTGCTCCCACTGGAAGGCTATTCCAGGTATCTACTACCCTTTCTATATCACTGTTACTGCTCCCACTGGAAAGCTATTCCAGGAATCTACTACCCTTTCTATATCACTGATACTGCTCCCTCTGGAAGGCTATTCCAGGTATCTACTACCCTTTCTATATCACTGTTACTGCTCCCACTGGAAGGCTATTCCAGGTATCTACTACCCTTTCTATATCACTGTTACTGCTCCCACTGGAAGGCTATTCCAGGTATCTACTACCCTTTCTATATCACTGTTACTGCTCCCTCTGAAAGGCTATTCCAGGTATCTACTACCCTTTCTATATCACTATTAGCTTTTACCGCTCCCACTGGAAGGCTATTCCAGGTATCTACTACCCTTTCTGTATCACTGTTGCTCCCTCTGGAAGGCTATTCCAGGTATCTACTACCCTTTCTATATCACTGTTACTGCTCCCACTGGAAGGCTATTCCAGGTATCATCTTCCCTTTCTATATCACTGTTACTGATCCCACTGGAAGGCTATTCCAGGTATCTACTACCCTTTCTGTATCACTGTTACTGCTCCCACTGGAAGGATATTCCAGGTATCTACTACCCTTTCTATATCACTGATACTGCTCCCTCTGGAAGGCTATTCCAGGGATCTACTACCCTTTCTATATCACTGTTACTGCTCCCACTGGAAGGCTATTCCAGGTATCTACTACCCTTTCTATATCACTGTTACTGCTCCCACTTGAAGGCTATTCCAGGTATCTACTACCCTTTCTATATCACTGTTACTGCTCCCACTGGAAGGCTATTCCAGGTATCTACTACCCTTGCTATATCACTGTTACTGCTCCCACTGGAAGGCTATTCCAGGTATCTACTACCCTTTCTATATCACTGTTACTGCTCCCACTGGAAGGCTATTCCAGGTATCTACTACCCTTGCTATATCACTGTTACTGCTCCCACTGGAAGGCTATTCCTGGTATCTACTACCCTTTCTATATTACTGTTACCGCTCCCACTGGAAGGCTATTCCTGGTATCCACAACTCTTTATGTATCACTATTAGCCCTTAGTACATCCAATGAACAGGGTGCGTTATAAGAAATAATCGCTGAACTGCTCGTACACGGCTACTTTCCTGATCCATTTAGAATGAGTATTTTTAGCAAATAATATAATTAATAAATATGAATTTGGGCTCTATTGCCATCTGCAGTCTGTTGTGGTGTGTTTGTTTTCTGCCACATTAATAATGTAATGGTTTCAAATAGTCATTATATGGGTTAACCCTTACATTGCTGTCATACTCCCACCAAGGCGTGCTTGAGACCTGAGAAAGATGCCTCTATTACCGCTAAAACAATCTTTTCACATGGGGCAGGAAAGCTCTCATTACGAGCTCCCTCAAAGAACAATCTTCTTATGTTTTTGTTTCATTGTTCGCCTGAGTTTTCTTTTTCGGGGGAAGTTTTTGACAAAGAGAAAGCTGCGTGACCTTTTAACCTTGATTTCATTTTTCACAGGGATGGTGGGGGGTGGTTGAGGGGGGTTGTTCTTTGCCCATTGAGCCAGAAAGGGAGCTAGGGGGGAACACAAAAGACTTTGTAGTGACAAACTTGAGATCCATAAATGTTCCACCCTGAATCCCTTGGGATGTTTAAGGGGAACACAGTGAAAAATCGATGAAATGATTTCTTACATCGCAGCTGAGGATTTTAGGGGTATCTTGACGTATAATCCATCTGTCTTCCTACCATTAGCACTCTGAGCAGTGTAGATCATCGCCCGTTACATCGGCGTTAAAGAGGCAGTCTCCTCCACCTTAACCAAGAACAGTCACATAGGAGATTTGTGCACAAACTAATAGCTACAAATGGGTTCATTTCTAAATTTACTTTGAATGTCTGACTGTCAGGGCTCATCCAGAGCATAATGCAAACTAAATTGAAGGCACACTCCGGGCACCATAACAACATCCTCAGAGTGAAGGAGGTTCCCCTAGTATCAGATTACCTCATGGGGCTAAACCATTAACCCCAAAATCTCAGTGTGGCGCCTGTTAGCTCTGTTGCTGACCATGACATTCTGTTGCAGTCCCAGGCTTGAATTAGGAAGTCTCAGACTGTGATAAAGATATGTATCGTGGTCAGCGGCACTGGATCAACATTTCATTAACTTCTGGCAGTAAGCTGCACCCAGGAACCTCCTCGCGCCGTCAAACTCTCATCCCGATGAAGTTGTTATGGTTCTCAGAGTGTTCGTTTAATCTCTTACAGTGCTGGATTCATGCATGTGGTACTAGTAGAATGGCCACTCATGTGTTTCTCTATAAATGCCAGAACATAGAAGAGTGCGTCTGGTGCACCATAGGGCAGTAATCTAAAACTCTGCACACTGCAAACTGCACCCCTTACACCGCACCCCACATCCCCCCAATCCGCACTCCTCACACAGCATCCCGCACTCTGTACTTCACAACCTGCAAACCGCACTCCTCACACTGCATCCCGCACTCTGCACTCCTCACACTGCATCCCGCACTCTGCACTCCACACCCCGCACTCCTCACACTGCATCCCGCACTCTGCACTCCACACCCCGCACTCCTCACACCGCATTCCGCACCCAATTAAACACATCAATAACTTCTACTCTGTGAGAAAATAAGGTGCGTCTCCAGAATTTATTCTCAGCATAGGATACAAATACCGTATTTTTCTGTGTATAAGACGCCCCCAAATATAAGACGACCCCTATTTTCTGAGCCCAAAATTTAAAAAAAATATATTTTAAACATCAAATAGAGCAACTTTAATATTTTAGAGGTGACTTCTGAGGAGAACAACACACTTCTGATTCTCATGCCTCCCTTGAGCTACGATACTCTGTGAATTTAATTACTATATAGTGCATGCTGGGAGACTACAGCTCCCACAATGCAGCAGGTGGTGTGAGGGCATGCTGGGACATCACAGTAGTATTCCCTCTGTTCCCTGATCCCCATTTCCTCTAAATATAAATCAGAAAGCAAGACCTACCTGCGGTGGAGCAAACCTTAACATGGCTACTCCTTTTGTGGTGTGACATGTCTCTGGAGCTCCGTTGGTGGTACGTGTTGATGTCTACTACAGCTCCCACTTATATAGGGACCTCTTCCTCCTTGCCATAGCATTCAGAAGTCTACAGGCCCTGCTTCATGTCGCTCTGGGCCAATGACCTGGATCCAGATTGGGTTCTAATTGGGAGCGAGCGCAACATGGTCCAAGTTTTTCTATAATACAGACCTGCTCTCACTATGGGGCTGCGGGGCTGGGAGGCCAATTATGTGTGTGGGCCGTGGCACACTAAAACGCGGCAGGTGCCATCTTGGCTTTGGCCCTGATCTCAAGTGTTTTTTTAAACCCCTGCAATGACATTCCGTGTATAAGAAAAACCCCAATTTTAGACTAAACATTTTTTTGAAAAAAAAACAAAGTCTCATACATGAAAAAATACGGTGTATGCAGAATTAATGAACCTTTCCTTTATTTATTTACATCTATATTCATATTAGTAAAAATAGGAAAATTGTCAGGAGCCGATGTTTTATTGCTGACAGAATCGCTGATATTACATTGGCCTTCTCTTTGAATTTGTTGTAGCTAACTCTGATTGCTCCTTCTCCACAACTTTATCTCTAGCATGTTTCGATATTTCATTGGATCCTGACGATACTGTAGATATGTAAACGGACACTGTAGGCACCATGACCACTTCAACTGTTTGAGTGACATGCTTTGTGATTTAGTCACCGTTTATCAGAGATAGACGTAAACTGACCTCGGCTTCACTCCATACTTGGAGTAGTGGGCAGTAGTTGACGAAGTAGCAGCTGAACGCTGTCCTGGTATGAATTGGTATAGGGCAACATATCTGAAATGGAGTCTGGACTGCAGGCTGCCAGGGACCGAGTGTCTCTGCTAATCTTTGGGTAAACCATTTAGCAATAATGCGGCACCCAGAGCCCACGGAAGTTAAAGTGGTCATGGTGCCTACAGTTTATCTTTAACAAATTCTAGCACCTTTCAGAAACAGGTGGATTTATTTTGAGATCATGTGACTCTTTATCATACTCGGCACATTCAAGGATGAATTCCTCAAGGCAATTAGTTGCCAGAGTTTATTTAGGGGTTTCATGACAATGTGACTTAATACTTATTCAATGAACAACGATAAAAACAAATGTTAAATTTGTCATATCCCATTGGACACGCCTAACGATGACATGTTACACGAGCAGTTCTACGGTGGATTTGCTGTGTTGTACTGTTGCGCATGTGTTTACATTAACATACACAAGACGTATACATCTCTTTTTCAGAAGCGACTTTAATATGTAACCAGGCTTTTTCGTTGAGCAATATATTCAAATTATTTTCCTGAAACCCCAGTTTGGGGTCCGCACGGAGAGCTTGCCTTAGAAAACACAGCGGAAAACTGAGACCTGTAGTAAAACATTGCTTCCCGAAAGAAGTGGCTGGGTTTAATCTGCGATACGAGAGCAAAGTGTTGATTAATTATAAATGATGTGAAGATCTGATTATGTGTCATTCCCATTTCCAGAATTTATTTCCAATCTGATTCTTCCTATAAAGAACCTCCTACAGACATTCTGACGCTTTCCACGCCTAATGCACCATGGTGGAATGTTTCCTCCTAGTGAGACACCAGCACAACATGAAGCAATAGCAGACTTTCAATAGTTCACATCTACAAAGGGGGGCCCTTTAATGTTAAGGGTCTGACTGGAGGTGTGAGTGGGAGTGTGGCCAGGTGCAGGGCTGTTCTAACTTACTAATAACAATTTATCCAAATAAAATGTAATTTAGAAGAAGAACAATGTATCTTATGTGCACAGACTGATTTCATAGGCCTGCGCACTAGGTGTGCCGGGTGTGCCTGGGCACACCCTAATCACCGCGGCCTGCGCTATGTGCCTCCATGGGCCGGTGGGGTAATCAAAGATCTTCCTCACTGGCCCACAGACAGGGAGGGAGGCAGGAGAGGACCCGGAGAGCTCTAGCTCGCAGCTCCGCCGGGTTCCTCTCGCGAGGTCGGAGCGTTGCGGCGGCAATGCTCAAATCTTGCGAGAGTGAACTCTAGCCCCGCAGGCTAGAGTTCACTCACCACTGGACCACCAGGGATGGCAGCAGCATGGTCCCCCGTCCCAACAAAAGGTAAGAAGGGAGGGGGGCTATTTCCTAAACGGTCCCCCCTACCCACACAGTCCCTCCAAACAAATACACACACACAGCACCCTTAGACATACACATAGATACTAACAGCATCCTCACACTAACAGCACCCATACACATACAGAACCCTTACACACACACTATCAGCACCCTTAAAAAACAACCCACAAGGCGTTTGTGTTTCAGGGTGCATACCCTTATGCAGGGCCGGACTGGGGAAAGAATTCGGCCCGGGCATTTTTTATTCACAGCGGCCCACTGAAAAAGGGGCGGGGCCAGATAGGGTGTGTTTTGTCATCCCCAATGACAAGCACGCCCCATCTCAAAGTGAGCATGTTGGTTCAATGCTCTTCCAGGGCATGAGAAAAGGGCCCTGTATTTGATCTGCACAGCGCAAGGAAATTTAATAACATGCTTGCAGTGTGTTTGCTTGAAACTTGTCTCAGGGGTTTCCATAATTGGAATACTCACTGTATCCCATTTATGGAGACACTATGTGTTTGCTTAAATGGAATCTAGTGTGTTCATAGGGGATCCTGAGTGTGTATGTCAGAAATGTAGTTTGTGTGTAAGTGATGCAGCGTCTGTGTGTAGGGGATCTAGTGTGTGTTTGAAGGACTCAGGAGTGCGTATAGGAGATCTAGTGAGTGTGTGTGTGAGTGGTGCAGCGTGTTTGGGGGCTGCTGTGTGTGTGAGGGGTGTAGTGTGCATTTGTGAGGAGTATAGTGTGTGTGGGAGGGTGCTGTGTGTGTGTGTGAGGGTGCAGTATGTGTGTGAGGGCGCTGTGCGAGGGTGATGTGCGAGGGTTCTGTGTATTTGAGGGTGCTGTGTGAGTGAGGGTGATGTGTGAGTGAGGGTGATGTGTGTTGGGGTGCTGTGTGTGTTAGGGTGCTGTATGTGTTAGGGTGCTGTGTGTGTGCTAGGGTGCTGTATGTGTGCTAGGTTGCTGTATGTGTTAGGGTGCTGTGTGTGTGTTAGGGTGATGTGTGTGTGTTAGGCTGATGTGTCAATGTTAGGGTGCTGGTGTTAGGGTGCTGTGTGTGTGTTAGGGTGTTGTGTGAGTGTTAGGGTGCTGTGTGTGTGTTAGAGTGATGTGTCAATGTTAGAGTGCTGGTGTTAGGGTGCTGTGTGTGTGTTAGGGTGATGTGTCAATGTTAGGGTGCTGGTGTTAGGGTGCTGTGTGAGTCTTAGGGTGCTGTGTCAATGTTAGGGTGCTGTGTGTTAGGGTGCTGAATGAGGGTGATGTGTGTGTTTGCAAGGATTGAGTATTGCGGGGAGGCAGGTAAATGCCAGTTTTAATGTCTTTTACATTATATCCCCCCCCTCCATTCTTACCTGTAGTCTGGAAGGGGGGGGGGGGGTCGTGCTGCTGCCAGCCATCCCTGGTGGTCCTCATGGTAAGTGAACTCTAGCCCTTTGGGACTAGAGTTCACTCTCGCGAGACCCGGCCGGTTGCCATGGCAACGGTCCGGATCTCGCGAGAGAAACCCGGCGGAGCTGCAAGTTAGAGCTCCGCCGCGTCCTCTCTCCAGGCTGGCTGTCTCCCTCTCTCCCCGCCGGCGGCCGCGTTTGAGAGCATGTGGGCCAGTGAGGGAGATCTTTGATCTCCCCACCGGCCCTGCATAGACCAGCTGGATCTCCCTGGCCCGTGGCCATCGCGGGCCTGCCCTTATGCAATAGGCTTCACACGCCTATGACTGATTTCCAAACACATTTATTGTAGTTTAAAGACACATTACTGGGAGTATTACTGCTGTGGAGCTCTGTGATAAATTCAGACACATTACTGGGAGTATTATTGCTGTGGAACTCTGTTATACATTCAGACATATTACTGGGAGTATTATTACTGGGGAGCTCTGTTATACACTCAGACACATTACTGGGAGTATTAATGCTGTGGAGCGATGTTATACACTCAGACACATTACTGGGAGTATTATTGCTGTGGAGCGATGTTATACACTCAGAAAAAGGGACGGACGGAAGAGGGATTTGGGCTTAAAATAAGGACTTTGCCTCCTAAATAGGGACACTTGGGAGGTATGTAATTTGATTCTTACTTTCTATTCTTCCACAAAATCCCATTGTTTGTGATTGTTCGATATAAATTCTCTTCTTGCAAACCTGGAAAGTGACCCATTCTGCCAGTGCCCTCAAAAGAGGGTTTATTCACTAAAAAATGCTTTTGGTAAATTGCCACTGATTGGCAACATTTAAACATTATTAGAAAACATGGATAAAAACAGACTGTGACGTTACTACCACTGGGATATTGGCCTACATTGTGCAATGGCGTTAATTCATGACAATTCACGGATTGGTGAATAAATCCCAAACAAGAAATATCTACCTGGGAATTGGCTAACTGTGGCCTGCTGGTAGCCCAGCTTCCTCTGTGGATAAGGTTGGAATACAATTCCCAGCATGCTCAGCCAGAGAGACCATCATGCACAGAGGTATGTATTACATAGTTATATAGCTGAAAAGAGACTTGTGTCCATCAAGTTCAACCTTCCTCACATTTGTTTTTGCTGTGATCCAAAGAAAGGCAAAAAACCCAGTCTGAAGCGCTTCCAATAGTTGATCAATAGTCAATGTGTATCAGTGTAAAGTTTCAGGGAAACTAAACTGAGGCAACCTGGTGGATTCAATGGAGCAGGCCTGAAAATGGATGACGTGGGATGTTAAGGAATCCTCTACATCAGTATCTTTATAATTCTATTAATTTGGATACATGATTTGATAGCTATGAATGATGTGGTGCAAAAAGGGGGAAATTATAGTGATATAATGATCCCACAGTGACATCTAGTGTCAATTATACAAATTGCTGACATTTGTATTGCAGTTTTAATGAACACACATAACATTTAACTTCTGCATGTTCAGTGTATTAATTGATCATTCCAGCTAATATTGCAAACTTGTCAGCTTACACAATGCCTGGTGTAGATTCCCAGCCATGCCCTGTACAGATATTACACGTTGAGCAGCAGATTCCCAGCCATGCCCTATTGCCCTGTACAGATATTACACGTTAATCAGCAGATTCCCAGCCATGCCCTGTACAGATATTACACGTTGATCAGCAGATTCCCGGCCATGCCCTGTACAGATATTACACGTTAATCAGCAGATTCCCAGCCATGCCCTGTACAGATATTACACGTTAATCAGCAGATTCCCAGCCATGCCCTGTACAGATATTACACGTTAATCAGCAGATTCACAGCCATGCCCTGTACAGATATTACACGTTAATCAGCAGATTCACAGCCATGCCCTGTACAGATATTACACGTTGATCAGCCGGCCGGCCCTGTACAGATATTACCGTTGATCAGCCAGCCATGCCCTGTACAGATATTACGTTGATCAGCAGATTCCCAGCCATGCCCTGTACACCCAGATATTACCGCGTTAATCAGCAGATTCGGCCGTACCCTGTACAGATATTACGTTGATCAGCAGATTCGGCCATTGCCCTGTGTACCAGATATTACCGCGTTGATCAGCAGATTCCCAGCCATGCCCTGTACAGATATTACACGTTAATCAGCAGATTCCCAGCCATGCCCTGTACAGATATTACATGTTGATCAGCAGATTCCCAGCCATGCCCTGTACAGATATTACACGTAAATCAGCAGATTCCCAGCCATGCCCTGTACAGATATTACACGTTAATCAGCAGATTCCCAGCCATGCCCTGTACAGATATTACACGTTAATCAGCAGATTCCCAGCCATGCCCTGTACAGATATTACACGTTGATCAGCAGATTCCCAGCCATGCCCTGTACAGATATTACACGTAAATCAGCAGATTCCCAGCCATGCCCTGTACAGATATTACACGTTAATCAGCAGATTCCCAGCCATGCCCTGTACAGATATTAAACGTAAATCAGCAGATTCCCAGCCATGCCCTGTACAGATATTATACTTTAATTAACAGATTCCCAGCCATGCCCTGTACAGATATTACACGTTGATCAGCAGATTCCCAGCCATGCCCTGTACAGATATTACACGTTGATCAGCAGATTCCCAGCCATGCCCTGTACAGATATTACACGTTAATCAGCAGATTCCCAGCCATGCCCTGTACAGATATTACACGTTAATCAGCAGATTCCCAGCCATGCCCTGTACAGATATTACACGTTAATCAGCAGATTCCCAGCCATGCCCTGTACAGATATTATACGTTAATCAGCAGATTCCCAGCCATGCCCTGTACAGATATTATACGTTAATCAGCAGATTCACAGCCATGCCCTGTACAGATATTACCGTTGAGTCAAGCAGATTCCGGCCGTACCCTGTACAGATGTACGTTGATCAGCAGATTCCCAGCCATACCTGTACAGATATTACTGCGTTAATCAGCAGATTCCAAGCGTACCCTGTACAGATATTACGTTAATCAGCAGATTCCCAGCCATGCCCTGTACAGATATTACGTTAATCAGCAGATTCCCAGCCATGCCCTGTACAGATATTATCACGTTGATCAAAGCAGATTCCCAGCCATGCCCTGTACAGATATTATACGTTGATCAGCAGATTCCCAGCCATGCCCTGTACAGATATTATACGTTGATCAGCAGATTCCCAGCCATGCCCTGTACAGATATTACACGTTGATCAGCAGATTCCCAGCCATGCCCTGTACAGATATTATACGTTGATCAGCAGATTCCCAGCCATGCCCTGTACAGATATTATACGTTGATCAGCAGATTCCCAGCCATGCCCTGTACAGATATTACACGTTAATCAGCAGATTCCCGGCCATGCCCTGTACAGATATTACATGTTGATCAGCAGATTCCCAGCCATGCCCTGTACAGATATTACACGTAAATCAGCAGATTCCCAGCCATGCCCTGTACAGATATTACACGTTAATCAGCAGATTCCCAGCCATGCCCTGTACAGATATTACACGTTAATCAGCAGAATCCCAGCCATGCCCTGTACAGATATTACACGTTAATCAGCAGATTCACAGCCATGCCCTGTACAGATATTACACGTTAATCAGCAGATTCACAGCCATGCCCTGTATAGATATTATACGTTAACCAGCAGATTCACAGCCATGCCCTGTGCAGATATTATACTTTAATTAACAGATTCCCAGCCATGCCCTGTACAGATATTATACTTTAATTAACAGATTCCCAGCCATGCCCTGTACAGATATTACACGTTGATCAGCAGATTCCCAGCCATGCCCTGTACAGATATTACCCGTTAATCAGCAGATTCCCAGCCATGCCCTGTACAGATATTAAACGTAAATCAGCAGATTCCCAGCCATGCCCTGTACAGATATTATACTTTAATTAACAGATTCCCAGCCATGCCCTGTACAGATATTACACGTTGATCAGCAGATTCCCAGCCATGCCCTGTACAGATATTACACGTTGATCAGCAGATTCCCAGCCATGCCCTGTACAGATATTACACGTTAATCAGCAGATTCCCGGCCATGCCCTGTACAGATATTACATGTTGATCAGCAGATTCCCAGCCATGCCCTGTACAGATATTACACGTAAATCAGCAGATTCCCAGCCATGCCCTGTACAGATATTACACGTTAATCAGCAGATTCCCAGCCATGCCCTGTACAGATATTACACGTTAATCAGCAGAATCCCAGCCATGCCCTGTACAGATATTACACGTTAATCAGCAGATTCACAGCCATGCCCTGTACAGATATTACACGTTAATCAGCAGATTCACAGCCATGCCCTGTATAGATATTATACGTTAACCAGCAGATTCACAGCCATGCCCTGTGCAGATATTATACTTTAATTAACAGATTCCCAGCCATGCCCTGTATAGATATTATACGTTAACCAGCAGATTCACAGCCATGCCCTGTGCAGATATTATACTTTAATTAACAGATTCCCAGCCATGCCCTGTACAGATATTATACGTTGATCAGCAGATTCCCAGCCATGCCCTGTACAGATATTATACTTTAACTAGAAAAGCTACAATTTCTGGTGAAATTGTGTGAAGTGTTCTTGCCTCCACCAGTAGTCTACAACTGGAGTGGGCGGAGTCATTTATTATGTATTTATATAGCACATTTAATTGCAATGTTGTTGCCCAAAGTGCTTCACAGTTACATTAAACCATACATTTATAAGAACATTAGCAGGTGTACAAAAGGCCCTGTCTATGACATCACTTGCTGCTCAACCTGGCACAGGTCAAAGTATTTTGGCGGTTGCCATCTTCAAACGGTCATATTTAAAAAAACTATACATCCTACAGCGAAGAATATTGTGAGAATCACAAGACCCAGACCTACATTTTGATGCATAGTATGTCTCTGAAGTATTAAAAATGAAGGCACAGTCGCAGTTTAGAAATTGCCCTTCAAATCTGAACTGGCTAGAGTGGGGTTTCAATGAAAGTCAATGGACGGCGTTGGTTGCAAACAAATGGTCATATTGTGAAAACTATCAGGACTATGGCTTAGCCGTTGACATGTTTAGTGGCAGCAGGGATAGCTGAACGTTTTGATATAAGATTTGTGTAGGGGGGCCTGAAAATGAGGGAGTGGTGGCAGTTTAGAAATCATGTCCTGATTTTTCAGCTTTTGCCAGCTCCCACTCTAGTTTTGAACATTTTGCCATTCATTCCTAAAGGACTAATTTCGCCAAAAGAATGACGATATTCCGTGAACCATTCGGCAAGACGTTCCACAAAGTAATAGCAATTCGATCAGGAACAATCCGCACGTTTCGGTATATTACTATCTATGTAGTGTAAAAACTGTGGGAGGAGTTAGGGTGGTAAATTTGGCAATAATAATAATAATATATATGTGAGATAACTTTAAGTGGTTTTGCTATGCAAGAACACTTAATTAGCAGATTCCAAGCCATGCCCTGTACAGATATTATACGTTGATCAGCAGATTCCCAGCCATGCCCTGTACAGATATTAAACGTTGATCAGCAGATTCCCAGCCATGCCCTGTACAGATATTATACGTTGATCAGCAGATTCCCAGCCATGCCCTGTACATATATTATACGTTGATCAGCAGATTCCCAGCCATGCCCTGTACAGATATTACACGTTAATCAGCAGATTCCCGGCCATGCCCTGTACAGATATTACATGTTGATCAGCAGATTCCCAGCCATGCCCTGTACAGATATTACACGTAAATCAGCAGATTCCCAGCCATGCCCTGTACAGATATTACACGTTAATCAGCAGATTCCCAGCCATGCCCTGTACAGATATTACACGTTAATCAGCAGAATCCCAGCCATGCCCTGTACAGATATTACACGTTAATCAGCAGATTCACAGCCATGCCCTGTACAGATATTACACGTTAATCAGCAGATTCACAGCCATGCCCTGTATAGATATTATACGTTAACCAGCAGATTCACAGCCATGCCCTGTGCAGATATTATACTTTAATTAACAGATTCCCAGCCATGCCCTGTACAGATATTATACTTTAATTAACAGATTCCCAGCCATGCCCTGTACAGATATTACACGTTGATCAGCAGATTCCCAGCCATGCCCTGTACAGATATTACCCGTTAATCAGCAGATTCCCAGCCATGCCCTGTACAGATATTAAACGTAAATCAGCAGATTCCCAGCCATGCCCTGTACAGATATTATACTTTAATTAACAGATTCCCAGCCATGCCCTGTACAGATATTACACGTTGATCAGCAGATTCCCAGCCATGCCCTGTACAGATATTACACGTTGATCAGCAGATTCCCAGCCATGCCCTGTACAGATATTACACGTTAATCAGCAGATTCCCGGCCATGCCCTGTACAGATATTACATGTTGATCAGCAGATTCCCAGCCATGCCCTGTACAGATATTACACGTAAATCAGCAGATTCCCAGCCATGCCCTGTACAGATATTACACGTTAATCAGCAGATTCCCAGCCATGCCCTGTACAGATATTACACGTTAATCAGCAGAATCCCAGCCATGCCCTGTACAGATATTACACGTTAATCAGCAGATTCACAGCCATGCCCTGTACAGATATTACACGTTAATCAGCAGATTCACAGCCATGCCCTGTATAGATATTATACGTTAACCAGCAGATTCACAGCCATGCCCTGTGCAGATATTATACTTTAATTAACAGATTCCCAGCCATGCCCTGTATAGATATTATACGTTAACCAGCAGATTCACAGCCATGCCCTGTGCAGATATTATACTTTAATTAACAGATTCCCAGCCATGCCCTGTACAGATATTATACGTTGATCAGCAGATTCCCAGCCATGCCCTGTACAGATATTATACTTTAACTAGAAAAGCTACAATTTCTGGTGAAATTGTGTGAAGTGTTCTTGCCTCCACCAGTAGTCTACAACTGGAGTGGGCGGAGTCATTTATTATGTATTTATATAGCACATTTAATTGCAATGTTGTTGCCCAAAGTGCTTCACAGTTACATTAAACCATACATTTATAAGAACATTAGCAGGTGTACAAAAGGCCCTGTCTATGACATCACTTGCTGCTCAACCTGGCACAGGTCAAAGTATTTTGGCGGTTGCCATCTTCAAACGGTCATATTTAAAAAAACTATACATCCTACAGCGAAGAGCTTTATATTGTGAGAATCACAAGACCCAGACCTACATTTTGATGCATAGTATGTCTCTGAAGTATTAAAAATGAAGGCACAGTCGCAGTTTAGAAATTGCCCTTCAAATCTGAACTGGCTAGAGTGGGGTTTCAATGAAAGTCAATGGACGGCGTTGGTTGCAAACAAATGGTCATATTGTGAAAACTATCAGGACTATGGCTTAGCCGTTGACATGTTTAGTGGCAGCAGGGATAGCTGAACGTTTTGATATAAGATTTGTGTAGGGGGGCCTGAAAATGAGGGAGTGGTGGCAGTTTAGAAATCATGTCCTGATTTTTCAGCTTTTGCCAGCTCCCACTCTAGTTTTGAACATTTTGCCATTCATTCCTAAAGGACTAATTTCGCCAAAAGAATGACGATATTCCGTGAACCATTCGGCAAGACGTTCCACAAAGTAATAGCAATTCGATCAGGAACAATCCGCACGTTTCGGTATATTACTATCTATGTAGTGTAAAAACTGTGGGAGGAGTTAGGGTGGTAAATTTGGCAATAATAATAATAATATATATGTGAGATAACTTTAAGTGGTTTTGCTATGCAAGAACACTTAATTAGCAGATTCCAAGCCATGCCCTGTACAGATATTATACGTTGATCAGCAGATTCCCAGCCATGCCCTGTACAGATATTAAACGTTGATCAGCAGATTCCCAGCCATGCCCTGTACAGATATTATACGTTGATCAGCAGATTCCCAGCCATGCCCTGTACAGATATTACACGTTAATCAGCAGATTCCCAGCCATGCCCTGTACAGATATTATACGTTGATCAGCAGATTCCCAGCCATGCCCTGTACAGATATTATACTTTAATCAGCAGATTCCCAGCCATGCCCTGTACAGATATTATACTTTAATTAGCAGATTCCCAGCCATGCCCTGTACAGATATTACACGTTAATCAGCAGATTCCCAGCCATGCCCTGTACAGATATTATACTTTAATTAGCAGATTCCCAGCCATGCCCTGTACAGATATTATACGTTGATCAGCAGATTCCCAGCCATGCCCTGTACAGATATTATACTTTAATTAGCAGATTCCCAGCCATGCCCTGTACAGATATTATACGTTGATCAGCAGATTCCCAGCCATGCCCTGTACAGATATTATACTTTAATTAGCAGATTCCCAGCCATGCCCTGTACAGATATTATACGTTGATCAGCAGATTCCCAGCCATGCCCTGTACAGATATTATACTTTAATTAGCAGATTCCCAGCCATGCCCTGTACAGATATTATACTTTAATTAGCAGATTCCCAGCCATGCCCTGTACAAATATTATACTTTAATTAGCAGATTCCCAGCCATGCCCTGTACAGATATTATCCTTTAATTAGCAGATTCCCAGCCATGCCCTGTACAGATATTATACTTTAATTAGCAGATTCCAAGCCATGCCCTGTACAGATATTATCCTTTAATTAGCAGATTCCAAGCCATGCCCTGTACAGATATTATCCTTTAATTAGCAGATTCCAAGCCATGCCCTGTACAAATATTAGATGGGGCTCCACGCAGAGACTCCTAGACGTCCCACTACACTGACTGCATCACCCTTTATCACCCACTACAGTATCCGCGCAGACTGGCTGCATTGATTATCAAGAGATCATTGTTTATATAAACTGGGATATTATTTGGGATTCTCAATATTGCAAATTGTGACAGGAATAAAAGGTTAATGAGGATCCTGCTTGAACCAGTTTGAATCTAGGTGGTGGGTACTGGGCCCCCAGAGGCCAATACTGCAAGGAATCACCTGTATTTGTCATTTTGGTTATATGTTCATATAATCGGGAGATGGAGTATGATTTACAATATGAATATCTCCCAGTGTGAGAAATGAATAAATAAATTCCCCAATCTGTGATATTACAATAATTGATTGTAATCTATAGATTGAGGGATTATCCCAGCAATCCAGAGGCTCAGTTATTATAATATTACAGATAGGGGGATTATCCCAGCAATCCCAGGGCTCAGTTATTATAATATCACAGATAGGGGGACTATCCCAGCATTCCTGGGGCTCATTTATTATAATATCACAGATTGAGGGATTATCCCAGCATTCCTGGGGCTCATTTATTATAATATCACAGATTGAGGGATTATCCCAGCATTCCTGGGGCTCATTTATTATAATATCACAGATTGAGGGATTATCCCAGCAATCCTGGGGCTCAGTTATTATAATAACACAGATTGGGGGACTATCCCAGCTATCCTGGGGCTCAGTTATTATACAGGGAGTGCAGAATTATTAGGCAAATGAGTATTTTGACCACATCATCCTCTTTATGCATGCAGTCTTACTCCAAGCTGTATAGGCTCGAAAGCCTACTACCAATTAAGCATATTAGGTGATGTGCATCTCTGTAATGAGAAGGGGTGTGGTCTAATGACATCAACACCCTATATCAGGTGTGCATAATTATTAGGCAACTTCCTTTCCTTTGGCAAAATGGGTCAAAAGAAGGACTTGACAGGCTCAGAAAAGTCAAAAATAGTGAGATATCTTGCAGAGGGATGCAGCACTCTTAAAATTGCAAAGCTTCTGAAGCGTGATCATCGAACAATCAAGCGTTTCATTCAAAATAGTCAACAGGGTCGCAAGAAGCGTGTGGAAAAACCAAGGCGCAAAATAACTGCCCATGAACTGAGAAAAGTCAAGCGTGCAGCTGCCACGATGCCACTTGCCACCAGTTTGGCCATATTTCAGAGCTGCAACATCACTGGAGTGCCCAAAAGCACAAGGTGTGCAATACTCAGAGACATGGCCAAGGTAAGAAAGGCTGAAAGACGACCACCACTGAACAAGACACACAAGCTGAAACGTCAAGACTGGGCCAAGAAATATCTCAAGACTGATTTTTCTAAGGTTTTATGGACTGATGAAATGAGAGTGAGTCTTGATGGGCCAGATGGATGGGCCCGTGGCTGGATTGGTAAAGGGCAGAGAGCTCCAGTCCGACTCAGACGCCAGCAAGGTGGAGGTGGAGTACTGGTTTGGGCTGGTATCATCAAAGATGAGCTTGTGGGGCCTTTTCGGGTTGAGGATGGAGTCAAGCTCAACTCCCAGTCCTACTGCCAGTTCCTGGAAGACACCTTCTTCAAGCAGTGGTACAGGAAGAAGTCTGCATCCTTCAAGAAAAACATGATTTTCATGCAGGACAATGCTCCATCACACGCGTCCAAGTACTCCACAGCGTGGCTGGCAAGAAAGGCTATAAAAGAAGAAAATCTAATGACATGGCCTCCTTGTTCACCTGATCTGAACCCCATTGAGAACCTGTGGTCCATCATCAAATGTGAGATTTACAAGGAGGGAAAACAGTACACCTCTCTGAACAGTGTCTGGGAGGCTGTGGTTGCTGCTGCACGCAATGTTGATGGTGAACAGATCAAAACACTGACAGAATCCATGGATGGCAGGCTTTTGAGTGTCCTTGCAAAGAAAGGTGGCTATATTGGTCACTGATTTGTTTTTGTTTTGTTTTTGAATGTCAGAAATGTATATTTGTGAATGTTGAGATGTTATATTGGTTTCACTGGTAATAATAAATAATTGAAATGGGTATATATTTGTTTTTGTTAAGTTGCCTAATAATTATGCACAGTAATAGTCACCTGCACACACAGATATCCCCCTAACATAGCTATAACTAAAAACAAACTAAAAACTACTTCCAAAAATATTCAGCTTTGATATTAATGAGTTTTTTGGGTTCATTGAGAACATGGTTGTTGTTCAATAATAAAATTAATCCTCAAAAATACAACTTGCCTAATAATTCTGCACTCCCTGTATATCTGCATTAATAAATAGGGTGCACGTAATAAGCATTAGTCAGTGGAAAGGCTTTAGGCCTCGCCAACTGACAGCCATTATACATTATCTAGATCAAACCCACAAGCATCACGGGATTTTATTATTATTGGCATTTAAACAATACCAACAAATTAGTCAAACCAACACGAAACGGTAAATGGTACCCGTGAACTGAGTTCTATCGATTAAAGGGCCTTTATACAAAGTACTTAACTAGATCGCCTGTGAACTTACAATCTAACGGTTTTAAGGGGGAGCTGAGACAATAGGTAAAGGGGGGAATTTGAAGGTGATGGCCACATACGTATGAAATATCTGCTCTGCCAATCTTGTTCATCACTGAGACAGGACAATAGGCTGCAGAAATCAGATGTTTAAGACTTGGAGCAATGGCTCAGAGGCCTGTGTTATACAGAGACAGAAGTGTGGACAGTATACACAAAGTAAAACACCATGGCGAGTAACTGGGGTGTAGACACTAAACCAGGAAACGGTAAACATTTGTCAGTACATTTTAGCCAAAATAGCTCAGCTGTAAAAAAGTGTGAGATAAAGAATTTGTTGGAATCTCGGTGACACTGTAAGCGTGTAGTATTCCTAATGTGCATACTGTGGGCTCATTGCTATGTACCGAGTATCTGGCAATGTCACCCGTGACCAGTCTCTCAATCTACAGACGCTCTCAATGTTTTCCTTACACCGTGTAATGGTGTGTTATTTACGTGCCGCCGGGGGCGTGTGAATGCTGTCGTCTCAGCCGCAGGGAACTGGAAGCTCTGGGAAAGGCAGGTATAATATCACAGATTGGGGATTATCCCAGCATGGGGCTCAGTTATTATAATATCACAGATTGAGGGATTATCCCAGCATGGGGCTCAGTTATTATATTATCACAGATTGGGGGATTATCCCGGCATGGGGCTCAGTTATTATATTATCACAGATTGGGGGATTATCCCGGCATGGGGCTCAGTTATTATAATATCACAGATTGGGGGATTCTCCCAGCATGGGGCTCAGTTATTATAATATCACAGATTGGAGGATTATCCCAGCATGGGGCTCAGTTATTATAATATCACAGATTGGGGGAGTATCCCAGCATGGGGCTCAGTTATTATAATATCACAGATTGGGGGATTATCCCAGCATGGGGCTCAGTTATTATAATATCACAGATTGGGGATTATCCCAGCATGGGGATCAGTTATTATAATATCACAGATTGGGGGAGTATCTCAGCATGGGGCTCAGATATTATAATATCACAGATTGGGGGATTATCCCAGCATGGGGCTCAGTTATTATAATATCACAGATTGGGGGATTATCCCAGCATGGGGCTCAGTTATTATAATATCACAGATTGGGGGATTATCCCAGCATGGGGCTCAGTTATTATAATATCACAGATTGGGGATTATACCAGCATGGGGCTCAGTTATTATAATATCACAGATTGGGGGATTACCCCAGCATGGGGCTCAGTTATTATAATATCACAGATTGAGGGATTATCCCAGCATGGGGCTCAGTTATTATAATATCACAGATTGGGGGATTATCTCAGCATGGGGCTCAGTTATTATAATATAACAGATTGGGGGATTATCCCAGCTATCCTGGGGCTCAGTTATTATAATATCACAGATTGGGGGATTATCCCAGCATGGGGCTCAGTTATTATAATATCACAGATTGGGGGAGTATCCCAGCATGGGGCTCAGTTATTATAATATCACAGATTGGGGGATTATCCCAGCATGGGGCTCAGTTATTATAATATCACAGATTGGGGGATTATCCCAGCATGGGGCTCAGTTATTATAATATCACAGATTGGGGGATTATCCCAGCATGGGGCTCAGTTATTATAATATCACAGATTGGGGATTATCCCAGCATGGGGCTCAGTTATTATAATATCACAGATTGGGGGATATCCAGCATGGGGCTCAGTTATTATAATATCACAGATTGGGGGATTATCCCAGCATGGGGCTCAGTTATTATAATATCACAGATTGAGGGGATTATCCCAGCATGGGGCTCAGTTATTATAATATCACAGATTGGGGGATTATCCCAGCATGGGGCTCAGTATTATAATATCACAGATTGAGGGAGTATCCCAGCATGGGGCTCAGTTATTATATCACAGATTGGGGGTTATCCCAGCATGGGGCTCAGTTATTATAATATCACAGATTGGGGGATTATCCCAGCATGGGGCTCAATTATTATAATATCACAGATTGAGGGAGTATCCCAGCATGGGGCTCAGTTATTATAATATCACAGATTGGGGGAGTATCCCAGCATGGGGCTCAGTTATTATAATATCACAGATTGGGGGACTATCCCAGCATGGGGCTCAGTTATTATAATATCACAGATTGGGGGATTATCCCAGCATGGGGCTCAGTTATTATAATATCACAGATTGGGGGATTATCCCAGCATGGGGCTCAGTTATTATAATATCACAGATTGGGGATTATCCCAGCATGGGGATCAGTTATTATAATATCACAGACTGGGGGAGTATCTCAGCATGGGGCTCAGATATTATAATATCACAGATTGGGGGATTATCCCAGCATGGGGCTCAGTTATTATAATATCACAGATTGGGGGAGTATCCCAGCATGGGGCTCAGTTATTATAATATCACAGATTGGGGGAGTATCCCAGCATGGGGCTCAGTTATTATAATATCACAGATTGGGGGATTATCCCAGCATGGGGCTCAGTTATTATAATATCACAGATTGGGGGATTATCCCAGCATGGGGCTCAGTTATTATAATATCACAGATTGAGGGATTATCCCAGCATGGGGCTCAGTTATTATAATATCACAGATTGAGGGATTATCCCAGCATGGGGCTCAGTTATTATAATATCACAGATTGGGGGTTATCCCAGCATGGGGCTCAGTTATTATAATATCACAGATTGGGGGATTATCCCAGCATGGGGCTCAATTATTATAATATCACAGATTGAGGGATTATCCCAGCATGGGGCTCGGTTATTATAATATCACAGATTGAGGGATTATCCCAGCATGGGGCTCAGTTATTATAATATCACAGATTGGGGGAGTATCCCAGCATGGGGCTCAGTTATTATAATATCACAGATTGGGGGATTATCCCAGCATGGGGCTCGGTTATTATAATATCACAGATTGGGGGAGTATCTCAGCATGGGGCTCAGTTATTATAATATCACAGATTGGGGGATTATCCCAGCATGGGGCTCAGTTATTATAATATCACAGATTGGGGGATTATCCCAGCATGGGGCTCAGTTATTATAATATCACAGATTGGGGGAGTATCCCAGAATGGGGCTCAGTTATTATAAT
>OW240918.1:5761178-5856743 GCA_933207985.1 Pelobates cultripes
GGGGGGTGAAAAAGGAGAAAGAGGGGGTGAGAAAGAGGAGAAAGGGAGGGTGAGAAGGGAGGGTGAGAAAGAGGAGAAAGGGGGGTGAGAAGGAGAAAGGGGGGGTGAGAAGAGAAAGGAGGGGGGGAGAGAAAGAGAAAGGAGGGGGGTGAGAAAGGAGAGAGGGGGTGAGAGAGAAATTAGGAGGGGGGGAAGAGATATTAGGAGGGGGGAAAGAGAAATTAGGGGGGAGAGAAATTAGGAGGGGAGGAGAGAAATTGAAATTAGGAGGGGGGGAAGAGATATTAGGAGGGGGGAAAGAGAAATTAGGGGGGGAGAGAAATTGGGAGGGGGGGTGAGAAAGAGAAATTGGGAGGAGGAGAAGGAAATTGGAGCGGGAGGAGAGATTGACATTCATCACATACACACAATGCACCCCTTGCACACAGAAAAACACACAATGCATTACACACACAGACACACATACACAAGCAATGCAACCGTTACACACAATGCATCCCTTACACACACAGAAATACACAATGCATTCATTACACACACTCAATGCACCCCTTACACACATTAAATGCATCCCATACATACACAGGAACACACCTTGCAGCCCTTACACATACAAACACAATTTCACACAATGCATTCCTTACACACATATCAGGACATCCCCTACACACTCCACCCCCTGTGAACAAACTCATTGGTGGAACATGAAGGTGGACCCTGGGACCCAGACCTTGAGCTGTGTAAAGGACCCCCAAAAAATGGAGCTGCTTCCCGTTCTCCCAGAACATTGATTTTTGTGACCACAGTTACAAACCGCCTCCAGAGAGCCTGTTCTGCACCAGACCAGTGGAGCCAGACTGCAGCTAGAGCCCATCATCATCCTCATCTGGTTGTAAGTAGGCAATCTAGTATATTATTCGTGGCACTAAGCTCTAATTTACCTCACATTAAAGAAACACTATAGTCCCCAGAACCACTTCAGCTTAATGTAGTGGTTCTGGTGTCTATAGCCTGTCCCTGCAGGCCTTTTAATGTAAACACGGCGGCACTGCAGCACTGGCGTTAGTTAACATGGCAAATCATATGGGTGGGGCATTGTGATGTCACATAGGGGGGGCGGCAAACTTTACTTTTGCCTAGGGCGGCAAAAATCCTTGCACCGGCCCTGGCTGGAGGGGGCTGTGTGAGCTGTGGCCGCACAGTGTCCCATGGTAGTTAGGGTGCCGTGCGGCCAGTACAGCCACAAGCAAACAGCTGATAAACTGGCCGCACGGAGGAAATGTGTATGTGTGACTGTCTGCCTGTAACTGAGTGTGTGACTGTCTGCCTGTAACTGAGTGTGTGACTGTCTGCCTGTAAATGTGTGTGTGGGGCTGCAGGGATTTTGTAGAAGGGGCGGGGTTTTGTATTGGGACAGGAGTCTTTATAAGGGGGGATAAGCAGGGGATTTGTGGAAGGGGGTTGCGGGGGTTTTGTAGACGGGGCAGTACAGGATTTGTAGAAGGGGCAGGACAGAGGTTTTGTAGGAGGGGCTGACAGCGGTTTTGCAAAGTTTACAAATTGTAAAAAGAAAAGAAAGAAAACCTTTAACATTTTTTACAGGTTTTTTTTTTTTTCCGGTTGGGGGGGGTAGGGGGGGAGGTGCCAAGCACAGGATCCGCCCCGGGTGCCAAATGCTCTAGGTACGCCCCTGGGTTACAACTACATGTTTGTTCGTCCACCCACTGTAAAGCGCTACGGAATTTGTTGGCGCTTCATAAATTATAACATAATAATAATGCATTAATGCAAATATTAATGAATATTTTTAAAGGAACTTGCCAAGCACTATATACACTACAGTGTACTGTAGAGGTGATGGTGCCAACTGTCCCTTTAAGCTAAAAATACTGAAGATGGATCCCGCCAGAGGATGAGTGAAACCAGCGCCTGAGACAACTATGGGGTTTAACAGTTTGAGAATGGTTTAACCCCTTGAGGTAAGAATACCTCCATTTAGATTAAGTTGTTTTGGTGCCTGGAGTGTCCCTTTAAGCTAAAAAAAATTTGGTGCCTATAATATCCTTTTAAAGTGAAAAAATATTATTTTAAATATGAATTACTCATCTAATTACAAATATTAAAATTATAGCAACCAGCAAGACTGAGTCTTCTTAAATAGATTCTTACTGACTAGTTATTTAAATCAATTCTACCGAGATGCGCATTCCCAGCTTGCCCCGACAAAGTCTATAATGAATTTGACAGTGAAACTCATCTTACTGTCTGCCCGCATCTCCACCCTCTGCCAGTCCTTATATTGGCTTCCCATAAGATATAAGGCTCAATTTAATATTCTGGTCCTTGCTTACAAATCTCTACAAATGTTGCTCCTGCCTACCTATTGTCACTAATACAAATGTATTTCCCATCCAGCCCCTAAACTCTGCCCAAGACTTGGTGGTTTACTGCACCAGATTGAAGAAGCCATTCCGGCGAAACGCATCTCTGGGATTATTTATATTACTATTTGATATTTTAATTGTAAGTTCTAATAAAGTATATACTTTTTAAAGTTTATACTTTTATTTATTTTATATTTTTTTTACGATGAATGTTCCTGCATTCTACAACTAAGGGTGGTATGGTCTCTAACCATACTCTGCTGTTCAACTGAGCCAATTACTAGGCTCCAGGCTTGTGAGTATTTTACCTATTTATATGAAAATATTTGTTACTAACGGTCTCACACTATATATACACATCTCTTTCCTTGAGATACTGCATACTACTGCTGAATACACAAGAAAACTCCTAAACTACTCTCCATAAAGAAAAAGGGGCAGGTCGCCTAAACAGACCTACAGGCAAATAACTCCCAGAGCTAGGTTATAGCTCTGGAATATGTGAGTGTTCCAATTTATGTATGTGTATATTGTACTTGTTTGCACTAGGTGTACTATTAAGTTTTTTGCACATATTTAAGCACTCCACTGAATCTGGTACAAAAAATTCTGCCCAAGACTTGCGTAAATCCTTTGTTCATACTATAATTATATTCAATTTAATGCATTAAGAGAGAGTGCATTCAGTGTGGTGGCCCCAGTAATACACTCATTCAGTACTCAATTAACAAATAGTCACATTATACACATGGAACGGACGTGAGCACTTCCTCCTTATTTCTATGCAATGTGTATTAATACAGTGCCACTGTATTGTTTTCCCCTCACATCCTAACCAAATTCATTTTTATAATGCATGCAGTTACAGCTGCAACTCCCAGAAATCTCAACCACCTAAATCTGACAACTACTGTAGGACACCCTTCCGGCTCTCATCCATCGCCGTGCCGGAAGGCAGGACATTGTATTACACAAGAAATAATTAGAATGGAGAAAGTAGGATATGTCACTGGTAAAGCCAGTTACCCTCTTTGAGAGCAGGTTAATAGACATGTTCATATCAGGAAACCCAGGTTCATACATCGCCTAGTACTGTTACACTGAATGTGTTTTATGAGCAGTTACCTCACCGTCCATAAAGAATGGCTATTTCATTTAACAAGGTCTCAAAATACAGCAGGCCTGTTATGTTTGGTTTTATTCCCAAACAGCTCTGTTTTATTTGCCAGCCACTCATGTTCTTATATGTGAATGTATGGGACATTCCTACTGCACACCTGTGACAGGCATGACTTCATATTATTCAATAGCAGGCCTGTGCGGGACACAAACACACTATTCACGGTGACACAATGCCACCTGCAGCTGGCAAAAACAGCTGCACAGACCCAGAGAAACCACAAAATCATAAAGGGGGATAAAAGGGTGACGACTGCTTGTTAATGATTGCTTTATTGGCCCCGCCGCTCAACCTAACTAATACAGCACAACCACTTAACCCACTGACTGCCAAGTCAACAGCAATATATGATATGACCTATAAATAAACATCAGACTGTAAGCTCCTGCAGCCATGAGCCTCCCTCAATCTTTAAATTCCAGAGCAGTTATGACACCAGCATAGATACTGAATGCATTATAATGTGCCATACATGCCAAGTATCCTGGGTCTGGAGGCACAGATCTTATTTGTCCTGCTGATCTGAGTATTTTCTCCTGTGTCCAAAATACCTCCACTTAAGGACATCATTACGCATCATTGGAGCTGTGCACAGATTACTTCAAGGTATTTCTGCCCAAATTACACAATTCATACAGAAATCTATTCATAGACAACACGGCCACTCATCAAAATTTGTCTTACTCCATCCCCTCCCAATTTTATATCTGCCAGTTTATGCTCTAGAGCCTTGATTTAATTTCTTTTAATACGTTTTTCTAATTATTTCATATTATGGTATTTTTATATAGTTTATATGAATTATTTTTTTTTTGCTATTTAAATGTTTTGAAAAAAAAAAGTGATTTTAAAGGGACACTCCAGGCAGCTCTTTTTACTCACCTCGTTCCAGCGCCGGGAGCCTCATGAAGCCGCGCCCCCTATTTCGTCAAAATGACAAAATAGGCAGCCGCGAGCAGGGAGCAATCAGACGCTTCCATTCGGAAGCGTCATTGCTCCCTTGTGCGCATTTATGCCGCCTTATGAAGTCCTGAGCTCACTATCGCGCATGCACGCGGCCGCTAGCTGAGCTGACTGACCGCTTGGCTCGCTGTCTTTGCCCGCCCCCTCTCCTCTGCTGACAGGCAGGAGAGAGAAGGCGCACACACAGTGCCTTCTCTCTCCTGCACGTCAGACGTTGTACATGGCCTTTTTAGGGCCATACATGATAGGAAGTCCCTCTGGTGGCCGTCTGAGTGAGGATACTGCCAGGATACTGAACATAAGGGAAGTGCTCATGCCATTGTACAGAACACTGGTGAGACCTCACTTGGAGTATTGTACGCAGTATTGGAGACCGTACCTCCAGAAGGATATTGATACCTTAGAGAGGGTTCAGAGAAGGGCTACTAAACTGGTTCATGGATTGAGGGATAAAACTTACCAGGAAAGGTTAAAGGATCTTAACATGTATAGCTTGGAGGAAAGACGAGACAGGGGGGATATGATAGAAACATTTAAATATATAAAGGGAATCAACACAGTAAAGGAGGAGACTATATTTTAAAGAAGAAAAACTACCACAACAAGAGAACATAGTCTTAGAGGACCACTATAGGCACCCAGACCACTTCAGCTCAATGAAGTGGTCTGGGTGCCAGGTCCATCTAGGATTAACCCTTTCTGCTGTAAACATAGCAGTTTCAGAGAAACTGCTATGTTTACATTAGGGTTAACCCAGCCTCTAGTGGCTGTCTCAGTGACAGCCGCTAGAGGCGCTTCCGCGCTTCTCACTGTGAAAATCACAGTGAGAAGACGCCAGCGTCCATAGGGAAGCATTATGAATGCTTTCCTATGAGACTGGCTGAATGCGCGCGCGGCTCATGCCGCGCATGCGCATTCAGCCGATGACGGGAAAGGAGGAGGAGAGTCCCCAGCGTTGAGGGAGCCTGGCGCTGGAAAAAAGGTAAGGGATTAACCCCTTCCTCACCCTAGAGCCCAGCGGGAGGGGGGCCCTGAGGGTGACCCAAGGACCCTATAGGGCCAGGAAAACGAGTATGTTTTCCTGGCACTATAGTGGTCCTTTAAACTAGAGTTTAAAGTTAAATTTAAAAATAATATCAGGAAGTATAACTTTACTGAGGGGGTAGTGGATGCATGGAATAGCCTTCCAGCTGAAGTGGTAGAGGTTAACACAGTAAAGGAGTTTAAGCATGCGTGGGATAGGCATAAGGCTATCCTAACTATAAGATAAGGCCAGGGACTAATGAAAGTATTTAGAAAATTGGGCAGACTGGATGGGCCGAATGGTTCTTATCTTCCATCACGTTATATTTCAATGGCACCCACTTAGATAGAGATCCAATGCCAGACTCAAACTAGTAAACAAAAAGGAACAATCGGGCTAAATGAAGGAAATCTAGAACCCAGTGAGTTGGGGGGGACAGTAAAAAAATATGAATGGACGATGACAGGGATGATAGATACGCTTTAACCATAGCCACAAAAAGTGGACAAAGAAGCTCAAACACTGGACAGGGCCACAAGAGGAATCAAGGAAGCTCACACATTGGGCAGGATACGCCTGAGAAAATGTGCACACTGTGCAAGATACCACTAGGGAGATTGAGGAAATTTATACCCTGAGCAGGGTACCACTAGGGAGATTGAGGAAATTCACACCCTGGGCAGGGTACCAATATTGAGACGGAGGACGTTCACACCCTGGGCAGGGTACCAATATTGAGACGGAGGAGGTTCACACCTTGGGCAGGGTACCAATATTGAGACGGAGGACGTTCACACCCTGGGCAGGGTACCAATATTGAGACGGAGGAGGTTCACACCTTGGGCAGGGTACCAATATTGAGACTGAGGAAGTTCACACCCTGAGCAGGGTACCAATATTGAGACGGAGGGAGTTCACACCCTGGGCAGGGTACCAATATTGAGACTGAGGAAGTTCACACCCTGAGCAGGGTACCAATATTGAGACTGAGGAAGTTCACACCCTGGGCAGGGTACCAATATTGAGACGGAGGAGGTTCACACCCTGGGCAGGGAACCAATATTGAGACGGAGGACGTTCACACCCTGGGCAGGGTACCAATATTGAGACGGAGGACGTTCACACCCTGGGCAGGGTACCAATATTGAGACGGAGGAGGTTCACACCCTGGGCAGGGTACCAATATTGAGACGGAGGAAGTTCACACCCTGGGCAGGGTACCAATATTGTGACTGAGGAAGTTCACACCCTGAGCAGGGTACCAATATTGAGACTGAGGAAGTTCACACCCTGGGCAGAGAACCAATATTGAGACGGAGGAGGTTCACACCCTGGGCAGGGAACCAATATTGAGACGGAGGAGGTTCACACCCTGGGCAGGGTACCAATATTGAGACGGAGGAGGTTCACACCCTGGGCAGGGTACCAATATTGAGACGGAGGAAGTTCACACCCTGGGCAGGGTACCAATATTGAGACTGAGTAAGTTCACACCATGGGCAGGGTACCAATATTGAGACTGAGGAAGTTCACACCCTGAGCAGGGTACCAATATTGAGACTGAGAAGTTCACACCCTGGGCAGAGAACCAATATTGAGACGGAGGACGTTCACACCCTGGGCAGGGTACCAATATTGAGATGGAGGAGGTTCACACCCTGGGCAGGGTACCAATATTTAGACTGCGGAAGTTCACACCTTGGGCAGGGTACCAATATTGAGACGATGGACGTTCACACCCTGGGCAGGGTACCAATATTGAGACGGAGGAGGTTCACACCCTGGGCAGGGTACCAATATTTAGACTGAGGAAGTTCACACCTTGGGCAGGGTACCAATATTGAGACGGAGGAGGTTCACACCCTGTGCAGGGTACCAATATTGAGACGGAGGAGGTTCACACCCTGGGCAGGGTATTTTTCTAAATAACTAAGTCTCCTAGACCTAGTTCACCACACAGAACAATGCAGGACATTTTAAAAAGATACTAAGCATCATGCAGCAAGCCATATTACCAGAGGGGAGTAAATTAATTACTGGGGACTCATTTTTATTGCAGTTTCCACTGGTAAAGCAAAGTTTTAATTTATGGAGGGGTCCATTGAATCTAGCACAAACCCACAGGCAGCAGAATCCGATTTTTTGGGTCAGTCAGGAATTGCCTCCTGCACTTCCCTTTGTTCTCTCAGCAAATTTAAACAATAGAACACAATTTGGCTTCGCTGGGATTTGAAATAATCTGAAAAAAAAACAGCAAAAAGAATCTTCTTCTTTTATAATACTCTAATAAAAATGTAATTCTGTGATGTCTGTGCAATATAGGGTAAGAAAGAAACTTGTAGGCGCAATAATACATTTGAAGTGGTCATGGTAACTGGGTTCCTGACCATGAGTTTTACCTCTCTGCTTTGGAATGAGTAACTCCACCTCCAGCTGCGTAACTGGGGTGTCATTAAAGGGACACTATAGTCACCTGAACAACTACAGCTTAATGTAGTTGTTCAGGTGAGATCTATAGCTCCCTGCAGGCAATCTAATGTAAACACTGTATTTTCAGAGAAAATACAGTGTTTACATTGATTGATAGGAATAACTCCAGTGGCCGTCACTCAGACGGCCACCAGAGGGACTTCCTATCATGTAGGGCCCTAAAAAGGCCATGTACAACGTCTGATGTATTAAAATACGTCTGACGTGTGCAGGAGAGAGAAGGCACTGTGTGTGCGCCTTCTCTCTCCTGCCTGTCAGCAGAGGAGAGGGGGCAGGCAAAGACCGCGAGCTGAGCTGTCAGTCAGCTCAGCTAGCGGCCGCGCACACTGCATGCATGCGCGGTAGTGCGCTCAGGACTTCATAGGGCGGCATGAATGGCGCAAGGGCGCAATGACGCTGCCGAATGGAAGTGTCTGATTGCTCCCTGCTCGCGCCCGCCTATTTCGTCATTTTGACGAAATAGGGGGCGCGGCTTCACGAGGCTCCCGGCGCTGGAACCAGGTGAGTAAAAAGGGCTGCCTAGAGTGTCCCTTTAAAGTCAGTTATGAGCATGTTTGGGGTCTATGGTTTGCATACTTAGCATGCTGGCAACAGACAGCCTTCCCCCCAAAAACTGTACTCTCATCCAAGAGAGCGAGCAAAAAGAGCTGCTATATTTGTGTGACTGACATTTCCTGCCTCAGAGCCAACAGAGGGAGTTAGACATTGAGTTTAAATATAGTGAGCTAGGAAATAGATGCTTTCTACTAATCTGAAAATTCCTATGCAGATTGTTTATTTTCCTTTTTAATTACTTGAAGTTATATATCTGCACTCTACTATTTTGATGCTAAATAAATAATAAACAGTTAGCTAGTGGCTGCAGCAGAGGGGGCTAGAGTATTAAGTACAGCATCTTGCTATATCTCACAAAGTTTTCCATGGCAAAAGAACATTAAACTATTTTCTTCTAAAATTATATTCTTTGGCTTTGCACAATGCAGCATCAAACTCCTGAAAAATCCAAGTATTGCAAAGAATACAACACAAAATGAAGAAATAAAGTAAACAGACTGCAGGTCAGGAGTCCGGATACAAGTCAAGGGCTAGTGAGCTGCACCACTGTAACCAGCTAATAGGGAGCTCCAATAAGGGGGTAACCCTCCAAAATATGCAGATGGAAAAAAAAAAATGTTTTAACACTGCCAGGGGTAACGTATTGAGTTTTTAAATCCAATACGATTTCCTTTACGTGGAGGGACTGATTCAATACCCACGAATCCAATATTAGTAGCAGAATTCGAATTCTATTGGATTTACAAACTCAATACGTTACCCCCGGCAGGGTTAAATGAGGGATTCTCTTTTTCAGCCTTTTTGTATTACTCTCTTCATTAAAGGGGTTAAACAACACTGAGGAACTCTTCCTTTTTAAGTTCCCTACCGTTTTTGTAGATATATAAATGACACTTTTTATATGAACATGAACGGCCACTTTGTTTTCCCTATGTTCATTTTGCCATTCGAGCCAAGGTACTGTCTGCCTTATTTTATATATCCTGATTGGGGTCCACTTCCCCCAGATTGGATGTTTATAGGCATTATTCAATATATAAAGACGGGTCCCTTTACTGAACATTTAATGTACCCTTACCTGATTGGCATATGTGAGACCTAGTGTGGCAATGTTGTGACCGTATAATTGATGGGACAGCCAATGCAATAGATACCCATACCGCATTGGACTCGGTGCAGCTCTCACAATTTTGTGACCGTACAATTGATGGTACATGCTATGCAATAGATGCCCATACCGGATGGGACTCGGTGCAGCTCTCGCTATGCAATAGATGCCCATACCGAATGGGACTCGGTGCAGCTCTCACAATGTTGTGAGCAATGCCGAGAGGCTATTCCCCACCCACTTCCACTCCATTATACAGTGGGCGTTCCAGTCACACTATGAGGTGCACTTTGGGAATACTTTAAGCCCACCTCATATATTCAGCCATCACTCCCACCTATGACAGGGACAAATCAGCGAAACAGGGAGGCGGGGATGTGTTCCGCCGCACCTGGCTCCACTCTATAGGGGAGGATAGGGGCGGTCCTGGTTAAAAGAAGAATATTAATAATAACAGGTATTTGTGTGGTGCCTTTCTCCAAGTGGGACTCGGGCCGCTCTTCAGCATGCATTCTCAGAGCTGGCCAGGTCGGCAGCTGAATAGTAGTGTATGTTATTGTTGCCCCATTGATGGTGCTCGAGCTGGGTTGACCCTGCCAGGATTTGAACCTATGATCTTGCATTTTTGAGCATGCTTTGTGGTCAGGGATTTTGCCAGCTGAGCTACCTCACTGGCTGGGTGTGTTTTCACTATGACGTGTGTTGAGCGTTTTCTTTTTCTGTAATCACTGCACTTGGTAGCACTTTTTTAGTTTTGTTACCACTATGGTTATTGATTTTATGTGTTTATTTATTTATAACTTTAGTAGAGAGAGTTGGTTCAGGTAGACAATAGTGGTCAGACCATGGTGTTGAGGTAACTCCTAGGGTGATCATAGAGATTTATTTATTTGTTTTTTGAGGCTTTTCATCTGAGTTTAGACCAGATTACCCGGTCCCTTGTTCTCGGAGGACCCTGTGCCTTTACTCTCTCCCTGACCTCGTTTACACTACCTTCCCGTCAGTTGGACACTAGGGGAACTGGAACTTAGATGCAATTTAGTACTCCAGATAATGGATCCCCTGGGCACCGTTTAGTAGATCTCCCTTTTTTCAAGTTATACTTTTTGTTTGCATAATCCCTTTTTATCCTGAGATTTATTAAAGGTAGGGCCTCCCTTCCTCATTTCTTATACCAGTGGAGCTCTCCTGATGTTAGTTTCCCCTTGTGGGACTCTATACATCACTTTCTCCTACGTACTGCAAAGAATACACCTAAACTTTTAACTTAAAAAAATCTAGTTCTAATTAAAAACAACCTAAATTTCAAATTTTTATTATTTTGCAGGTTTTGTTTGCAATTTTTTGTTCCTCTATTTCTCAATTAATTTATGTATTTTTTAATTTAACTTTTTTGTTATAAATGAGATAAACTAATTCTTTTTTTATTACAGTATGCATGATCTGTAACAATGGGTAGAGTCATACTCCCTCACCTGCCATGTCGCAAGTGGTGGCTAGGCTCCTAAATAATGAGCAGCAGTAGCTAATAATACACTACTGACTGGGTAGCTGGGGATTAACATTAGGTTCTCCCTTACCCCAGTTTTTAGAACCCCAATCTGCCATTAATGTCCCTCTTATCCCCACTTACAGACGGTGGCTGATATATTAAATATACAAATATATAGGGCCTTTCCATGCTAAGCACTTTCAATCAGCGCACTCTGACGGGCCTGTAAGAGCTCTGCCAGGGAAACCGCACTCATCTGGAGACTTGGGAATTTTCTTGTGTATGTGAACAGTGGGACCCATTTTTGCTGGGACAGGAGCCCAAAACATGGAACAGTTGGCAACCGCAAGAGTAATTTCAGTGCCATGGCAATAAGTACTCGTGGCATGTATATTGGTGCTAGGTTAACTTTTTGGGACCGATAACATTAGTTGGTAAAGAGTTAAAATGGCTGCCTTGTCTGTATGTTTTGTAAGTGGTTACCAAGCTCCTCTAACTATTCAATGAAGCTCTGGAAACGTTACTTTAGCAAAAAAAACATGTAATTGTATCATTACAGGTTATTGTATTATGACAGCTCAGTGTATTGCGTTATTACATATAGACGTGTGATTTCAGCACATTATATCTTATTGTAACAACAAGGTTACATTGGTGTGAAAATGTTATGGGTTTCATTGATACAGCAGTCACAAAAGTCTGGATTTGAATACTGGAGAAGCCCCGTTTCTGCCAAAATGTTTGAAAACTATTTTGGCAGAAACCGGTGGGATTGCACCAAATCACTTAACCATTACCAATACATAAAGCTATCCTCTTCCTGTGGTGCCTAGAGAGTGCCTTCCATAACCTCTCCAGATACAGTGAGGACAGGGTTAGCCTGTATCCGTTTACCTAGTATACTATTTCAGGGGTAAATTTATACCCGAGAGAGTCAGCCCCAGCCCTTCCCCAGCATATCTCACCTTAAGCTAACACATAATGACACGCATGGCACATGCTGTGATCCCGTACTCCTCAAACTGCTCTACTACATGCTGCTGCATGTGCTCTAGCCCCAGGCTAGCCAGGCACTTAGAATGCTTACCCAGATTCCTACTAAAAAAGGGATAACTGAGGGAAAAGGGCTACAATATCTAACAATCACCTCCAAGCACAAACATCCAGTTAGCAATGATAACCCAGTGATCTATGGAGTTATATTATTATAAGAAACCTGCACTATTAGTACAGCATGATATATCCCATTGTACAGCACTGCGGAATTTTGCTGGCGCTATATAAATAATAATAATAATATATCTACATATTGTGATAGCATGCCTAGGGCTCTGCAAGGGACCATTTCATCATAGAGTGAGGTACAGCAAAGGCCAAAGCTGCTAAGTGTTGCGAAAAGTGCTTACTGTTTTGATTAGATCACATTCCTCCTTAATATTTGCCAGACCAGTCATCATTTGATCCATTTTTTCCTCTTTTCTCAATAGTACAACTTAGTCTATCTGACTGTGCTATTGCAAAGAGATTGTTTCACTAAACCTGTAATTGCTTAGTATTGACAAGGAGAATTGCAAACTCGAGGCTTAAATAACCAAGCTGGAAAAATAATCCAAAACAATTAGGTGGCATTCTCAGCAATGAGCCGTTACCGGGTTTAGCTCAGGAGAGCTAAGCTTGAAGCAGCACTTCCAGCTGAGAGGAGGCGGGGAGCAGTGCCTGGCAGCCCCCAGTGGTTTGTTACAGAGTGGTGCCTGGGCACTCCTGGCACCATAACCACTAACCGTAGTGATTATGGTCCTTGTATTGTTACTTTAAATGAGCTTAAGTTGTTATGGGGTGGGAGTGTTCCCTTAAAATATAACACAATAAAAGATACTCATTTAGGATGAGCTTGTAAAGAGTCTGAAAGCTCTCCAAAAAGCGTAGCTATCCCAATTTATTCTAAAGGAGCACAGAGTCCATGCTAAAGCAGTTAGATATGGCAATATGCTTATTGTCAATCCAGTCTGCGCACAACACAGGCTCTCATTCACAGCCAAGACAAAGACTTTTAAAGACTTTTTGCAAATTGTTGCATCATAACTGAGAGAAAATTGAAAACTTCATTCAACATCATAATCTGTTCAAGGAGTACGTGGAATCCCCTTTAAAATCACGTGTTGGACTTCGACAAGCACAAAGTGAATGTGCCAGGGAGACTCGCAGCCATCTTCCCATAGCATTATGATCTATGCTGGAAGGAACACAAAGCAGCCCTTATACAGCTGGATTTACTACATCATTCATTAAACATTTGACATAAATATCACTCCATAGAACAAACTGGCAATCTGATGTTAAAATGCTGCAAATAATTCAGCATTACAATAAACGGTAAATTAATTACAGTGAAAGTCCTTTCATACGTTGTAATTTTTGCTTCTTCACAGCTCTGTGAAAGGGATAAAAAATTCTCCAACTTAAGTATACAAATAGTGAGAATTTCAAACTGTTAAACCAAACACAAGGTAATAAAGAGCTGCAACACACAATATATATATTTCATAAGAAAACATAATTATATACTGGAAAACCACATTGTCAGGAGACTTAGCAAAAATATGGCTGTGCAAGAAGAATTATTAACGCAACTAATTCCTGAAAACATGATTGAGTGCTTGGAAATAGGCCGCTGTAAGAGCTGCTTTGGAAGTGACCCATAAGGCATTGTTCAGCCCGTATTACAAAGTATTACAATTTGTGTTTTTTTACAGCAAAACAATTGAAGAGTAATGACAGCAGCCGGAGCCAGGCTGCCCAGGGACATGCTGATGTATTTTAAACACACCCTCAAAGAAAAATTGAGTCTGCACAGAAAGCAATGCATAAATTCAGACTCACCAGAGAATTCACCTGTTTTAAAACATCTCTCTAATAACACCACTCAAATTTATAGCATTAGCCATGATTAGTTGCACAACTGCTTTTAGATGTGGAGACAACAGCAAGTATTTGATCACAACAGTGAAAAAAGCACAATGTGTTCAAAACTGATTGAGCAGTTGAGGAGGGGGGACGATTATAAACTTTGTTTTACTGTATTTCAGAGAAGGCGGCAGCACAGGGGTTACTGGAAGGAATAATCATGGCCTGTCTGTGCATGATAGGTAACAGCTCAGGATAATCTCATGGAAGCAGTGCTTCATTTAGCTCTCTCATTTTCGGGAAGCAGGCACACAGTAAAGTACATATTGATACTTCTATTCCCTCTAATTATATAAACAGATTATAGAGACGTTTAAAAGTAACAACGTTTCTTATTTAATGATGTAAAGTGATCAATTAGTGACAACTAGTGAAGTCCCGAACGGTTCGCCGCGGACTCATCATTGAGTAAACTTTGACCCTGTACCTCACAGTCAGGAGACACATTCCAGCCAATCAGCAGCAGACCCTCCCTCCCAGACCCTCCCACCTCCTGGACAGCTCACTAAGAATGCAGCTTCACAATGAATGTAAAATGGATGCTGTCCAGGAGGTGGGAGGGTTTGGGAGGGAGGGTCTGCTGCTGATTGGCTGGAATGTGTCTGCTGACTGTGAGGTACAGGGTCAAAGGTTACTCAATGATGAGTCTGCAGCGAACCGTTCGTGACGAACCGTTCGCGAACCGTTCGGGACATCACTAGTGACAACTTCTATCACTATTTTCTTAAGCTAATTTTCATTTAACAGTAGATTTAAAGTATCATATACTTGTAAGTGTTTTCAGATGCCAGAAAACAAACTGTTTGAATTAATATAATACGTAATAGAGACCAGGAAATGCCCCCAAATTCCAGTAATGTCTAGTGTTTTTGGACCTATAGAGTCTCCTAGGTTCAGTTTGCATTTATTATAATAGCTCGCTGGCTTAATACATATAAGACAAGCAACAGCGGTCCTCTCTCCTTCATTGAAGAACAAAACCCGTTAAATTCTGTGTAGCAATGCGGTGCCGCACATACTACTCGGATTAGAATGATTCACAGCGCACTGGGCTTCCTACATGAACTGTAATTTATTGTAGCACGCAGTATAGATTGCTAGATTTAAAACATGCTAAATTCTATATTCACTTTGAATTGTGGCTTCATTTACACTTCAAAAGTTGCTGATATATTCCTTGTATATTTCACAACAAGCATTTTTTCAAGAAATCTGAATAATTTAATTCTAACATTAATGTATTAACACTGGATGCTGCTGGATAATAATAGCCAGAATTCATAGATCAATGGAAACTTTATACAACAGTCTATATACTATATATCATCCGGAAATATGTCACAGCAGCTAATTTACTAACCTGCAAATGGCAAAGAAAACTTGACCCAAAATATCAATATCCAGTACACCTGAATGTGATTGGTCGGTACAACTCAGCCTATTGCACTAATATAACCATTTTTCCTATTTTAAGACCTCTTTTAAATTGTGTCTCTCACCCCAACCCTCACCAGGAAAAAACTGTATTTCATAAAGTTTAAATCTTTATGAAATACGATAACTGGACTGGAATTTAACTGAAATGTCCCAATGTCGACAAAATATATCATAAAATAAAGTAAGAACTACGAATATTCTATATGTCTGACAAAACGTGTCAAGGGGCGGTGCTGCTGCTGTAAACTTTTAGTGACGGCTTTGGGGAGGATACCGGGTTCTCGCTGGATTCTCCATAGACCTCAGTGCCGTACTCTCACACTTGTGCGCGCGTTTAGCACTGATATGGGCTCCTGGCAGAAGAAGACGGTGGCAGATACAAGGGACAGCTTCTTTTAGGTAAGACTTACCTTCCCCTGCACCCCAAGTCCACCACACTGGCAGTGGTGATGTCACCATCAAAATATGCAAAGACCCCAAAAGACAGCAGAGCTGCTTTAAGGATTTTTTTTCCCCATATTAAAGTATGCACATTACAACAGGCTGAAGGTCACATTTTACAGCATTAAAAATAACATTAACTCACAGGCAAAGGACTCTGAACACATCCCAATGCTCACATATATTTAGGAACTTGGGGGTTATTGTTTTTTACATACAGCCAGCTCTTGGTGCTGGACACTCATTTACAGCAAATACATCTCTGTGGGTGAAATATTTAGGGAAATTAAAATGAGCAGCAATCCACACTGAGCGGCTAACATATAAATCAACCAGAAATGTCATTTTCAGCAAACTCATATCAAGTTGGGGACATATATGTTTTGGAGGTAGGAATTAAAGATGTAAAATTTCTAGAAATTTTCTAGAAAAGGAATGGAAAAAAGAATGTTCTCTTTCTTGTTTGTTTTTTTAAAGAAATTAAGAATTTTCATTTTTTTTTTAAATGTAGAGTGGAGTTTTCTTACAAATGAAAAGCCATATAGTTACTTTAAAAACATAAAATACAGTGTGTTGGGGGCAGGGCCTGGCCGGTCTGGTGGACGGAGTCCATGGCTTAAAGATGCTGGCGAGAATACTGGCCTGGGGCTGGAGGGACGGCCTGACCTGTAGTGATGTTGCCCTACATAATCTCTACACACATAGCATGTGTTTTCGCAGCAATTAAAGGGTTACACCTTTCCTCACACACCTCATTCCAGCACCAATGGACGTCGTCGCTGGCTCAGTTTCTGCCTCCTTGGACGTCAGCACAGAGGGGGAATCACACGCATTAGGCCTTACCCGTAAGAAAGCCCTGAATCAATGCTTTCCTTTGGACGATTTGAAGATGCTGGACGTAATAATGCAAAAAGAAGTTCTTGAACAAAAGGTCAACTCAGAATGTGAGACTATGATAAAATGGTGAAAAACAGAGTCATTATGAAATTAGGCCAGTTCTTATAATAAAATATTTCCCAATACACCAGCAAATTTATGTTATGCCAGGCCGAATGAATCTACCATCACCCAAACAGACAAACTGGTCTAAACTTAGATCTAACTTTGCAATGACAAAATATATATAATGTGGAAAAACAGATATTTAATGTGAGGAGATCCTGCATTCCCGCCAACAGCATGTGATATTACAGCCACAGAAATTCCTGTTCGTAGACTCGATGTAAGTGAAGTCAGATGAGATTGATTATACCTGCCACAAGCAACGGAAATATATAATGGAAAATACTAGGGATACATTCTCAAGTTACTAACAATCACTAATTTTACACAGTATTTAAAAAACAACAATACAAATGTTCATCAGATATCTCTGACTTCTACATCCATTTAAACTTTTATCTAGAACCTGCGTTAACTCAAGAAAGGGGACTAAATAAAATGAGCGCTACCCTGTGAAGGTGGACTGGGTACAAGGAGTGGTTGTAATGCCATCTGAAGTGGCAGTAAATAGAATAGAAAGCTGAATTATCCTGCACAGTAGCAGTAAGTACAACAAAAAAATTAACTATCCTGAGCACAGGGACAGAATGTGACTCTTGAATTGAAAGCTAGCATTCTCTGGTAAAAGACTATAAAAAGATCAAGGAATTGAATTAAACAGGTAGAAGCAGTAACTGAATGAGTAGATGAGTCACCCATGGTAAGGGCAGTAGATTAAGATGAATTATTCTGACCTAGCAACAATAAATAGAACAGAAAGTCAAAAATCTCATTTAATCAGAGTTACAATGTTCCCAAAACACTACATGGCAGCATATTCACCCTACAATCTGCCTAATTACTCCAGTGGTTTGCCAACTGAAACCGAAAATATGCCCATTCACCAAAAAACTAAACCAATTACAGACCTTGAGAATCTGTCCATTTCCTCAGAACAGATCGACCAGAGAAACCGTACATTCTACGGTAACCTTGAAACAGTGGACATTCAGCCCAAAATATGGAGTATCATTCCAATATGTCTATTTACAGCTTTATCGTGACAGTTTTATGGATTTTAACAGACAATAACCCCATTTTTGTATATAGAAGTCTGTAAAATAAATTAAACATATAACCCTTGAATCCTTCACAATTCCATCAGACAGCTTACCTCAAGGGGGCACAATCCCTGATGGTTTTAGAGGAGAGGTCTATTCAATAAGGCAATGTATCCCTCCATTCTTTGGCTTCCACTGACTCACTAAACAAAGATATAATAAAACAGCTGCTTAGTACACAAAAATGTTTTAACAAATGTCTTGAAAACTAAAATAAGAAGAAGAAAAAAGGGAGCTAAAAGAAATAAAAAATGTTAATCTGCTTTGAAACGCTGCACACAAGATATTAACTCACTAGCTGCGGGAGGTATGACTCCACCTCCAGCAGCATCATTAGTCAGCATGGCTAACGTCAATTCTGTGCAAAATTGACATCTGACACCAGCATACACAGCATGATAGTGCCTGGCAACCAATGACTGCACAGGCCCCTCCTCTGTGCTACCCGTTACCCTTTCAGTCGATCCTCCTTGACTTCCCTTCCCCTCCATCAAGGAGGGATAACATCAGACAAGGAAATCAGACTTCAGGGAGGCCTCGGCACTGGAAAATATATATTTTAGAGTTTATTTATGTTTGAGTTTTTTTTTTTTTTTTTTAAGCTTGTGGGGCATACTACCTCAGAAAGGACTACTCTAACCAAAACCAGTGTTTTATGAGTAGCTCATTAATTCTCCACAATTACTGATGCAGTGAAGAAAATCCTGTCAATGTTATTCACTAACGTGTGAACTGTCAGGAAATAAAAGTGAATCTAAATGTTTAGGCAATAATACTAAACAGTAAAACTTCTTCTAGCCAGCTACTACTTTTGCCTAAATTTGGAAATTCCCTTGGAATTCTCAATAATGCAACTTTATTGCATTTACTGTGGGTGTAGGCAACCTTTGGCACTCCAGGTGTTAATAACTACATCTCCAACAATGCTGTTATAAGTCCACAACACATGGCATGCTGAGGGTTGCCTACCTCTGCTTTAGTGATAACATTGTTAGTCATTGTTTTTTTCCACTAGCAACAAATGATGACAGAGACCCAAAAATGCTATCATTCATGTATCTGGATACTGTGGGTGTTATGCTCACTATTGAGGCTGTTTGTGTGGAGCTATTCCTATATGTGCCCATTTATTTGCTTCCAAATATTCTTCACTACATCTCTTTCATCATTTTACTCTCCTGTTCTGGTGCATTGTTTGGGTAATCATTTTTTTTGCTTTCACTGTCCAAAAAATGTCCCTTTTCTTTGAACCAAATTCTTCCATCGCTGTCACGAGTGGTGAGTTTTCTGAGACAAGTGGCTTTCATGGTTTTCCTTTTGTTTAAGGATTAAGTTATTCAAATTGTTATTGCTATTTGTATTAATTCCTGTATTAATCATGTCTTATTTTGTGAATATAATCAATGGTAAAAACCATTGAGAAAAGAAATCAATAATAAAAGTGGAGAAAGGATGGAATATTTTGGTGCATTACAGAATGTATGTGTTTCATGGATTAGAAAATGTTTCATGCGCGCAAACTGGTGAATATATAAAAGTGAATAAAATACATTTTATATATAAATGACCCCTTAAATCTGGACTGGCCGCTCTATTACCTGGGGACGCCTGCCACTTTCTCCGTGCATGGCCCCATCAAAGCGAGTCTGTCTGTGTTGTTCACCATTTAAGGACGCAGCTTCAAAAACTGGACTTAACTTTAAGGACATAAGCAATTTTTGCATTTTTTGCTGTTTGTGTTCAAACACAATTTGCATCTCTGTCATTTATTGCACCAACACATATTATATACTGTTTTTTAGAGGGCAAAAAGGGCATTAATTTGATGTGACATATACAGTATTTTCTGGCGTATAAGATGACTTTTTAACTCTGGAAAATCTTCTCCAAAGTCGGGGGTCGTCTTATACGCCGGGTATAGGGTCTATATAGCTGCAGGGGGCGCCCTGCACCCCCATCGCCGGCCCTTCTATAGAGAGCGCTCAGACGGCTCCGCACTGCCTCTCTTCTCACCTCCCCTTCCCTGTGCAGAGTGGGTGGCCGAGCTCCTCTTCGCCCTGTCAGTCCGGCCGGGTACCGCGCGGTACAGGAGATTCAGTTACCTGTTCCCGGCTGGACTGAAAGGAAGTGCACACTGAGTGCTCACTTCCTTTCAGTCGGGCCGGGAACAGGTAACTGAATCTCCTGTACCACGCGGGAGGTGAGAAGAAAGTAGGGAAGAATGGACGGGGGGAGTAAAAAGAATATATCGCAATTAGCCTCCTGTGTGCCAAACCAGCAGGCATGGATTATATGCCCAAAAGCCTGGCACATACCTGGGCTTTAAATGCTATTTCAGATTATCATTATTTAATGTCTTGCTGTGTAGCTCTGTCTGCTCACTGTACATCATGGCTAATTTTTATTTGGTGTGCATTGGAAGAGGGGTAGTCTTATACGGCGAGTATATCCCAATCTCTATATTTTAACTGGAAAAGTTGGGGGTCGTCTTAAACGCCCAGTCGTCTTATACGCCGGAAAATACGGTACATAGATACATTCTTATTAATTATAAAAAAAAATGTCAAAAAAAATGGGGGGGAAAAAACAAACAAATATTTTTTTTTCACAGTTTTGGCAATAATAGCGTGTGCATAATATGTCCAGCTTGGAAAAAGTAATTCAAAATAAACTAATTTATGTGTCTTGATTTATAGAGTGCATAATATGTATAGGATTTCAGCTTATTTTGAAATTTACATTTCACAAAGTAGAAGGACTAAAATAAAATTTCAATGTGAAACAATTTTTGAAGTTGGTATGTTTGTCTTGTAGGTTTAGTAGCCATCACAGAAAACAAAATTGCCACACAAAAGTATATATTTCTATAAAGTAGACATCACAGGCTATTTACCTAAGGTTAGTTTGACACTTTTTACGTAGCCATTTTATCACCAATCTTTGCTAAATATTGGAGTAAAATTGTGTTTTTTCTCCATTTTGGCAAATATACATATTACAAGGTTTTTGTGATGTGTATTTTGTAAAGCTGGTGTGTGCTATAACAATACCCCTATTGTATACCATGGGCACTATTCTGTGAAACTACAATGCCGTATAAGAGACAAGGCTATTTCAGTTTCTATAGTTAGAATTTTCGTAGATCGATTTGACGAGCCTATGTCTCGTTTTGGGGTATTTATATCAGCATGAGTATTCAAATAACCCCACAAAGGACTTCCATTTGATAAAGCAGACATAAACCAGGGTATATTATATGGCGCATATTGTGCCTTAATTGTCACCATTTCAAAAATGGCATTTTTACATACATGTTGCATTTTTGATGAGTATTTCTTACACTTGATATGTACCACTGTCATAAAAATAAAATAAAAAATATGCTCAGTTACATCTTCTAAATAAAACAATATGCCCAATGTATGACCTAGACACTATTTTGTTAAGTTACAGTGCTGTAAAACAGACTGCTCAATTCACTCTCATTTAGGAGTTAAATCACTTTGTTTCTGTTTATGCAGCCCTAGCCACACCTCCCCTGGCTATGATTGACAGAGCCTGCATGAAAAAAAAAAAAACTGGTTTCACTTTCAAACAGATGTAATTTACCTTAAATAATTGTATCTCTTTAGCACTATTCTCCTCCTACCATTTGGTAATAGGAGGGGACTGCAACACAACCCCATCCCCAGCGATGGATAGACATAGGGCAGGCCACCAAACGGCATCTCGGGGTCGCACGGCAACCTCGGACAAACTTCTCCAAGCCTTCCTCATGCGCACACACCTTGTGGACGTATGGAGGGCGCAACACCCGGCCGCTCGGGATTACACATTCTATTCCCACCCCCACCAATCCCACTCACGCATAGACATATTCTTGACCTCCCCGTCTGTGATACCGATGATCAAATCCACGACTATAGGATCAATCACGACCAGACCACGCTGACATCTCACTTAGCCTCGACCCGCCGGCCACGACCCGCCGATGGCATTGGCGCCTGAACCGATCACCGACTATTTCACATTGAACCAACACTCAGTCACCACACAGGGGACACTGTGGGTGGCGCATAAGGCAGTAATTCGAGGCACCCTAATAAGTCAAGCCACCCACCACAAGAAACAAAGCCTAGCAAAATTAGAACATAACCTGAAAGAACTCCGCTCACTGGAAATCGCCTTCAAAACCCAACCCACTCCAGACTTAACTGTTAAAATACGCCAACTTCAGACGGCCATAAAAGACTTCATGTCCACGGACACAGTCCGGGCCCTCCAATGGACCCGCCAGCTCTTTTACGAGAAGTCCAACAAAGCGGACACTTTACTTGCCCGTAAACTCAATCGCAGAACCGCACATAAAAGAATCACCAAAATCCACTCTAGAGAGGGACAGCTGCAGGACTCACCAGACCAAATAGCAAAGATATTTCAAGAATACTTCTCGGAGCTCTATGATCATAGCCCCCAACACAGACGAGACCCCGCACAACTAACCACCAAAATCAACGAATACCTCGACTCTATCACCCTACCCTCACTAACACCCGAAGGGGCTAGCCGACTGTCCAAAGAAATTACTACAGAAGAAATAGCAAAAGCACTTAAAACACTAAAACCAAACAAATGCCCGGGCCCAGACGGATTCTCGGGGTTATATTACAAAACCTTTGCGTCGACCCTACTCCCGCAACTAAGCAAACTCTACAACTCACTCCTACAGGGGGACCCCTTGCCCCCCGATATGCTGCAGGCGAACATCTGCCTCCTGCCGAAACCTGGCAAGACCCACCTCGAGCGCGGACATTACAGACCAATATCCCTACTAAACGTAGACGTCAAACTATTCACGAAGGTGATGGCGGAAAGACTTAACCCCCTCCTTCCTCGACTTATCCACCCAGACCAAGTAGGCTTTATCCCACACAGACAAGCCAGTGATAACACTAGGCGCACCTTCGACCTTATCTGGTACACCAACCGCAGACGTATACCGACCTTGCTAATATGCCTAGACGCCGAAAAGGCATTTGACAGATTGCTATGGCCCTTTCTTTTCGCAACCTTACAGAAATTTGGCTTCCCATCACCCTTCCTGGACGCACTGACGACCCTCTACTCTTCCCCCACGGCCACTCTTCTCCTACAATCGACGATAGCCCCTTCCTTCCAAATTAGGAATGGAACGCGACAAGGGTGCCCACTCTCCCCCATCCTCTTCGCCATCTCTCTTGAACCACTACTCCAAGTCCTGCGTAACCACAACGAGATCCAAGGAGTGCGAATTAGGGATGAAACTTATAAGATTGCGGCATATGCAGATGATGTACTCCTGTCAATAACAGACCCTTTGAACTCCCTGCCACCCCTGTCCATGGAGCTCACGAAATACGCACAACTTTCGGGATACAAACTCAACCTAGGAAAAACTGAGGTCCTCCCGAGGTTCCTATACCTCTTTCAGACCCTTCCAATACCGATCCTAGCCTCTGACTTTAAAAAACTTCAAACTCATATAGACAAGTTTATATGGGCGGGAAAAAGAGCGCGTATAGCCCGACGCACACTGTACATACCAAATAGGCAGGGTGGACTAGGACTTCCCAACCTTACCCACTACTTCTATGCGGCACAAATAGCACAGACAATCCAACTCCACGCGGCCCCTGGCCTTAAGAGATGGGTAGACCTAGAACATAATATATTTGGTTCAGACTTTCCCTCTCTCTTCATCTGGCTCCCAAAAGACGCCAGGCCACCGACTCCCATCACCTCCCCAGCTATTCTCACCAAGATAAACATTTGGGATAAAATCACCCAAAAACATGACCTTATCTCCCAGCCCTCCCCACTAATGCCCATCCTCCGGAACACTAAATTCACACCAGGTATGCACCCAAAGGACTTCGTCCGTTACGAAGACAACGACTTGATCCGCATTCACCAATTTTACAAAAACCAAACTATCATACCCTTCGCGGAACTCCCTCAACAGACCCCCTTCATAGCTCGCGACCTCTTCCGTTACCTACAGATCCGCAGCTACATAGAAAAACCAGCCTTAGTGAAAGCGAGCAACTCCCCTCTCACACCGCTGGAAAAAGCGTGCAACACACATCCACTAGGCACGGGACAAATATCAACCTTATACTCCTTACTAAGCAGACAACCACGAGAGGGATCTCTGTCCTACACTGCAGCCTGGGAGAGAGACCTTGGCCCCATAGGGAACCAGAGCGATTGGGCAGACATATGGGAAGCTACAGCAACGGTATCGATCTGCGTCAATCACAAAGAACAAGCATACAAAACCCTCCTCCGATGGTACGTCACCCCACTACGCCTGAAACAAATGAAACAATCAGATAACGATCTGTGCTGGAAGGGTTGCGGGAACAGAGGCACATACACTCACATGTGGTGGGAGTGCCCTCGAGTAACCACTCTGTGGCAACATATGGCGCGACTTGCCACACAGGCTCTACACACCACAATCCCGTTGGACCCCTGGCTGTAGCTCCTATCCAGACCACTTAAAAACACCCCAAGGGCACAAAACAAACTACTGGCCAAGCTAGCTTTGGCCACCAGACGAGCGATAGCGGAGAAATGGGGGAGCCCAGATATCCCGTCCACCACAATCATAAAACAGAAAATTAACGACGCCATGCAAATGGATAAACTAACCGCCTTAATACACGACAATACCAAACACTTCGACAAAATATGGGAGCCATGGATCTTCGAATTCCCCACCCTGCCGAACGTCCCATCAGGGGAGATTGACCAGGTGGGAGGGAGCACCCGAGGTCCTCCAACACGGCCGATTGACCCAACCACACAGAGCGATGCTCGAACTCTGGCTAACACACCTCGGACCAGACCACACTGTCCAGCAGACACCAGAGCACATCCAAAGTAGAGATGACAAACAGTGTCACAGGTAAACAAACCACAACCCCACAATACTCTAGACACACATAGCACCTCAGGAACAAACCAAACAGACTACACATCTTAGCACCGTTAGAGGCAGCCCACCAATCATGGCGGGAGGCACTCGACCTGAGCAAAAACACTTGGCCCAACACTCCCCACCAGTCAACTATAACCCGAGGACGGGCACACACACAGACCATGGATAGAGTTCTAGCCTACCCAAAAGTATAACCACCCAACCCCAGAATACTCAACCCCACGGCATATCCCAGCCTGGACAGGGGTCGCAACACATCTATAGGTCCACCAACAAGCCTCAAACACCAGCCTCACGGAGTGACAGACCCCCCCCCTTCCTGTACACACCCCAGACGGAGACTCACAAACACACACCACCTCCTATCTGGGACACTAAACACACCACACACACAACAACACGTCACATAAACCAAACGTAACACACGTGAAACCACGGTAAACTGTTACGCGATGTAATATAGTTCACCCCACTCCAGGAGTTACACCCTGGAGCCCCCTTCCCACTAAATACAGAGTCAAACGAAAGCGATTATAAACAGCAGTGGCAACCAGAACCACCGCACAATCAGGCACACCACTAGGTCATAGCTCAAACATCTTGCCAGCTACAGACAAAGTAAGCTACAAACAGGAACTCTGTGTACCTGACCTTCTACCCAAGCCCCCCCTCATTTGTGTACCCTACCCCGGCTAATATGAACAAGCAACGACGAAGAAACTCTATAAAAATAAGACCAGGAAGGCTACTGTGCCAGGCACACATGAGGTACAATGTTAACAGCAGACTCAACCTTGTTTTGATAACTGCCTTTGATGTACAATATGACGGTCACATTAATCCATGTCAATGTATGATACTCTGTCATAACAATAATCAAAAGGACGACTGGTCCTAAAACTCTGTTACCCTCCTCCCCCCACCCCTTCTTCCTTTCTGTACCCCTATAACCCCTTTTTTGACTTGAAAACAATAAAAATCTTGAATTTCAAAAAAAAAATACAATGCAAAACCAAAAAATAAAATAAAAATAATAATTGTATCTCAATCTCTAAATTGAACTTTAATCACATACAGGAGGCTCTTGCAGGGTCTAGCAAGCTATTAACATAGCAGGGGATAAGAAAATCTTAATTAAACAGAACTTGCAATAAAGAAAGCCTAAATAGGGCTCTCTTTACAGGAAGTGTTTATGGAAGGCTGTGCAAGTCACATGCAGGGAGGTGTGTCTAGGGTTCATAAACAAAGGGATTTAACTCCTAAATAGCAGAGGATTGAGCAGTGAGGCTGCAGGGGCATGTTCTATACACCAAAGGGTTTTGATGCGTCCCACTTTGGAGCACTTGAGCAGGCTACATATTCCAACTACACCATAAAGGCATACCATTTATTAAAGAAGACATCCCAAGGTATTTCAAAAGGCATATTGGGATCATTTTCCCACTAGCTTGTACCAAGTGTAGTGGTAATAAGCATTTTTTCTTCCTTTTTGACACACAAAGGAAGTTTGAACAGTATATTTTGCAAACCTTATGTGTGCTAGGCCTGCAGAATACTACATATGTTGCTCAGCTATGTCATCTGAGTACAGCAATACCCCTGTATGTACCTTTGCCAGGTATATGTTAAAGGGGCACATTTGAGACATAGCTATTCCGTTTTTTTCTTTGAAGTTTTACGCTGTGTCCATGTTTCATATTGGAGTAGTTTAGCTGGTTGGTTATTCAAACTACCCCACAAACACATACTATTTATTAAAGAACACACCCCGGGGTAATTCAAAAAGCATATTTTGAACCTTAGCATGGGATCGTTTTTTCGCTAGTTTGTTCCAGGTGTAGTGGTAATGAGCATTTTGTTATTTTTTTTAACTTTTTTGTTTACTTATAATTTTTTTTTACTTTTTATAACTTTTGATTTTTTTTGACATTTTTAAAAATTTTATAAACTTTTTTTTTTACTGTTAACCCATAACTAGCAGTAAGCAACACTAACAGTAAATTCCCCAATTTCCCATAACTCCCATCCACCCCAGCTAGCAAAATATATAACTGTTAAATATTTAAATTAATTAATGAATTGAACCCCTGAGGGTTACAAAAATAAATAAAAGTTAACCCCCAGGGGTTACAAAAAAAAAAATCAGATACTGTGATTTGTATTTTGATCACTGTAGGCAGTGATCAACTGGCAGGGAATGGGTTCATTTTTATTAGGACTGGGTAAAGGTGGGGTGGAATTTTTTAAACGTTATTAAACATTTTATTTTTATTTTTTTTACTTTTTAAAAACTTTTTTTTAATGTTAACCCCTAGCTAGCCTAACATGAAACTCCCCACTAACTTCCACCGACCCCAGCTAGCTAAATATATAATTTTTAAATATTTTAATTAATAAAATAAATTTAACCCGAGGGTTAAATAAAATAAAACAACCCTCAGATTCACAGTAAAATGGAGTCCCTGCCAATTCATCACTGTAGTCAGTGATGAATTGGCAAGGAAGGGCTTACTTTTATTAAAGCAGGGGAAAGGGGGGATGGGATTCAACTTACATTTTTTATTTTTTTACAGGGTTAAGAGGATCATCACTGATCCGTCTCCCTGCACTTCACACTGAACGCGAAAGAGCAGGAAGGCGGATCAGAAGTCCCTGCAGCACATGTGCTTGCTCTGAGAGCTTGTAAGAGTGATCACAGCTAGAGGGACAGCGCAATCGGGTGCTCCCAGTCTGCATCGAATACCAAGGCAGACTGGAGGAGCGTTAAGCCCATGATTGCGGCGATCTGAGGTTAATTCGTTAAGTACTTCCCCAACATGACGGAATGGGCCCGTCTTGCGTCCTTAAGGGGTTAAAGGAACACTCCAAGCCCCATAAGCACTCCAGCACACAGTAGTAGTTTTGGTGCCAGGAGTGCCCTGAGGTCCCCCCACTCACTGTAAGTAGTCAAACCATTTTAGAACAGTTTGCCTGGGATCTGAAGGGGCAACAATCCCCACCTCCTGTCAGAGAGATCAGCAGACACTCTCAGACAATGACCCAGTGCAGCAGGGCTTAACTGAGGAGTGCTAACCAATGCGCAAAAGCTCCCAGACACAGTGAGCGGGTTCCGAAAGATCCCAAGGTAAAAAGTCAAGCTGTACAAAAGTGGTTTGGCAATTTACAATGGGGAGCAAAATAACAACTACAGCACAATGCAGTGGTTATAGTAATTGGAATGTTCCTTTAACTATATAAGTGGTAGAGAGGGAGAGTAAGGATGTGGATTTAAACATTAAGCAGCAATGTCATTTTTATTTTCTTTCCTTATGCATTTCTGTGATTGATTACACTCTCACATTACCATTTGCCTTTTCCTATATTTATTATCTTTTGGGACTGGTGTTGGATCTCAATACTTGTGCGCCACCATTTTGTTCTCGTCTGTCCACAATGTCTGCAGTTTGTCCTTCTGTAGGATTCTTTTGTTAGATGGAATTTGGGAAAATTAGCTTAGCAACTGAAAATGTAATCCCTGTTTTATGTACAGTATAACTAAAAAACAAAGGTGAATATCAAAAGTATAAAACCACGGGGAATTAGAGGTTAAAGAAGGATTTGTTTAAATACAAAATCTACAATGTGACAGAGCCACTTTAAGGGGACAGTGCGCACGCAATGATATGTTTTTTAATTGTGCAAGGCTACATAAAAACAAATTTTTAGCAAATATGGGGATCTAATCATTCCATATTTAAAGCTATCACTATTTTAAAGTACACTAATAAAGGGTTAGGTTTGGCACTGTTCAGTATGTATTTGTCCAGATCAGAATGTGTAAAAAGGATGTCTGGCCCTGTCAGGTAGGTATCCGCCCAGCGCTGAGGGAGTGAAAGGGTTAAGGCTGGCCTGTCAGGTAGGTACCCGCCCAGCGCTGAGAGAGTGAAAGGGTTAAGGCTGGCCTGTCAGGTAGGTACCCGCCCAGCGCTGAGAGAGTGAAAGGGTTAAGGCTGGCCTGTCAGGTAGGTACCCGCCCAGCACTGAGAGAGTGAAAGGGTTAAGGCTGGCCTGTCAGGTAGGTGCCCACCCAGCGCTAAGGGAGTGAAAGGGTTAAGACTGGCCTGTCAGGTAGGTACTCGCCCAGCACTGAGGGAGTGAAAGGGTTAATGCTGGTCTGTCAGGTAGGTACCCGCCCAGCGCTGAGGGAGTGAAAGTGTTAAGGCTGGCCTGTCAGGTAGGTACCCACCCAGCGCTGAGGGAGTGAAAGGGTTAATCCTGGCCTGTCAGGTAGGTACTTGCCCAGCGCTGAGGGCATGAAAGGGTTAAGGCTGGCCTGTCAGATAGGTACCCGCCCGGCGCTGAGGGAGTGAAAGGGTTAAGGCTGGCCTGTGAGGTAGGTACCTGCTCAGCGCTGAGGGAGTGAAAGGGTTAAGGCTGGCCTGGTCAGGTAGGTACTTGCCTTGTCGGGTAGGTACTGGCCTTGTCAGGTAGGTACTGGCCTGGTTAGGTAGGTACAGGCCTGGTTAGGTAGGTACCGGCCTGGGTAGGTAGGTACCGGCCTGGTTGGGTAGGTACCGGCCTGGTAAGGTAGGTACTGGCCTGGTTGGGTAGGTACTGGCCTGGTTGGGTAGGTACTGGCCTGGTTAGGTAGGTACTGGCCTGGTTGGGTAGGTACTGGCCTGGTTGGGTAGGTACTGGCCTGGTTAGGTAGGTACTGGCCTGGTTGGGTAGGTACTGGCCTGGTTAGGGAGGTACTGGCCTGGTTAGGGAGGTACTGGCCTGGGTAGGTAGGTTCTGGCCTGGTTGGGTAGGTACTGGCCTGGTCGGGTAGGTACTGGCCTTGTCGGGTAGGTACCGGCCTGGTTAGGTAGGTACCGGCCTGGGTAGGTAGGTAGGTATCGGCCTGGTTGGGTACCGCCTGGTTGGGTGGTGTACCCGCCTGGTTGGTGGAGGTACCGCCTGGTTTGCAGGTAACCGGCCTGGTTGGGTAGGTACCGCCTGGTTGGTGGTACCGGCCTGGTCGGGTAGGTACCGGCCTTGTCGGGTAGGTACCGGCCTGGTTAGGTATGTACCGGCCTGGGTAGGTAGGTAGGTATCGGCCTGGTTGGGTAGGTACCGGCCTGGTTGGGTAGGTACCGGCCTGGTTGGTAGGTACCGCCTGGTTGTAGGTACCGCCTGGTTGGGTAAGGTACCGCCTGGTTGGGTAGGTACCGCCTGGTTGGGTAGTACCGGCCTGGTTGGGTAGACTGGCCTGGCTGGCAGTTACCGGCCTGGTTGGGTAGGTACTGGCCTGGTTGAAGGTACTGGCCTGATTGCAGGTACTGGCCTGGTGGGGTAGGTTCTGGCCTGGTTGGGTAGGTACCGCCTGGTGGGTAGGTTCAGACCTGGGTAGTGGTACTCGGCCTGGTTGGGTGAGGTTCTGGCCTGGTTGGGTAGGTACCGGCCTGGTTGGGTAGGTTCGGCCTGGTTGGGTAGGTTCTGGCCTGGTTGGGTGGTTCTGGCCTGGTTGCAGGTACCGGCCTGGTTGAGGTACTGGCCTGGTTGCAGGCTCCGGCCTGGTTGCAGGTACCGCCTGGTTGGCTGGCAACACCGCCTGGTTGGGTTCCTGGCCTGGTTGCAGCACTGGCCCTGGTTGGGTAGGTACTGGCCTGGTTGGGTAGGTACTGGCCTGGTTGGGTACTGGCCTGGTTGGGTAGGTACTGGCCTGGTTGGGTAGGTACCGGCCTGGTTGGGTAGGTTCTGGCCTGGTTGGGTAGGTTCTGGCCTGGTTGGGTAGGTACTGGCCTGGTTGGGTAGGTACTGGCCTGGTTGGGTAGGTTCTGGCCTGGTTGGGTAGGTACCGGCCTGGTTGGGTAGGTACCGGCCTGGTTGGGTAGGTTCTGGCCTGGTTGGGTAGGTTCTGGCCTGGTTGGGTAGTTACTGGCCTGGTTAGGTAGGTTCTGGCCTGGTTGGGTAGGTGCTGGCCTGGTTGGGTAGGTACTGGCCTGGTTAGGTAGGTACTGGCCTGGTTGGGTAGGTACTGGCCTGGTTGGGTAGGTGCTGGCCTGGTTAGGTAGGTACTGGCCTGGTTAGGTAGGTTCTGGCCTGGTTGGGTAGGTACTGGCCTGGGTAGGTAGGTTCTGGCCTGGTTGGGTAGTTACTGGCCTGGTTGGGTAGGTACTGGCCTGGTTAGGTAGGTACTGGCCTGGTTGGGTAGGTGCTGGCCTGGTTGGGTAGTTACTGGCCTGGGTAGGTAGGTACTTGCCTGGTCAGGTAGGTGTTTGCCCGGCGCTGAGCATTGTGGTTATGGAGATATAAACAATAAGCCCAGAGGAAGCTCCACCCCCACGTGAGAGTAACAGCGGAACTGATTGGCTGCCACGAGGACACGTGACTCACCACCTCAGAGGATCTTTCTGAAAGCGCCAATCCTGAGCTCCAAACACTCGAGACATAAAGTTGCCGCAGTTCGGGCACTACAGGTTTGGCCTATGTTTGCCTTAGGCTCAGAGGCTCCAGGAAAATGGCGTCCATTTCCACAAAGACAATTTCCAGCCTAGAAGCAAGTAGTTAAATGAAGTCACTTTCCCAAATCAGTTACCAGTCACAATAACACCCTGCCTGGCATTGGCCCAGCTGGACAACTTGGTTTTAATTAAGAATAATTAAAAATTTACCATCTCTATCCAACTACCTGTCATTTATCTATCCAGGCATCTATATCCTTCTATCCTATCTATCTATCTATATCATCTATCTATTAATCTATCCAGGTATATATATATATAATCTATCTATCTATCTATATAATCTATCTATCTATCTATCTATCTATCTATATAATCTATCTATCTATTAATCTATCCAGGTATCTATATAATCTATCTATCTATTAATCTATCCAGGCATCTATATAATCTATCTATCTATCTATCTATCTATCTATCCAGGTATCTATATAATCTATCTATCTATCTATCTATCTATCTATCTATATATCTATCTATCCAGGTATCTATATACTCTATCTATCTATCTATCTATCTATCTAATCTATCTATCTATCTATCTATCTATCCAGGTATATATATAATCTATCTATCTATCTATCTATATATCTATATAATCTATCTATATAATCTATCTATCTATTAATCTATCCAGGTATCTATATAATCTATCTATCTATCTATCTATCTATCCAGGTATCTATATAATCTATCTATCTATCTATCTATCTATCTATATATCTATCTATCCAGGTATCTATATACTCTATCTATCTATCTATCTATCTATCTAATCTATCTATCTATCTATCTATCTATCTATCTATCTATCTATCTATCTATCCAGGTATATATATAATCTATCTATCTATCTATATATCTATATATCTATATAATCTATCTATATAATCTATCTATCTATTAATCTATCCAGGTATCTATATAATCTATCTATATAATCTATCTATCTATTAATCTATCCAGGTATCTATATAATCTATCTATATAATCTATCTATCTATTAATCTATCCAGGTATCTATATAATCTATCTATCTATCTATCTATCCAGGTATATATATATAATCTATCTATCTATCTATCTATCTATCTTTCTATATAATCTATCTATCTATCTATATAATCTATCTATTAATCTATCCAGGTATCTATATAATCTATCTATATATCTATATAATCTATCTATCTATCCTATCTCTATCTAATCTATCTATCCAGGCATCTATATCCTTATATCCTATCTATCTATCTAATCTATCTATTAATCTATCCAGGTATCTATATAATCTATCTATCTATCTATCTATCTATATCATCTATCTATTACCTGTCTATACAGTATTACTTCATCTATCTATCATGTATCTATATTATCTACCTATCTGTCTTTCTATCATTGATCTATCTATCTATCTATCTCTATCCAGTTAAATATGTATGCAAATATCTAGCTTTCAAGTTGTCTATAAAAATATCAGTAGTTCACTGATGTTTCCAATGCTACGTATCACTCTTCCCTTCTACAAAGCTGGTAGCAGTGATAAATAGTTATTAGCATCATTTCATATTTTGCCAATGATTTATTCATTGATACAGAATGCAAGTGCAGTGCATAGTCATGAATAGAATGAATAGTCAAAAATTAAAATTGCAAGCAGAGTTTCATTGTTCAGGACCAGTAAAACAGCCGTTTGTAAACATTTTGTATTCACTATTCTACATCCCAGTCCAACCCTCACAGAACCCCAGAGATAATAGTACTAGTTCTGTCTTAAAATTTGTGAGCAAAGATATGAAAATTAGCACCTACCATAACTTATGTGGTTTTCAATACTGCAGAGTAGCTTTAAGTTGATTAGTTTGATCTGCCCTGCTGACGATTATATATTTTTCAGTCTTCAGGAAATTAGTTGGGGAATTTGATAAATGCATTCTCTCGCACAATTTGTGAGCGGAGTCCTTCCCAGAAGACCTCAAAGTCTATTTTACTGCCTGAGAAAGATAGGAATGGAATGACTGCTTCATTGCACTAAAACTCTGCTAGTTGTATTTTCTCTATCACATAATACTGAACGTATCTTTGAAGTTGCTATTATTATTTGATGTATTTATTTGAATTAATTTGTTTCATTGTACGCTAAGTTGGGATGTCAGACGATGGTTGTGTTCTCCAAATTCAGAATTGTTACTTTGCACCAAGATGGATTTACTATGTTTTATTTAACTTTATCTGCTGACAATAATATATGATACAGCAGGCAGAGGTGATGGCAAATGGAAAGACGGAAAAGGAAAGATGGCGGCGACAATGGGAAATGGCAGGAGGAAGGCAGTGGAAAATGACAAGATGTTGGCAGGAGATAGGCAGTGGGAATGACAAAATGGTTGAAGGAGGAAGGCAGTGGGAATTTACAAGATGGCAGCAGGAGGAAAACAATGGGAAATAATGGAAGCAGAAGGAAGGCAGTGGGAAATGACAAGATGGCGGCAAGAGGAAGGCAGTGAGAAATAATGGCAGCAGAAGGAAGGCAGTGGGAAATGTGTGTGTCTGTAATGGGTGCATTTAGTGTGGAAAAGAGATGCAGTGTGTGCTTCTGTGTATGTGTGCAACGGCTGCATTGTGTGTGTGTTTGTGAGGTGTGCATTGTGTGTGTAAAGGATGCATTGTGTGTGTAATGGATGCATTGTGTGTTACTGTGTGAGTGTAAGATGCATTGTGTGTTACTGTGTGAGTGTAAGATGCATTGTATGTTACTGTGTGAGTGTAAGATGCATTGTGTGTTACTGTGTGAGTGTAAGATGCATTGTATGTTTCAGTGTGTCTGTATGTGAGTAGGGATGCATTGTATGTTTCTGTGCGTGTGTGTGTAGGCATGCATTGTGTGTTTCTGTGTATGTGTAAGGATGCATTGTGTATGTGCTTAGTGTCTTAGTGTTGTCCCCTTCACTCCTGTCCCTTAGTGCTATCCCATCCCTTAGTGCTCTCCCATCCCTTAGTGATCTCCCCTTCCTGCCTGTCCCTTAGTGATCTCCCCTGCCCCCCCCCGTCCCTTAGTGCTCTCCATTGCCCTACTATCTCTTAGTGATCTCCCCTCCTGTCCCTTAGTGCTCTTCCCTCTCCTCCTCCCTTAATGCTCTCCCCTGACCCTTAGTGCTTTCACTTGCCCCCTCCCCGTTCCCATAGTGCTCTCCCTCCCCTGTCCCTTAGAGTTCTCCCCCCTCTTGGCTCTTTGTCTCTCCAGCCCCCCATCTTATCCTTGGTGGTCTCTCCTCCCCTACCCCCATCTTTCCCTTAGTGGTCTCCCCCCATCTTTCCCTTAGTGGTCTCTCCACCCCACCCCCTTAGTAGTCTCTCCCATCTACCCCTTTGGTTTCTCCCATCTTCCCTCCCTTCACTGTTGTGCCTCCTACCTCAGTGTAGCATGGCTGGGTGGCACAGACCATGATACAGGAGCTTGTGTTTCTTGTACCTGGGCGGACTGACAGGAAGTGCTCACTGAGAGAGCACTTTCTTTCAGTCCGGCCGGTTACAGGAAACACAAGCTCCTGTATCGAGGTCCGCGATGCCCAGTCACGCTACACAGAGTGACGGGCAGGAGGGAGTGCTGTGCGCTTCCCTCCTTCCCGGATCACTCGAAACTTGCACACACCGGGCCGGTGCGCCCTAGGCGACTGCCTAAGTCGCTATACGACGCGCAGGTCCTCTTGTTGTGGTAGTTTTTCTTCTTTTAAATATAGTCTCCCCTTTACTGTGTTGATCCCCTTTATGCGTTTAAATGTTTCTATCATATCCCCCCGTGTCTCGTCTTTCCTCCAAGCTATACATGTTAAGATCCTTTAACCTTTCCTGGTAAGTTTTATCCCGCAATCCATGAACCAGTTTAGTAGCCCTTCTCTGAACCCTCTCTAAGGTATCAATATCCTTCTGAAGATACGGTCTCCAGTACTGTGTACAATACTCCAAGTGAGGTCTCACCAGTGTTCTGTACAATGGCATGAGCACTTCCCTCTTTCTACTGCTAATACCTCTCCCTATACAACCAAGCATTCTGCTAGCATTTCCTGCTGCTCTATTACATTGTCTGCCTACCTTTAAGTCATCAGAAATAATCACCCCTAAATCCCTTTCCTCATATGTTGAGGTTAGGACTCTATCAAATATTCTGTACTCTGCCCTTGGGTTTTTACGTCCAAGATGCATTATCTTGCACTTATCCACATTAAATGTCAGTTGCCACAGCTCTGACCATTTTTCTAGTTTACCTAAATCATTTACCATTTGGCTTATCCCTCCTGGAACATCAACACTGTTACATATCTTAGTATCATCCGCAAAAAGACATACTTAAACAACGTGATTTCACTCCCAAATGGCAGAGAATTGAGCAGTGAGACTGCAGCGGCATGATCTACACACCAAAACGGCTTAATTGAGTTAAAGTTGTTTTGGTGACTATAGTGTCCCTTTAACTGAGAAATGGCTGGGTTATACAAATCTACAGTTTACTATAATAGAACCTCCTAAATGGCAGATAATTGAGCGGTAAGACTGCAGGGGCATGATCTTTACACCAAAACTGCTTCATTATGCTAAAACTGTTTTGGTGTCTATAGTGTCCCTTTAATTACAACCATAATGCACTGTAAAACTGCCAATGTAGAACTTTCAAACTCCATGACTTCTACGGCTTATTGTATCATTACATGTTATTGTATCATTACAGTTCATTAAATTATTGCAGCTCATTGTATTATTACAGCTCATTGTATTATTACAGCTTATTGTATTATTACACCTTATTGCTTCATTGTCAGGCTTATAATTGATCCAGCACGCAGAATTGTATCATACCTAGGACTAAGGATAACGTCTAACCGGACCTTAGAATGGCCGGACCTAACATACCAGAGAATAGTCAAAATACTTGCCGAGGTCAGGAACACAAAACGAGGAACAGCGATAAGGAAAAGCCAAAAAGTCAAGGGTACCAGAAATCAGGGAAGTCAAAACGAAGCCAAAGTCAAATACCAGAAAAATGCAATCAGGAACACACTCTTGGATAACCAGCAAGTGGAAACCACGACAGGGCACTGACAAAAAAGGTAATTTGGGTTTAAATAACCCTCCTTAGGCTTTAATTGGCTGTCTCTGACCTCTGACCGGCGTCTGCGCCATATTTGATGTGGGCGAAGGTAAGTTTATAATAAAAGTCCGGTCCTCAGCGGCCGGCGTTCCTAAGAACGTTGCATCCGCTAGGGACTGGAACGGAAGGAGAGCGGGTAGCTGCCTGCTGAGACCCAGATAAGTTGGAAACATCTCTGATGGCGTGGCTGCTGTGTTTGAGTGTAGTGACGCTGGCAGAGATATCGGGAGCCGTGACAGTCATTACAGCTTATTGAATCATTATCATTTAATTATCACAGCTCATTGTATTATTACAGCTTATTGCATCATTACACCTTATTGTATCATTACACCTTATTGTATCATTACAGCTTATTGTATTATTACAGCTTATTGTAACATTGCAGTTTACTGTATTACTACAGTCCACTGTATGTTTACAGCTCAATGTATTATTGCTGATTATTGTATTATTACAGCTCATTGTATTATTACAGCTCAGTATATTATTACAGCTTATTGTAACATTCCGGCTTACTGTACCATTATAGCTTATTGTATTATTACAGCTTATTGTATTATTACAGATTATTGTATTATTGCTGATTATTGTATTGTTACAGCTTTTTACATTATTACAGCTCAACGTATTATCAAAGTTTATTGTATTTTTGCAGTTTGTTGTCTTATTATAACCGTTATTCCTTTTAAGATGCTGAAATGACACAGGCTTCCTACTGACGCACAAAGATTGCCATTATAAGTTATATGTAGTTATGGTGTTAAGAGTGTCCCTTTAAAGGTCTCAGTAGTGAAATACCATTTTAATCTAGGAATATTTTCACATTGTGCTATCACAATGCCAGTAATTTATAGGTTTCTAGGTGCTGTAAAAATAATGATATCACCCCATAACCAGTTCCCCAGCTGATTGTGGTTTGGGCACAAAATGGTGTTACATTTGCTCCTACAATTTACCCAGCATTCTCTGTAATCAATCCCAGTAACAAATGATATTCCCAGTTACGGAATTCTGAGACTGATTACACAGAAGTCAGAGATGGGCTTGGATATGGGATCATGACATCTGTAGGAGTGACAATTATTCTGCACTTTGTGGGTTTACTGTCATAAAATGATGCTCTGTCCTTGGGAGTGCCAATTTGGCTAATCATTAACTTAGAATTCTGACTATTAAACATTCAAAGATAAGCAAAAATAAATTTTATGTAATTTTTTAATTGATTTTTGAACAGGGGATACAGGAAGGAAGAGGGATGGGGGGTGGGGGCAAACGCATATGTCAAGTAGTAGCTTTTTACATATCTGCATCATTTTAATATGTTTATACGTTATTCGATGGTGACACAGCATCAAACAGCATTAAGATATTAGGTTTACATTCAGCATGAGAATATTAGGTTTACATACATAGATTTGAGATATACATGTGAATAATATGTGGGCCAGGGTAGTGAGCGTTAGGAGCTTGTGCGTGGTGGTAGTATGGAAGTATATCGGTGTAGATCTGCTGGTCTGGGTTATTTGTCTTAAGTAATATGATTGTGTCAGTCCTCCTTGAGTGCAATTGGAGCATTGCCCTTACTCAAATGAGAATTCTTTGGTTGAGATCTGAGATTTCTTATGGTACATGGGATATATAATATGGTACATTTGGAGTGGCAGGATGGACACAGCTTTTGGACTCAGTCGCCCGAAGGTTAATCGTTCAATTGCCGTTTATGTTTGTTTTAGGGTTTGAGCATTGGTCATACGCGATTCTAAGAATGGATCCCACTTTACCCATGCTTTTATCCAAAAATTTGTAGGTGCTAGTGCCTTATGGGCCATGATTTAATAGCGTTTTGTAATATTAAATTGGTCTATGTATTCTTGTGTCTTGGGAGCGTTGTGTAGCCATTGAGAGCTGCTATCGTTATCTGGTATATTAGGTAAAGTTGAGGTTTGGACAGACACTTTACATTGTTTTTATAGTTTTTTTGGAACCATGAATTTATAGGAAAAGCAAGCAATGTTGGATATGTTATATTGTGTTTGCAACATTTCATAATCTTTAAATTTGCCCTCATGAACTAAGTGATACAGGGAGGTGATGCCGTACCTTTGCCATATTTTGGCATTAAAGCCTGGGATCAAGGATGTGAGTTCTTGGATTGGCAATGCCAACAAAATGTGTTCTGATCGGTTTGTCTTTTGTATGTGCTTGTCCCTATGTCTTAGTGTATGTGCTGACGTTGGGTCTTTGGTGGCCAATTTTCTAATTTTTATTCTCAGTTCCAGCACTAAAAATGTAGAACGCTTCCAAAGTTGTTGTTTTTTTGCTACTATGGCAAAAAGGTCATCCAACGTAAGACTTCCCTCTGATGTCACATGGCTATAATTAGCCTGGCCAGAAAAATATGATTACATTGAATGTCTGAATTTGCGAAAAAAATTTGTATTAGGTTACTTACAGATCTCCAGCTGAGGGTTAACTACAATGTGTTCCAATGTCGGTGCTTGATAAATGTCAATAATAATAATAATAATAATGCAAATGATCCAAAATCACAGTGATTGTAGATTATTTGGGTATTATTGCAGGTTATTTGTCATAGGTTGAGTTTAGCCTTTTTGAAGTATTGTTCTATATTTTGTATCAAGACAATAATAATATTGTATATATTAATAATATATAATTTATATTTGCAGTCATGTTGCATGCCAGCGGCAGTGGGTGGCGAGAACAATTAAGGCTGTGTGCCAATGCTATGGCTTTACAGGTATGTTTCAATGTCGCAATCTTCATTTTACTAATCAATCTAATCCAATACATTCTCCAAACTTCATCCTTCTAGCTTTTTAAGCTTTTTCCTATGGTTTGTTGTAAGTGTCGAGTTGAATCTTAACAAATCTTATTTCTTCACATTAATTACATTGTAAAAACAGATGACTTGGCACAAATTGGGATAAAATTGCATCATTTATTTGTACTGCTTGATGACGTGACGTCTTACATGGTCTCTTTGTGACTTACATAGTTTTTGTACTGACACAGCGTACACAGCACTAATTAAGCATCTCTCGACCAGTGCTCACCATTTTTATGGCAGTGGTTTAAATTTATAGCAAGGTATCCCACCAACATCAAAGCCAAACTGCAGGACACAGTCTTGCACTGCGCAAAGAATGTCAGTGTTCTGGGGCAAAGTGCTAAAATGGATCAATCAGCAGTAACATTCTCTTGGTTTCCACGGAGACCGCAATTTCAAATGTATCCATAACTATACAATACACATACTAAGAGAGCTATACTGGGAGATATTTATTGAGATATTCTAATAGTGGAGCAGTGAATAAACATTCCATTTTACAAGGTGACTGCTCCATTTTTAAAACTTTGCCTGTCTTTTCTTAGTCTATAAGACTGTCCTTTAATACAAGGGGACTCATAATTGGGGACATGCTGGAAGCCTGGCAGCCACTGGCCCTCCCTGGCCTCTGGGGGCCACTTCCAGTAGGTGTCAGTGCCATCCTGTCCTGCAGCACTGTGCACACATAACACAGAATCAGTTGAAAGAAGCCATGTGTTTGTCACCCATCCCAGGGTAGAGGATCCAGCCAGACCCCTGCTCTAACAGCAGTCCTGCATCTTGCTCACCCCTCTTCCCTCCCCATCTGGAGCAGCAAATGGTTGCAGTCACCAGGGGGAAGCCAGGATTGGGGGGAGGTGCAGGCAGGGGGAGGAGGAGGGGGATTGAAAACAGATCACTCATGGATTGAAGCAATGGGTTCAGATCATCTGACTGCACTCAGCAGCAGGAGCAGGGAGAAGAGACAGGGGGAACACTCCAAACTTTCCTGGGACCCCAAACTGAGTGTGCACTCCCCTCAATACTCAGGAGGAGGGGGAGCACACCAAACTTTCCTGGGACCCCAAACTGAGTGTGCACTCCCCCCAAAATACTCAGGAGAAGGGGGAGCACGCCAAACTTTCCTGGGACCCCAAACTGAGTGTGCACTCCCCTCAATACTCAGGAGAAGGGGGAGCACTCCAAACTTTCCTGGGACCCCAAGCTAAGTGTGCACTCCCCTCAATACTCAGGAAAAGGGGGAGATCTTTTAACTTTTCAAGGACCCCAGGGTGAGTGTTCACCCCCAATACTCGGGAGAAGAAGGGGTTCTCTAAACTTTCCAAGGACCCCAGGGTAAGTGTGCCCCACCCCCAATACTCGGGAGAAGAAGGGGTTCTCTAAACTTTCCAAGGACCCCAGGGTGAGTGTGCATCCCCCCACCTCCCCCCCCATACTCGGGAGAAGAAGGGGTTCTCTAAACTTTTCCCCCCACCTCCCCCCCATACTTGGGAGAAGAAGGGGTTCTCTAAACTTTTCCCCCCACCTCCCCCCCATACTCGGGAGAAGAAGGGGTTCTCTAAACTTTCCAAGGACCCCTGACTGACTGGGGGGGAGAGGCACTCCAGATTCCCCCTTCTGTTCGCTATCGTCAGGCGGCGTGGTCCCCCAGAACCCGCGGACCCCCCAGCAAGGTTGGGAATATACATTGCGGGGATGGAACCCTGACTCTCCCACTGGACACATTGTATCCGCTGTGACCTGCTATTCCCAGGTAAGTGTCCTGGCCCCTCACTCAGTGTGACCCCCAGGCTGAACTTTACACTTTAACATGTTATCTATTCCGCCTCCATTCTCTCCCCATCTACAATAGTTATGGTGTGTATGGGGGGGGACATGGTGTGTGTGTATATGGGGGGGACATGGTGTGTGTGTAGTATTAGGGGAGCACAGAGTGTATATGGGGGTGACATGGTGTGTGTATGTAGTATTAGGGGAGCACAGAGTGTATATGGGGGGTGACATGGTGTGTGTATGTAGTATTAGGGGAGCACAGAGTGTATATGGGGGTGACATGGTGTGTGTGTATATGGGGGTGACATGGTGTGTGTGTATAGTATTAGGGGAGCACAGAGTGTATATGGGGGTGACATGGTGTGTGTGTGTAGTATTAGGGGAGCACAGAGTGTATATGGGGGTGACATGGTGTGTGTATATAGTATTAGGGGAGCACAGAGTGTATATGGGGGTGACATGGTGTGTGTATATAGTATTAGGGGAGCACAGAGTGTATATGGGGGTGACATGGTGTGTGTGTATATGGGGGTGACATGGGGTGTGTGTGTATGGTATTAGGGGAGCACAGAGTGTATATGGGGGTGACATGGTGTGTGTGTATATGGGGGTGACATAGTGTGTGTGTATAGTATTAGGGGAGTACAGAGTGTATATGGGGGTGACATGGTGTGTGTGTATATGGGGGTGACATGGTGTGTGTGTATAGTATTAGGGGAGCACAGAGTGTATATGGGGGTGACATGGTGTGTGTGTATATGGGGGTGACATGGTGTGTGTGTGTATAGTATTAGGGGAGCACAGAGTGTATATGGGGGTGACATGGTGTGTGTGTATAGTATTAGGGGAGCACAGAGTGTATATGGGGGTGACATTGTGTGTATATGGTATTAAGGGAGTGCAGAGTGTATATGGTGTGGCATGGTGTGTATATGGTATTAGGGGAGCACAAAGCGTATATGGGGTGACATGTGTATACAGAGGTCACATGGTATGTGTATATAGTATTAGGGGAGCAAACAGTGTATATGGGGGTCACATAATGTTTGTATATAGTATTAGGGGAGCACAGGGTGCAGATGGGGTGACAATGGTTGTATATAGTATTAGGGGAGCACAGAGTGCAGATGGGGTAACGATGGTTGTATATAGTATTAGGGGAGCACAGAGCGCAGATGGGGTGACAATAGTTGTATATAGTATTAGGGGAGCACAGAACGTAGATGAGGTGACAATGGTTGTATATAGTATTAGGGGAGCAAAGAGTGCTGATGGGGTGACAATGGTTGTATATAGTATTAGGGGCGCACAGAGTGCATATGGGGTGACAATGTTTGTATATAGTATTAGGGGCGCACAGAGTGCAGATGGGGTGACAATGTTTGTATATAGTATTAGGGGAGCACAGAGTGCAGATGGGGTGACAATGTTTGTATATAGTATTAGGGGCGCACAGAGTGCAGATGGGGTGATAATGTTTGTATATAGTATTAGGGGCGCACAGAGTGCAGATGGGGTGACAATGTTTGTATAATATTAGGGGCGCACAGAGTGCAGATGGGGTGACAATGTTTGTATATAGTATTAGAGGAGCACAGAGTGCAGATGGGGTGACAATGTTTGTATATAGTATTAGGGGAGCACAAAGTGCAGATGGAGTGACAATGTTTGTATATAGTATTAGGGGAGCACAGGGTGAAGATGGGGTGACAATGGTTGTATATAGTATTAGGGGAGCACAGAGCGTAGATGGGGTGACAATGTTTGTATATAGTATTAGGGGAGCACAGAGCGTAGATGGGGTGACAATGTTTGTATATAGTATTAGGGGAGCACAGAGTGCAGATGGGGTGACAATGTTTGTATATAGTATTAGGGGAGCACAAAAGGCAGATGGGGTGACAATGTTTGTATATAGTATTAGGGGAGCAGAGAGCGTAGATGGGGTGACAATGTTTGTATATAGTATTAGGGGCGCACAGAGTGCAGATGGGGTGACAATGGTTGTATATAGTATTAGGGGCATACAGAGTGCAGATGGGGTGACAATGTTTGTATATAGTATTAAGGGAGCACAAAGTGCAGATAGGGTGACAATGTTTGTATATAGTATTAGGGGAGCACAAAGTGCAGATGGGGTGACAATGTTTGTATATAGTATTAGGGGCGCACAGAGCGTAGATGGGGTGACAATGTTTGTATATAGTATTAAGGGAGCACAAAGTGCAGATGGGGTGACAATGTTTGTATATAGTATTAGGGGAGCACAGGGTGAAGATGGGGTGACAATGGTTGTATATAGTATTAGGGGAGCACAGAGCGTAGATGGGGTGACAATGTTTGTATATAGTATTAGGGGAGCACAGAGCGTAGATGGGGTGACAATGTTTGTATATAGTATTAGGGGAGCACAGAGTGCAGATGGGGTGACAATGTTTGTATATAGTATTAGGGGAGCACAAAAGGCAGATGGGGTGACAATGTTTGTATATAGTATTAGGGGAGCAGAGAGCGTAGATGGGGTGACAATGTTTGTATATAGTATTAGGGGCGCACAGAGTGCAGATGGGGTGACAATGGTTGTATATAGTATTAGGGGCATACAGAGTGCAGATGGGGTGACAATGTTTGTATATAGTATTAAGGGAGCACAAAGTGCAGATAGGGTGACAATGTTTGTATATAGTATTAGGGGAGCACAAAGTGCAGATGGGGTGACAATGTTTGTATATAGTATTAGGGGCGCACAGAGCGTAGATGGGGTGACAATGTTTGTATATAGTATTAAGGGAGCACAAAGTGCAGATGGGGTGACAATGTTTGTATATAGTATTAGGGGAGCACAGAGTGCAGATGGAGTGACAATGTTTGTATATAGTATTAGGGGAGCACAGAGCGTAGATGGGGTGACAATGTTTGTATATAGTATTAGGGGAGCACAGAGTGCAGATGGGGTGACAATGTTTGTATATAGTATTAGGGGAGCACAGAGTGCAGATGGAGTGACAATGTTTGTATATAGTATTAAGGGAGCACAGAGTGCAGATGGGGTGACAATGTTTGTATATAGTATTAGGGGAGCACAAAGTGCAGATGGGGTGACAATGTTTGTATATAGTATTAGGGGAGCACAGAGTGCAGATGGAGTGACAATGTTTGTATATAGTATTAGGGGAGCACAGAGCGTAGATGGGGTGACAATGTTTGTATATAGTATTAGGGGAGCACAGAGTGCAGATGGAGTGACAATGTTTGTATATAGTATTAGGGGAGCACAGAGTGCAGATGGAGTGACAATGTTTGTATATAGTATTAGGGGAGCACAGAGTGCAGATGGGGTGACAATGTTTGTATATAGTATTAGGGGAGCACAGAGTGCATTTTTCAATACTTGGGGAGGTATGTGAAGAGAAGGAATGTCATTGTGCCCCTGGCATGGTGTGGGTTAATGCCCAGGCACATGTATGGTGCTGGCCTTCTGTGTGTAAACATGGCATCCAGCAGGGCAGAGAAGATGGCCACATGTTCAGGCTGCCGGGGGAGAGTCACACAGGGTGAGTCTATACACAGGAGGGGAATCACTTCCTATTCAGAGCTGGAAAGTCTGCAGATGTTTTAACTACTTCACACCAGTGGGAGCCCCCACGCCAGGATTGCACGAAGAACTATGTGTCTGTGCGAGGCAGGAATCTGCAGATCTAATAATATATAACCGGTTTATTATTATTATTATTTTATTATCAGACTCCGTAGCGCTGTACAATTATCACTATTATTAGGAGCATTTATAAATTCGTATAGCACCAGTTTATTTGTAGTGCTTTACAATTGCACGTTGCGATGTATAACAGGTAAATGACCAGCAAAATAAATGTTGGTGAATAGAGCTCTGCTCAAAGAAGCTTACATTCATTGTTCCACTGTTGCGATTTACTGTGTATCATACAAATTGCTCTAATGTTGCACATGGGAATGTTTTCAAAATAATTTAATTTCACATTTTCTCTGCTGCAAACCCCCATCACGCTCTGTAACCCACTGAGTTACTCTTCCCTGCAGACCATGTATCACACTCAGTGTATTTTACCGGCAGAGTTACTCTTCACTGCAGACCATGTATCACACTCAGTATATTTTACCTACTAAATTACTCTTCCCTTTAGAAGTTTTTATCTCCTGCTATGTAAATTGAACTTTAATCTCATACGGGATTCTCCTGTAGGGTCTAGCAAGCTATTAACAGAGCAGGAGATAAATTATGATATATTAAATAGAATGTGTAATAAAGGAAGTGTAAACATTAGATGTCTTTTTACAGGAAGTGTTTAGGAAAGCGGTGTAAGTCACATGTAGGGAGATGTGGCAAGAGCTGTATAAACAAAGTGATTTAACTCCTAAATGGAAGAAAAACAGAATTGACTTAAATACATTTTCTAATTTAGATATTTTGGTATAAATGTTAAAATTCCCAGTGCTTTCCAGTTTAGAGAATTGGCCTGATAGAGTTAAATCTATAAAAAAAAATTCAGACTAAAGCCGTCTTTCTCCTCTCTACACCTACATACAGTAACGCTAGGGAAGAAGATCTATTTGTTTCCACACTTTTTACGGAGTGCCAAAGGTGGAGGGAGGGGTAGGAATTGAGAGTTTGGGAAAAGGCATATGTAATTAGCTGCCTCACCCTGTGCTGCACAAACTTGGAATAATTAGTCCTGCAGACCCGGCAAGGACATGACTTTCACTCCAGATGTAGATAGATTTCTGCCTATATCTAAAAATCCCCAGGTCACTGATTTACTACCAGGGCATACATTCAGATACCAGAAATTACTATATTTATCCTGGCTTTATGTACCTTTCACCAGCATCACATATCAACAAAATCAGCCATATTTTGTACTGCTCATACTGTTACCAATGTGCGACCAGTTAGTTTGGTCACAGCTGTTGCCGTCTTGTGCGATAAAACCGGACTGTGTTCAGTGTTAATGACATCTCTCCGGTTTGACATAATCTGTCTCCTCATCTGTGCTCAGTTTACATTGATTTCTAAACTCCACTTCCTGGATGTAGTAAGTTAGTGACATCCATATGTCCGTTCAGGACTTGTCCCTGCATCCTTTAAACTACAGCTCCCAGCAAGCAGAGCCAGCAGATCCCAGCTGGAGAGCTACCGTTGAATTTAGATATTTCTTTGCGATAGAAATCCAGAGAGGGACGATACGTATGATGTCTTTGTACAGAGTACTATACCCACCCGATATTTCCACCGGTACAGACTTCCCCGGTGTTTTCCCCGTGTTTTTATCATGCAGTTTTAATGATCGTGCCATTTGATGCACACGGATTGAGGTGTGTTCTGTGTTGGGGTGCTCAATTTACCTAAAGTTGCGTTATCTAGTGTGCAGCTATATCATTTTATTGCACTTTTTTATTGTTTTGCACAGATTCTAATAAATGGTCCATGTAGCCCGAAGATGTTCGCAGGTTGCGGTCAGTGATCTACAGAATGCGGCAGGATGGGGCGCAGTGCAGTGGGATAGGTGAAGGTCTTAAAAACGCAAACTTGTGACTTTCAGTGAAGCCTCTGTCCCTTAATGTTTCCTGGCCCTGTGATTGCCAATCACTCGTGCCATGCCCATGTCATATTTCCCAGTGCCCAGCCTTGAAACGCAGAACAATGTAGACATACTGTCAGAGAGCCTTCAGTTGTCCTTTGTTACTGGAAAAATGAGCGAGTATGACATTACTGGCTGAGCTTTTGGTGTTTTTAAACAGGGGTGATGTTTTTTAAGGAGTCATTTTGCTGTGGAATGCTAAAAATCTCCACAGCTGCAACCTGATACGAGTGATGGGGCTGGGGGGCTGGTAGTGCTATGTTACCGTTGCCTTTTTTTAGCATTCCTGGCACTCTGACGTCCTCTTGCATGGCTCGGCAGCAGCACATCGCACACAATTCTCATATGTTGTTATACATTTAATAAACTCTCCCAACCTATAGGAAATGTTTTTTTTTTTAATTTTGTGTAGACCGTAGAGGCACACAATGCAGAACAATGGCTTAAAATAAGTTGAAATGATTATATCAATAAATATGGAATCAAACCATAAGAGCTTACAATCTAGAGCAGAGTAATACATTTTATTCACATGGATGATGGCATTACGAAGATGAAATGAAAGGCTTCTTTACAGGATTAGATAGGTGATTTTTTCCCCCTTGTTTAATTTGAAGGTGTAACTCCCTGAACATTGATGGCTCCCTTTACAATGTGAATTTTCAGTATTATATTTTAGGCTGCAGTAGCCGAATTGGAAGAAAGTCCAAATTAGTTTAGTTAAATTATGTTTTCAGATTATCTTTTTTCGTCTTAAATTTGAAATTGTGTCTGGCACTCTCCGGGGTACACTAATATGATGTTAGCTTCCATGTCTATCTGTCTGGATGGCTGTCATTGGCCAATGCACAGCCCACACCTTTAGCCACATGTATACCTTGTCTGTCAGTCCTCTTGGCCATCTCCATCCTGGGTCGGCTAAGTACGGAAACACTATATTAATATGTATATTTTATAAACTGACTTTTTTACCCCTCCGTGTGGTATTTCTCATTTTGGGGTCTGTGAGTCTAAGGGTTCTCCGTCCTAGGAAAAAGTAATGAATATTACCTTTTCAGTGAGAAATTCGTGTGGTGTTTTTTCTTTTGAGGTTTTTTTTGGTTAGGTTTTGGCGAAACTTAAATAGGCTGGTGAGGTTTTTAAGCTCTTTGATGACATCATCTCGGAAGCATGTCTGGGTTGGCCCTTGGGGGCCTCTGAGGCTGAACAATCAAATCTTGCATTGCCGGGAGGCTGCACAAGGGTTTTGGCAACTAGTACATAATGTGCCAGGGAGGATTGGAGGTCAATGCAACTTGTATGGACAATTTCCATTTGAGAACATTTCCAATTCCCGTTATTTGTTCTCCACATTTCCTAATTTAATAAATTAACCCCCCGAAAACGTTCAAAAATAGGTGATAGGCCTTCAGACCTTCTAGCAGTTCTGATAAGAGTTGGCAGAGAATTCTGGGAAATGCAGTTCTGCACCAGCTGGAGAGTTTTTCACCTTTAGGGATTAAAAGAGATTTCTCGTAGGGCTAATTTGATTTTCTTTAATTATTTCTGGTCAAGTGCTGCTACTTTGTTTCCAGTTTAATTTTCCATGGGATGATCCATGATCATGTCTGATAGAGCGATTTTTTGAGAATTACATTTTTGTGCGTTTAGGAGGGCTGCATGCAAAATCCTGAGTCATACTTGAAACAGAGAGAAATCTCAATGTATCCTTCCTGGTAAAATATTTTATAAATAAATAAAATAAAATAAAATAAATTGACTCTTTGATTGTGCGAGAATCCTGGGGGGAGTGTTGTTTTTGCACACTGCATGAAAGCGTGTTTAGACAAATATTGCACTGGCATGCTGGCAACTGTTTGTGCCAAAAAAGTTAGTAAATGTTGAAATCTAAAATATACGGCAGTGAGAGAAGAGGCAAGGATTGATTGCTTAGTTTGTTTCAGAGTTCTCCAGCAAGCCACATAGAGCACAGGGGAAGTCTTATGAAGTAAGGGACCCACAGTACATCCCTGGACCCACAGTACATCTCGGGACCCACAGTACATCTCGGCACCCACAGTACATCTCGGGACCCACAGTAGATCTTGGGACCCACAGTAGATCTTGGGACCCACAGTACATCTCGGGTACATCTTGGGACCCACAGTTCATCTCGGGTACATCTGTGGGATTGTGGGTAAACCTAATTGTCAACTAAAACAGAACTTTGGTTAAGTTCCACCTATTTTGAAGTTCTGTGAGCTTATCTGCTGTACATATGGAAAAACCTTTTATCATGTCGTTTATGGGGGGTGGGGGGAATCCAGGAATTCCAGGGATTTATGACATGCGACAGAGAGGATCCAGGAATTCCAGGGATTTACGATGTGCGACAGAGAGTATCCAGGAATTCCAGGGATTTACGACGTATGACAGAGAGGATCCAGGAATTCCAGGGATTTACGACTTATGACAGAGAGGATCCAGGAATTCCAGGGATTTACGACTTATGACAGAGAGGATCCAGGAATTCCAGGGATTTACGACGTATGACAGAGAGGATCCAGGAATTCCAGCGATTTACGACGTACCACAGAGAGGATCCAGGAATTCCAGGGATTTACGATGTATTACAGAGGATCCAGGAATTCCAGGGATTTACGATGTATGACAGAGAGGATCCAGGCATTCCAGGGATTTACGACGGATGGCAGAGAGGATCCAGGAATTCCAGGGATTTACGATGTATGACAGAGAGGATCCAGGAATTCCAGGGATTTACATCGTATGACAGAGAGGATCCAGGAATTTCAGGGATTTACGAAGTATGACAGAGAGGATCCAGGAATTCCAGGGATTTACGATGTATGACAGAGAGGATCCAGGAATTCCAGGGATTTAAATCGTATGACAGAGAGGATCCAGGAATTCCAGGGATTTATGACGTATGACAGAGAAGATCCAGGAATTCCATGGATTTACGATGTGTGGCTGAGAGAGGAATTCCAGGAATTCCAGGAATTCCAGGGATTTATCGATGACAGAGAGGTATGACAGAGAGGATCCAGGAATTCCAGGGATTTACATCGTATGACAGAGAGGATCCAGGAATTCCAGGGATTTACATCGTATGACAGAGAGTTTCCAGGAATTCCAGGGATTTATGACGTATGACAGAGAGGATCCAGGTATTCCAGGGATTTACATCGTATGACAGAGAGGATCCAGGAATTCCAGGGATTTACATCGTATGACAGAAAGGATCCAGGAATTCCAGGGATTTATGTCGTATGACAGAGAGGATCCAGGAATTCCAGGGATTTACGATGTATGACAGAGAGGATCCAGGCATTCCAGGGATTTACGACGGATGGCAGAGAGGATCCAGGAATTCCAGGGATTTACGATGTATGGCAGAGAGGATGCAGGGATTTGTGATGTATGACAGAGAGGATCCAGGAATTCCAGGGATTTACGATGTATGACAGAGAGGATCCAGGAATTCCAGGGATTTACATCGTATGACAGAGAGGATCCAGGAATTTCAGGGATTTACGAAGTATGACAGAGAGGATCCAGGAATTCCAGGGATTTACGATGTATGACAGAGAGGATCCAGGAATTCCAGGGATTTACGATGTATGACAGAGAGGATCCAGGAATTCCAGGGATTTAAATCGTATGACAGAGAGGATCCAGGAATTCCAGGGATTTATGACGTATGACAGAGAAGATCCAGGAATTCCAGGGATTTACGATGTATGACAGAGAGGATCCAGGAATTCACAATGTATGACAGAGATTATCTAGGAATTCCAGGGATTTACGATGTATGACAGAGAGGATACAGGTATTCCAGGGATTTATGACGTATGACAGAGAGGATCCAGGAATTCCAGGGATTTACGACGTACCACAGAGAGGATCCAGGAATTCCAGGGATTTATGACGTATGAAAGAGAGGATCCAGGAATTCCAGGGATTTACGATGTATGACAGAGGATCCAGGAATTCCAGGGATTTACGATGTATGACAGAGAGGATCCAGGAATTCCAGGGATTTATGACGTATGACAGAGGATCCAGGAATTCCAGGGATTTACGATATATGACAGAGAGGATCCAGGAATTCCAGGGATTTATGACGTATGACAGAGAGTATCCAGGAATTCCAGCGATTTACGATGTACCACAGAGAGGATCCAGGAATTCCAGGGATTTACGACGTACCACAGAGAGGATCCAGGAATTCCAGGGATTTACGATGTATGACAGAGAGGATCCAGGAATTCCAGCGATTTACGACGTATCACAGAGAGGATCCAGGAATTCCAGGGATTTATGACGTATGACAGAGAGGTTCCAGGAATTCCAGGGATTTACGATGTGTGGCTGAGAGGATCCAGGAATTCCAGAGATTTACGATGTATGACAGAGAGGATCCAGGAATTCCAGGGATTTACATCGTATGACAGAGAGGATCCAGGAATTCCAGGGATTTACATCGTATGACAGAGAGTTTCCAGGAATTCCAGGGATTTATGACGTATGACAGAGAGGATCCAGGTATTCCAGGGATTTACATCATATGACAGAGAGTATCCAGGAATTCCAGGGATTTACATCGTATGACAGAGAGTTTCCAGGAATTCCAGGGATTTATGACGTATGACAGAGAGGATCCAGGTATTCCAGGGATTTACATCGTATGACAGAGAGGATCCAGGAATTCCAGGGGTTTACATCGTATGACAGAAAGGATCCAGGAATTCCAGGGATTTATGTTGTATGACAGAGAGGATCCAGGAATTCCAGGGATTTATGGTGTATGACAGAGAGGAACCAGGAATCCCAGGGTTTTACGTCATGCAGCATGAAAAAAACAGGAATTCTAGTGTTTCACAGTTTATGATAAAGAGGTTCCAGGAATCACAGGGATTTACGGAGTATAATTGAGAGGATCCAGGAATTCTGATGTTAAAAAGCTGGAAGGAACCTGGAATATAGGAGAAAGGAACTAAATAATTCAGAGATATACAGCAGAAATTAACCAGGTATTTAGGGGATATACGGCAGAAAGGAACCAGGTATTCAAGGGATAAACAGCTGAAAGAAACCAGGAATCCAGGGGATATAAAACAAAAAGGAACCAGGAATTCAGGGGCTATAGGGCAGATAGAAACCAGGATTTCAGGGGACATATGGTCAGAAAGGAACCAGGCATTCATCATGTGTAAGGCAGGAAGGAACCAGGAATTCAGGGGATATACGGCAGGAAGGAACCAGGAATTCAGGGGATATATGGCAGGAAGGAACCAGGAATTCAGGGGAAATACGGCAGGAAGGAATCTGGGATTTCTAAAATATAATTCCCTGCTGTATCCTGGGTGTAGGGATATGGGTGTTATTACAGATATGTAAGTATTGATACGGGTGTTATTATAGATCATTACTACAGTGTTAAAGTGATTGCTATTTGTCGTGGTATATCTCTCTTATAGGAGTTCAATCACTACTCAGAATCCCCCCAATAAATGTCTAGATTGTAGATGTGTATTTTTTAAACTTAGGAAGTCTTGTTGCTGCATAGTCTAATTGCTGGATAGTCTAATTGCTGGATAGTCTTGTTGCTGGACAGTCTTGTTGCTGGATAGTCTTGTTGCTGGATAGTCCTGTTGCTGGAAAGTCTTGTTGCTGGAAAGTCTTGTTGCTGGATAGTCCTGTTGCTGGATAGTCCTGTTGCTGGAAAGTCTTGTTGCTGGATAGTCTTGTTGCTGGATAGTCCTGTTGCTGGATAGTCCTGTTGCTGGAAAGTCTTGTTGCTGGAAAGTCTTGTTGCTGCATAGATTTGGTGCTGGATAGTCTTGGTGCTGCATAGATTTGGTGCTGGATAGTCTTGGTGCTGGATATTCTTGTTGCTGAATAGTCTTGTTGCTGGATAATCTTGGTGCTGGTTAGTCTTGGTGCTGGTTAGTCTTTTTGCTGGATAATCTTGGTGCTGGTTAGTCTTGGTGCTGGTTAGTCTTGGTGCTGGTTAGTCTTGTTGCTGGATATTTGTGAAGTAAGCCGCATGTCTCGTTCTGCTGTTCCCATTCCATGTAGCTGGGGCTTTGAGAACTAATTCCTTAAATTGGGTGTTGTTAACCACTCTGTTACTGGTGGATTGTTACTTCCCGGAAAGTGACAAGTCTACTCCCCCAGATTAGCATTAGAAAAAGGCTGGTGACATTTCTATTGTGTTGAATTCAGAGATCCAGCGGTTCTGGAGAAAAGCCTGAGGGCAGTAAAGAAATTATGTTCTATTCACTTCTACTGGCATTCCCATCCCCTGAACCTGCACTTTCCATGGAGCCTGAGTCACAGGACGCCTCGTTAGCATGTACTCCGATAAGTCAGTCCCGATCGTCCTGTGCGAGAGCCTTGCTAAGAATAGTTTAATGTTTCTCTGTGTTCCCAAACCATAGCGGCGCAAGCAAACTACCAGAGATGCAGAGTACTAAAGAGGCAGATTTAACTCTTGCAGCGTCCTTGACATAGTATTTTCCAGCAATGCCACTTTTCTGTTTTTTTGGACACTGCAACTCCTAATAAATTCAGCCAGCATGACTGCAAGATCTTGGTTTCACTGTTGAAGATTTTTTAGATGAGTATTGGAAGTGGTCACTGGAAACGTGGAACTGGAAAAGGTAAAGTGTTTGGAACATATTCCTCCTGAGTTTTCAGTGTCCCTTATTTTGTGTAGACTCCCAAGTGCAAGTTCCGTAAGCTTTAAAATGGTAGATATATTATATCTCATTGTGAGTTTTATGTTTCTCCTGTCCTCCATAGACAAATTGTCTTTACTAATGAGCCTCCCGCTTCATTACAGGATTTATGTATTAGGTGGTGATGATACATTCAGGAGAATTGAAAACCAAATTGCAGTATTAAGGCCGAAACGGCTGAACTGATTTGTAGTTTGGCTCAGTTGTATCACATCTTTGTGTTTTAGGCCAAACTTTGCAATCTGTTTCTCATACCACAATCACTGTTTAATACAAAAAAAAAAAAAAAATGCCTGACATTGGAATCCTTCATTCTAGTTATACACATAAATTTATAAAATAATTATTCTGTGCAATATTCTGCAAGTTGTGTTGGCTAAACTTCTAATATAACTTTTTATTTTTAGTTTAAAGTTGTCATATCTCTGCTTTGTTGGCATTTAGGTAAAGGGTTTTGAAACAGGTTCAAAGAGCAATTTTGGGGGAAAGTGGATCAATGAACTGGAACTATTCTTTAGTTTCCATGGTTACTGCTCACATTTCACACTCTCTCTCAGAATTGCTTTTTTTAAATACCCAGAATGGTGACCGCCATGAGCGGGAACCGCCGTCCACTCAACACAACGTCTGTCTAGCACATGACAGCACAAATTGTCAGGTTGAATGCCACATTATGGTGCCCATTTAGTCAATATAATGCTTAAACTGTGGTAGTAGAGTAATTTACATTTATATACGCTGACGAATATTCCAGCTTTTTGTTTAGAACTTATTTCAGTATAGTCTTCACTCCCTTCTATGTCTCCATGTCCAACTTGTTGCAGCTATTTGTTTGTTAGTCCACCGATTGTACAGCGCTGCAGAATATGTTGGTGCTTTATTAATAACAATAATAACATAACAAATAACCTATAATAGAGAGACAGATACACACGGCTTAAATGTGTTAACATTGCTTTCCATACTTTGTATAACAAGGTGTCACAGTTATACCCGATGCTGTTTATGGGTTCACACTTTTTGCACATGGATTTATCATACTCTGGTATCGGCTCTCCTGCGCACTGTGAATGGGATTGCTCTGAGGAAGCCCCAGGTGAAATGAGTTTGTATCAGGTCAGCATAATAAAATGACGTTCTGGAAACACTTCCTATAAATTCCCCATGAACTCACAGCACTGCGCTTCTTATCCACACTCTGCGGTTTGGAATATTGCCGCAGTGTAGCTGGTGTTTTGGAGAGTATCAGCTCTGGCATTTGACGAGGGCTCTTGGGTATTATGGCCTCTGCTAACGTCGTACTTTAATCCCTGACTGTGATCGCTTTCAGTCAAAGCTTTAGAAACCTACACATTGTGTTTTATAGTCACGTTAACCCCTCGTCGGCATGCTGAAGGAGTTATTGTTTGCAAGTTGTGCTAGTATTACCATTTGCCATTTTTCATACATTTCTGCTGCGCATTTTTAATGTTTTTGGATTTAGGTCTGCTTTAGGGATTGAATGGAGATTCACATCAAATGTTATAGGAGCCAGGAAAGAATCAGCGACAAAATTAATAAATTAAATTGTTAGGCTTCCTTACTGAGAGTATTATTATTATTGCCATGTATATAGCGCCAACAGGTTCCGTAGCGCTTTGCAATATTATAAAAGGGGGGATTTAACTATAAATAGGACAATTACAAGAAAACTCACAGGAATGATGGGTTGAAGAGGACCCTGCTCAATCTAGCTTACAGTCTATAGGATTGAAAGTGACAGTCCAACCCAAATACTCTTCACCCTACGAACTTCCTGCAAGGAGCCACAAGCCTCTCACTAACACTATGTCCCCTAAACACAGCTGACCTACCGGATTGTGTGATTGTAACGGTACTGGACTCCTATCAATGCAGCTTTGCATAAAACTCTGAGAACTTCATATTCCACCATCATATAATATATACAGACTGCATGCCAGCGTGATTGCCCACTTTCGCTCTCTAAGAATAATTCTGTCATTCATTGAATAAAGTGTAAATGGCGGATAACGCGTTTTGCTGTATTTGCATACCTGGTGTGGAATGCATTGCCGCAGGGGAATCTGCACACACTTCGGCTCCAGTAAAACTGTCCGTGACAGTTTAACGCTTCCCTTGCTAGGTAACCTGTGTGAGTAGTATCATTTCTGATTGCTAGAATGCTTCCCTTGTGTACAGGGGCTCTCCGCAGTGGCCCTTTGTGGGTTAGAGAATGCAATAAGTCAAACAGGACTACAGAGAACAATCCAGAGGGGAGAGTGAAGATGCCTGGAGTACACTTGTGTGAAGCTGAATTGATTGAAATTTAATGGCTATTAGACGCAATGAATGGCAATGATTTTATGGAGTGTCTGGCTCAGCCTTGACATTCACGACCAGAGAAGGACGAAGTGCTTGCAGCTGTACGGCGATTTTTATGGAGCATTTAGTTTGCTCCTTTTCTCTATTTGTGTTCCGTGCTCTTACAGTCTCGTAATGCTATTGATGTCCTGCTTGTTGTCCCTGTACACAAAGACAAACATGATACTGCCGACTAATTAAGGATCATCTAGGGTTGGTACAGTTATCCGTAGCTGCTCTAGGTGGCTCCAGGCTCCATAATTCCTATAACAGGAATTATTAGATAAATCTAGGTGTAGCAGAGGTGCCTTTACTAATGTGGCCCTTTCTAGTTTGGTCTTTTTAATGTTATTGATTGAAGACAGTAGTCCTTGGCTTGAGAAACGTGTGTGGAACTTACTGGTTGAAGGAGGAGGTGGACAGCAAGAGCTGCTAAGTTGGCATGGTAATAAGTCTTTTAAAATTTCCTTTACAATGAATGATTAGGTTGAGCCTCGCCATCTTCAATGGCTTTCTTTCATTAAGAGCTAAATTTAGGAGCTTTTAGAGTCTCCCAGGGTCATGTGAGTGGTGGGTGTTTGGGGTCAAAGGCTAATGTTCGTGACATCATATAGTTTTTAAATTCACATTTGGAGACGAGACGCAGACCCCATGATTCATTTTAAAAACTGAGAAACTAACTGGCGTTTCACATCACTTTTTATGTCCCGGATGTAGCCAGCCTTTGAAAGAATGAGCGTTATTCATCATTTTATTCCTCAAATAAACACATTTTAAGTGTCTACATTTGTTACACTGTGTCTGGAACCCATTGAAGGTTCTGTTACAGTGGGTTGAAGTAGATTAAAGGGTAAACTTTTCTGTATACATATCTTAGAATGGGACAATGATCCAAAACATTGGGATAATTCTGGGAGGACTTGGAGGCACTCTCTACCTGGATTTTAAGGAAATGTATAAATCAGACCAAAGTAAGAAAACAAAAAACTATTTTATTCCTGTCCAGCCCTTTTATCTAGATAGTAAAAAAGGCTCCAGATGTGGCATGAAATGCAGCTTTTAATTTATACCCACAAACAATGAAGTATTTGTATGTAGAAAAGTGCACAGATATAATAATATGGTATAGCTATTCTGGTTTGAAATGGATCCCAGCAAGCGTTTAGTAATCTCACATATTAAATCCCTGCAGATGCGAGCTGCGTTCATTTAGACGTTTTCCTTTCTCAGACAGAGGTAGGCAGGATGGCCCCAGTGGGGGGCTTTATACTAAAACGCTAGTGGGAGTGACGTGAGTTCCCGAATGCAAAATCTAGGATTAGATAGTTGGGGGATAAAATGTCAGACTTGGCTCTTTTGGCAAAAAGTTGGATGTTTATTTAGAATTTCCAACAATTCACACTTTAGTAAGTAACACAGACAGGGATCAGGTTTCCAGAGGGCAGATATAAGGAACAAAATATAATCAGGCATTTTAAATACATATGCTTTTAAAATATCACAAAGTGTTAAAAAGCAGCAAACAGTGCTTATTAATTATTATGCAAATAACTCTTAAAATTATGCTTCAATTAAAGTGCAATTTCAAATTTGTGTATATGTGCAAAAAACATATATACTGCATCCCACATGGGCAAATCAGTAGATAAATTACATTCCTAGTAAAACACGTGATAAAATCCCTAATTAAAAATTCATGACTATCATACTTTGTTTTGAATTTATTTGGTTGCTTGGAAAATGTCCATTTTTATTTACTTGAATTTGAGAAACAGCCCCTGATATTGTGTTAATAAAGAGATTATGTATTTATTGTCCTTCTCACTGGGGTAATTAAGGTCTTAGGTGCATAGAAAGCTGCCCACATTCATAAAATACTAATTCTAACTTGTATTCTCCTTGTATAATAATATCAGTGGTAGGTCACGGACACGTGGAAGGGTCATCCACCTCGTGACATCCAGGAGAGCATTTAAGTTTTATAAAATAAATATTAAACATTTGCAGAGTGTAATATCAGAATAACAGGGCCTCTGTCTTACAAAATCTGCTGCTGCCCAGGGCAGATATTTAGGGCTGGCCCCACCATCCTTACTAAACACCATCCCATGTTTGGAGACCGTAATTTCTTCTGTATTTACTTATGTGAACAATGGCTGTTGTTTTTTCTTCCACAGATCATATGTAAACTGAGATTAATTGCATTATATTCTGAATGTTCTGTGGTTTCCAAGTTCAAATAGCTGTGATTGCTTATGAAATGAAAAGCAGATAAAGAGAGCTGTGTGCCAGTCCCCCGTCTCCTCTCTAATTCACTGCGAGTTGTGAGTCAACCCATTTAAACCACATGTAATGCGTCCTGCAAGTTACAGTATCACAACTGACTGCCGTTTATTGAAATGTCTGAAACTGGATATGATTTTTATTCCATTTATATTACGTTGTTCCTGCTGCAGAGACTGCTACGTCCCTGTTCTGGGGCTTTTAACAATGCAACCTTGTAATTTGCGAAGGATTTCCAGTGCTTCCTGCTTCCTATTGGCTGAGCTGGCAGCCGTGGACAGGTAAAGCTGCAGCAAGTACAATTTCCCAGAGAAAACAATTATACCTTTTTATTTTGTTTCATATGCCAGAAAAAAAATATTATCTAAAGACAGGAAACTGTCCCACTTCTGGAAATGACACCATTGACTTAACGTTAAAAAGGTGTTAACCTTTTTTACATGAGATTCTTCATTTTCTATTAAATGCATTCTAATGATTAGCAAATTACATCAGAATCCAGTTGAGGCCTGGGCAGCCATTGACACAGTTGTTGGAATTTTTACTTTGATTTAATGTTTCAGACTTAACAAACACATTTGTTAAAGGGACACTGTAGGGACTGTAACTCCTTCATCTCATTGAAGTGGTTATGGTATCTGCAGTTCCCTGACGCTGTCTTTATATTCAGTGTTAATCCGATTTTAATGGTAAAAAAGAGTCCCCGGCAGCCCATTCCCTCTGTGCTGCATGGACTAATGAGAACGCATTAATCTGCGTAATTGGCTGGGAGTGTCAGCTGACTGCTTTCAGCCTATCATAGTGCCCAGTGCACGTATTAATTAATTAGTGTTAAACTGCTTAAAAATTGTTTAATTTGAGATGAAATAGTTATAGTGCCTACAGTGTCCCTTTAAATATAGGTTATAAATAAAAATATCATATTAAAAAATATTGGGAAGGGACAGTCCCTCCTTAAAATGGCTGTGTTTATGTTAGAACGGGTATAATAAATTAAGTGCATGTAGTTTTTACTAGCCATGCCTGGAAACACTCTGATGCATTTCCGTTAAAGAAGCAAACGTTTTTTAAAAAAGCACCATGACAACTTTGCATCAATGTATAGGGCTTAGTGCAAACAGCACCTGGCACCCTGTTAAGAGTGTTTTACAATTTCACCAATTTATAAAAATCTCAAAGCTATAAACCTGCCCCCTGGGATCAGTGACGTCAAATGAAGAATTTTATCCACTCTTTCGCCAAAATCTATCCCATTTATGTGTAAAACCACTAATGTGGTTTGTTTGTATTAAAGGTTACTGTCTCTTTAAAGCCCCATTTTCATTCATTGAGAGGTAAGCAAGATATTTTTAAAGGAGGATAAAGTTGTTAATATAAAGCACAAAATGCTTCCCGAGCCAGATCAGTCACTATGGTTCCAGAGATATTTCCTTTTTCCTTTTCAGTACCCCCTGGTGAGTAAAGCATGATAGGGTTTTTTTTTTTTTTTCAAGAATAGCTTTGAGATGTTCATCTTTTCTCCTGGTTTATGGCCAGACTGTTAGTGTCCCTTTAAACATTAATCATTAGAATAAACCTGTCTGATTCCTATTCAGACCGGCATCCAGTACCGCTTTACATGTTGCCCATAACACGCTCCCTGGCTTGTGTGCGTAAAACACGTTTCCCTGCATGCACCACACCGCTTTTTTAATTGGCTACTCATTCTGGATACATTTTATAATTTGTTTTAGAATTGGATGGCTTACATATGTGACCTGGTTGCCCCTAGGGCAGAGTTGCAGCAAGGATCTCCCAATTAATTACAGTAGATTGATTACTGTTTTAATTAGCTTGAGTATCAACTTACTTAAAACAGCGCACATACGTTTAGTAGTAATAAGACTTTTATCGACTGCATGCAGGTCTAATATCTCTTGTTTTTAGTTATTGATATGCAGTGCAAAATAAAAGTTAGCGCGTTTTGTGTGGGAATGGCTTCATTCTAGGGCAACATTAAAAAAACAAACAAACCTGATGACATTTGACAGCGGAGAGCTAGTGTTGCGCTTTTTAGGAATTTCCGTGACATTGTGAGATCAAGCTGGACTGGTCCTGCAATTAGTTATCCTGTCCCATGGTCCAGACCCATTTGGACAGCCATGTTTCATCAACTTGTGAGTAGTCCCAAAAATCGTGTGCAAGGAAGTGATAGAACACAGGACACTCCGGATAATTTATAACGTTATACATGCTCCTCCATGTTCCGCACAAACACTGTTTGATCCCTTCCAGAAACTCACTCAGTAAGGAATAATCTAAACAAATCTATCATTTTTGTTGCCATTATTACCTGGATTGTTGTGTGATGTTAAGTTTACAGCTATTCATTTTATTAAAATATCTGGGATTTTGTTCCTTCTAGTTTTCCTATAGAATCTTTCAGATTTCACTGAGCAGCTGCTAGACTTGTTTAATATTATTTTCAATCAAAACACAAATGGTGCGGCACAGTGAACTCAGAATAGGTTTATGTGGCCTGATGCCAACTTTGAAATCAAAACGGAGCCATATTTAAATGCCACTCCCCCTGTAATTTGTTTTTTTCCAGTCTCTGGATATTTCCATGATTTTAACACGCCTTCTACGTGTATTTTTTGCACTGCCTGTGCCAAGAGTATGACTATTTGCTCATTCTTCATGAGCCGTATGCAACATTTACCAATAACTTCTACACCCTGGCGGGTACTCCCCTCGGCATTCACACCTACAAACTACATGAACATAATAACCTTCTCACTGCTGGGAGTTGGCAGAGGTTAACGTCACTTCCTACGTATCACTAAGCTGTAGCCGTGTATTTACTTAATCAAGAATTACGGCAAATTCAGTAGATTTTTTTTTTTTCTACCTCAGCTGTGGCTGTTTTAGTTGGAAATTTGAGTTTAATTGTCAGTTTGCACAGTTTTCGGTTCTGTGTATAAACCCCAGGCTGTGGTCAGGGTGATTTTTATACATGCTGCGGCACTTCCTCCTGGAGAGAGACAGACTCACAGAATATAGGGCGCTTCACCCAAAAATAGTCAACGTGCATCGAAATCACTTGATTTTACATCCATGAAAATCCCAGCAGCAGTTGGTTTTGTCTTTTTTTAATTAAAGATCTTCACCAATTCTGGCTGTTTGTCCATTTGGCTATCTAGTGCCGCCCGGGTTCCTGAGTTTGAAGGACTCATCCTGGTCACCGTACGAAATGGCTGCTAAGTCAGAACCTTTTGTCTTGTGTTTGCAGTTTCTGGGTTTATCATAGAATTAGGTGTCTGAATTAAATAAATAGTAATTTAACCATTTAACCGTGTTTTGTTTTGTACTGCCTGCTTTTTCCTGAATCTCATACATAGCATCCAAATTGCAGGACTGTGACACATCTCCTGTACTGTGTGGATTGCAACATGATGGATCACACCCTGAGCTGGACACCTCATTCTGCAGACAGTTGGATTGAAGGACCTTTCCCTTTTATGGTTACGGAGAGTCTCTGCTGATGGGAGAGTGAATGAGTCAGTGACGAGTTGGATACTGTAATCTGTGCTGTTACGAGTTCAGGAGTTCAGCAGGAGAATCTGCACCCCACACAGTCCTGGACTGCCAGCTGTAGGTCTTTAACTTCGCCAAAGACTTGTCACTAAATCCCGTAAACCTCATGAGAGGCTCATGGCCTCTGCTGTCCCAGGGGGCTACATCTCTTCAAACCCCAAAGCTATTGTGATATGAACCATCCACTCAGACCCTTCTTCTAGAGGAAATTGGTGTCTAGATTAACAGGATCTTCTCCAGAATATTTAGGGGGGAAAAAAATCTTCAATATATTCAGGGATTCAAGGCATTCTTTCATATGTTGTTCATTTATTTTATGAGTTTTAAGAGTCCTGACTGCCGTGACCAGACGCACACAATCTTTGATTACCAGCATATTTATTTTTCGTGATCCTGCGATTCTCGTTTGCTAGCCTGAAGCAGGCAATATCTACTGGCATGTAACAAAATATTTATATTATCCTAACGTAATGCAGTTAAAATATCTATTGTAAAACTGTTTTCAAGATGGTTAGTTCCTAGGATGGTATGGAGTATAGTGAGGCAAAGAACAAACGAAATAAAATGTACGTTACTGTAATACAGAGCTCAAAGTTGTGCTGCAGAGCATCGAAAGAGTTTATTATGACATGGTCCCTTTAAGAGTAGCTAGACTGCGTAATTTTCGTGAGTACGATTGCCCTGATACAGGTTATTGGAGGCTGTTGGGAGGTGTACATGTTTAACACAGCCTCCTCTCCACCCTAGTTATTAAGAATTAAAACATTTAGCCTCTCTATCTACACTGTGTTAGTAAAATCAAGGCAATATCCATATATTCTGAAAGTGTCTGCATATTTATTATTGTCTATAAAATGCTGCAACGTCCTGCATTATTGGTGCATTTTGGGAGTTTTCCAGAAATTGGCACATTCTCTGGTCCCTGCTTTGGTAACTAAGTTTTGGAGGCACAGAGTCCGTTAAGCCATGACTGCTGACCCATTACTCCTTTTTCCTGTTCAACACACCTTTTCTGTGCAACGGCCACAGCTTTATTAAATTCAACTCCATCCAAATAACCATAACCTGTCAGCTGTTGGGTGGTTAACCCAACAGACAGTTCTTCACCTCTTTTTCCCATCAGCCCTTGTTCGGTCTGTCGTCTCCCCCAATTCTTCTCGGTGTCTTCCTCCTTTATTCCCAGTAGCGCTGTCCAGGGATCCCTTTTTTATTTTGATTGTTTTTCTGATTTAACCGTTTTGTCTTTTAGTAGGAGAGTTAGTACGCATTCAGTGAGGTGGTGTATGTAAAATGTGTCCTGGGCTAGGTAAGTGGGTCTTGATTTACCAGCCAGAACACTTAATGACAGCCGTATAGTTTGGGATTGCTCCAAAACCTTTCTTGAGTGGTCCCTTCATCCACGACCATGGTTTTAATTAAACACTATTTTGAATGGAGTAACCTTTCTGGCAAAACATAACTGCGCTAAGGCCAAGTTCTACTTCCAGCCCGATCCTCGTTCAGTGGCGTCACTTCCTGTAGCTGCAGGGGAGGAAATGTCCTGGGGGCAGGGCAGAGAGAGGAATTAGGACTGCATTGAGGGGGGAGCTTACCGCAATTTATCGTCTGTCACCAGCACGCTATGCGTGGTGACAACAAATGCCTTTTATTCACAGAATTCACATTAGCAACCCAGAACGCTCACGCTGAGGTGGTCATGGTGCTTGGAGTAAATAACTGAATCTCTCTGCCAGTTCCACTGGCTTCTTCCTGTCGTGCCCTGTAAGTGACTCAATGTCTAAGCTATCTTATTCACTAAAGAGTGAATTGTAGAGAATTACATTTTTAGGCCAACATGTAAACTGGAAGCATTGTCCGATTTAGCTCTACTTTTTGTTCAGTTATTTTGACTTCAGATTTGAAATAAATTTTGAACTACTAACAATTCTCATGTTAGTGAATAATGCTTAGACTCTTGGGAAGTTGTAATTCTATCTAAGCTAGCGAAGCTCACAACGCCATATTAGACTGTTACCTTATCATCTCATCATTTTAAGGAAAAAATATCCAAAACATTTGCATATTAGCTTTGCGTCCAATTTGGTGATTTTCTCTTTACATTTTAAATCCACTTTGAGTTCACTTAGAATTCTCACTTCAGTGAATAACCCTGTTAGTCTGCCTTGTGAAATGTCGTGGGTTCCTTCCAGAATCTAGTATCTATTGACTAAGCTCCCAGCATGCTCAGCCAGCAGTCAGTCAGACTTTATTTTCCATATAATAATTTGTTTAGATCCAGATTTGCATTCTGTGCGCTCTGTTAATAATCGACAATAAATATTTGTTGTGCTTTCTCAAAACACAGGAATTTCAAACAAAAGGAAAACGGTTTAAAAGCCTTATTGGGAAGTAAGTGGTGTGAAAATCCTGCCTGCAAGTGGTTTATTTTTTGCCTTTTGTTCTTGTAATGTAAAGTAATTAGGAGCACATCGTTAGTCAAACAGATAAACCTAATTACTGATAAGGAAGATCTTAATCCAGGAATTCCGGAATGGGACGTTGGGAAGGCTTTTTGGAATAAACAAGCCGCCATTGTTGGTTATCCTTTTTTTTATTCACAGGCTGGGATTTTTTTAATACTAAACAAATTAGATGTTGGTGTATTAATTAAAGCTGACACTTACTTCAAGCGTCATCAATAAAACTACAGAGATAAATGGCAGTGAAAGTCCTGGAGTGACTGGGATTAATGAGCGCTGTGCAGTAGGACTACACTTCTTCTCGCTATCTTTTTACCTCTAATACCGAGTCTTCCATCATACGCTAAATCCTTTAGGGACAGAGCGCCATTTGGTACGTTGGTGGATACGGGGGACATTTAGCTACGCCTAGTAATGAGTAAATATGCCACTTGTGAAGATTTTATGTATATTATTTCTTGTACCATGGTTTGTGGATCGCCTACTAACCCTTCTGCTATCGAGTACTGGCAACCAGCACCTGGTTGTTGTCTTGGAAAATTATAACCGCCGGTGTTTTTTAAACACAATTCTGGATAGACCGTTGTTTGAAACAAAAAAAAAAAAAAGAAAGAATTGTAAGTATTTTTTACTGAAAAATATATTTTTTTCAATTATTTTTTTACGCATTGCAGAAATATAAAGCAATTGCAGTGATATCATATACACAGGCATGCACAGTTACGCCAAATGCCTCTAAGGCAGGGAGTCACGCAATTGGCCAATCCAGTTCTACTCTTAGAGAAGACAAGTAATGATTGACACTAGTTATTGCTATTTGCCCCTGATAAATAGGACTGAGAAGTATTGCACCCTCAACAAGGTGCATTTAAGTCCTTAAGACAGCATTGGGTATCAGTACACTTTGAATGCTGATTCTCAAAATTAAATATAGACAAAATGAATTAATCTTTAGGGTTTAGTGTGGCTGTTTGACAGCTGGGGGAGAGTGAGGCTAAAATTTATTGACAAAGGCAAAAAATTATACAGAGGGAGACTGCAGGGGCAAGACGTGCACCATAACTACTTCAGTAAACTGAAGTGTTGTTGTTTTTTTGCTTAAAGTGACCTTTTAATTTTTCAGTAATGATTGTTTTTTTAAAGGACAATTTTTTAAAAATAATTTTTTTATCCATGGATATATATTTTACCTATGCTGATAACAGTGAAGGTCCAGTTTGCTTAACCGATTCAGTGACATTGGATTCAGTCCAGCATTGAATTGAATTGATATGTCAGAGCACACATGTTTCTTGCCAAATGTGCGCTGTGCCTCTGGGTGACAGGAGGTGACACTTTGTTCTTTTAGGAAATTCCAGGACCTCGATCCCTGCTGAGAGCTGGACTCCAATCATTATGACTTCCTCAGGAGAAAAGTGTCACCCTGACAGCTGGTGCCACGCGTTGCTATTAACCCATTCATTTCTGGAGTCTTGCCCTAAATAAGTGGGTTCAGATTGATACCATGTTTACCACAGACTCAGTTCTTTAAGGAGGGGTATGAGTTGTCTTGAAAGCTTGCTCTGTAAAACGACATACAGGGTTATTCACAAAACTGAGAATTAAAGTAAGTTTAAATTTTAAGGACAAAATTTCCGAAACTTTTGCCTATCAGCTTTGCATTCAATTTGGTGATTTTCTCTTTAAATTTTAAATTCACTTTGAGTTCACTTAGAATTCTCACTTTAGCAAATAACCCTGTTCGTTTGCCTTCGAAAATGTTGTGGGTTCCTTCCAGAATATGGTTTAAGGCAGGTTGCGGGATGCAGTACAGGTTGGGATACACTAGGCAGATTGCGGGATGCAGTACAGGTCGGGGTACACTAGGCAGATTGCGGGATGCAGTACAGGTCGGGGTACACTGGGCAGATTGCGAGATGCAGTACAGGTCGGGGTACACTAGGCAGGTTGCGGGATGCAGTACAGGTTGGGGTACACTAGGCAGATTGCGGGATGCAGTACAGATTGGGACACACTAGGCAGATTGCGGGATGTAGTACAGGTCGGGGTACACTAGGCAGATTGCGGGATGCAGTACAGGTTGGGGTACACTGGGCAGATTGCGGGATGCAGTACAGGTCGGGGTACACTGGACAGATTACAGGTTGTAGTACAGGTTGGGGTACACTAGGCAGATTGCAGTATGCATACAGATTTGGGTACACTAGGCTGATTGTGGGATGCAGTACACTACAAGTTGGTACACTGGGGGCAGGTTGCGGGAAGCAGTACACTGGGTACACTAGGCAGATTGCGGGATGCAGTACAGGTCGGGGTACACTAGGCAGATTGCGGGATGTAGTACAGGTTGGGGTACACTAGGCAGATTGCGGGATGCAGTACATGTTGGGGTACACTAGGCAGATTGCGGGATGTAGTACAGGTTGGGGTACACTAGGCAGATTGTGAGATGTAGTACAGGTTGGGGTACACTAGGCAGATTGTGAGATGTAGTACAGGTTGGGGTACACTAGGCAGATTGCGGGATGCAGTACAGGTTGGGGTACACTAGGCAGATTGCGGGATGCAGTACAGGTCGGGGTACACTAGACAGATTGCGGGATGCAGTACAGGTTGGAGTACACTAGGCAGATTGTGGGATGTAGTACAGGTTGGGTACACTAGGCAGATTAGGGATGCAGTACATGTTGGGGTACACTAGGCAGAGATGCAGTACAGGTTGGGGTACACTAGATGCGGGATGTAGTACAGGTTGGGGTACACTAGGCAGATTGCGAGATGTAGTACAGGTTGGGGTACACTAGGCAGATTGCGGGATGCAGTACAGGTCGGGGTACACTAGACAGATTGCGGGATGTAGTACAGGTTGGGGTACACTAGGCAGATTGCGAGATGTAGTACAGGTTGGGGTACACTAGGCAGATTGCAGGGTTGCAGTACAGGTCGGGGTACACTAGGCAGATTGCAGGATGCAGTACATGTTGGGGTACACTAGGCAGATTGCGGGATGCAGTACAGGTCAGGGTACACTAGACAGATTGCGGGATGTAGTACATGTTGGGGTACACTAGGCAGATTGCGGGATGCAGTACATGTTGGGGTACACTAGGCAGATTGCGGGATGCAGTACAGGTCGGGGTACACTAGACAGATTGCGGGATGCAGTACAGGTTGGGGTACACTAGGCAGATTGCGGGATGTAGTACAGGTTGGGATACACTGGGCAGATTGCAGGATGCAGTACAGTTTGGGGCACGCTGTGCTGATTGCGGGATGCAGTACATGTTGGGGTACACTAGGCAGATTGCGGGATGCAGTACAGGTCGGGGTACACTAGACAGCTTGCGGGATGCAGTACAGGTTGGGGTACACTAGGCTGATTGTGGGATGCAGTACAAGTTGGGGTACACTAGGTAGATTGCGGGATGCAGTACAGGTCGGGGTACCCTAGGCAGATTGCGGGTTGCAGTACAGGTTGGGGTGCACTAGGAAGATTTTGGGTTGCAGTACAGGTCGGGGTACACTGGGCAGATTATGGGTTGCAGTACAGGTTTGGGGTACACTGGGCAGATTATGGGTTGCAGTACAGGTTTGGGGTACACTGGGCAGATTATGGGTGTAGTCTGTATTCAGTGTGTACTCAGCTGTCTCGGCTGTCTCCAGTCTCTCTCTCTCTCTCTCTCTCTCTCTCTCTGTCTATATATAGTGTGTGGACTGCGGGATTTGCGGACATGTGGAGGTTAACTGCCTCTTGAGCTATTTCAAAAGGTGGAAACAACTAAATAAACAGGGAGAGAGTGGGGGGGGGGCATTTAATCCTCAGACAGAAAGAAAGGTCAGACCCTGAGGGTGAAATCCTAAATCCAGTGATACAGTCCAGAAATAGTGCACGTTTCTTGTTTACTACTTTATTTTGTTTTGTGTTTTCATTTTTCTACGTCTGCGTGTGTTCGATATGTGTCTTGCTTAATTGGGAAACTAAACATAGTTTTGATTCACAAAAAAAATTAAAATCCTAAAATCCAGCACAAAGCAAACCTAGACTGTGACGGCATATCAGAACCATTCGGCCCATCTAGTCTGTAAGCAGAGGGTTAATGGAATCTCACAGTCACAAAATCAGATCACATTGATCACTACAGCAGCATCCAAGCCCCTTCTAATGGTATCCTCACTCAACGGACCTCAAGGACCAACAAGATTCTTCTACAAGCTCTATCCATCTCTATGGATCAGATTAGGAGCTGATTCCCAGATGGGTTTTGCTGCACTGTAGGGTCACACTGCAGATACACTTATTGGCGCCTGCTGGGGAGATAAACCTGAATTACCCAGGCAAACCCACTGAAATGTAAATGCGAATCCTCAGTAGTCGGGTTGTACATGCACTTAGGAAGTCAGAAGACACTGTGCAAATAATGTAAGTTAACTTCCCTTAATTCTCTTAATTACCTTGCTGCAGCACATTGCTGTCTGCACTCTGGGTCTGGTAATCCCTAAAAAGTCAGTATCCCATACCAAAGAGTGTAAAGGGAGACAAGATGTATGTGTAATGGTTTCTGTGCTAGGGAGGCAAGCTATTCATTGCAGGGACTATCACCATTTCATCTCGTTGAATTAGTTATAGTACCTGGAGTCTCCTGTGTCTCCAATCAGTGTAAAACCATTTTCGAGCAGTTTAACACTGAATGAGGGTTTCTGGCCACCCACAGCCCTATCCCTACTCCAGGTATGGCTGAGGCAAAGATTATATACTTCCTCCTAGCCATACCAACTCATGCCATGTCTATGAATATACCTACTGCTTGTCTGTGTCACTCTAGGTTCAAAGAGCTAGTTTGGAGGGACACTACGGATTCCTAAAGTACTTTGTCTTACTGCTTTTCCGTTCTTTATGTGGGAAGAGTATGAGTTTTTCATTTTGCTTAAACTGCAGATTTCAGTAGAAATTGGCACATTTAGAAATAAATCTGATTACACCCCCTTGCTGTCAATCAGATTACCGGTCCTGTTACTTCCTGGTTTGGTGAGCTCAATGGAGCACCTGCCTTGTAAAGACTTCTCATTGAGCTGCATTGGGAAGTTTGTGATTGGACAGCCACAGAAAGTCTAGGTGGGGTTAGAAGGGGAGGGCTTGCAAAGCCTACAAAGAAGATATATGCAGTTTTTGCAAGCTGTTTTTCAAAATACTCCAATGAAACAAATGTATAATTAGATGCACGCATGTTTTCATTGGGGTATATTATCTACTAAACAATGATTTTTATTTATTTTGGATTGGAATATCTTGTGGAATTTCTTTTTAACACTTTATGCCATTGTATAGTGAAAAGGTATGATAGCACGTCCTGCGAGGGGTGGATCAGAGCATTGTGTGGTATTCACCTTTAATGATACATTTTCTTTCTCTCTTTACAGATCCTGCCTCTGGAACATGAGTTACTGACATGGAGAATTCTGGAGCAGTGGCTGCAGCACTCAAGAAAGAAACAAAAACCTCCATTCTGGAAGGAAATGGGTTTCCAGAATCCATCAAGAAATCAGTGGGCATGACTGCTTCACAAGGAGGTACAGTGAGCATTGCCGAAAGAGTAGTAGATTATGGGCCAGATTCACAGCTGAGGTGGTACTGGCTGGCAGTTCCAGGGTTTGCAACCTTGTGATTTAGTTTAAAGGGGGCACCTTTTAGTGTGATTGTGGTTGTGTGATTTTACCAGGTGAAGATATACTCTGTATGTATTGTCTATAGTCTTGTCTTTTTATTTATATACAGATTGTTCAGCGACACGATTTGTAGTTGTAATTGTTTCCCGTAGGAATCTCCTGCCACTGATTTTGTCTCTGCTCCCTGTCTCTGTGCATCTACCTATAGTCCCTGACTGTCGTGTCGAGATCTATAGGTCCGTCTCATACACTGGAAATTCCACGTTTCTGTGCTCCTGGCTGAGAATGGGTGACGTGATACAGGGCAGATGGACCACCCTCCTCTAATACATTATGTTACATACGGTCATGAAGGTTAGAGATATAAAGTCAGCGGGAGAATTAACAGAAGCTGAATCCCAGGATCCTCCTTTCTTCTTCTTAGACATATACAGCTTATTCACTAAAGCGAATGGCTGGGAATTCAAAGTGAAGTTTAACTTTTAGGGTGAACCTTTCTCCAGTGTTCAGTTTGACTGTTTTGGTGTAAAATTTTGAATTCACTTTGAATTCCCGCTAATTCTCACCCTGCTATTGCTGTCAGTAGTGAGCTCTTCTCTTTATATATTGAATGCTGGTGTATTGATGGTGAGTGAGCGGTTTGAGCTGTTGGGATGCTCAGTCGGTGGTGAATATTTAGCGTTAGTTGAATGCGTCCTCTTCGTAGACAGCCTAGGGGCAATAGGGACATGGAGGGGGATCTATGTTTTGCTTTTAAGGTAGCTGTGTCTGATCATTGGGTTCTGTACCTCTCGTATTGAAGAAACATATTATGACCTCCTAACATACAGGGCATTTATTTCAGTGAATGATAACTGTCTTCAAGTCGACTTGAAAGAGCAGACAGAAAGTAGGCAGCACAAGGCTCTGCGCAGGGCAACAAGGCAGCACCAGGCTTTGCGTAGAGCAACAAGGCAGCACGAAGCTCTGCAGAGTGGAATGGAGGCACAAATGGCTGTGTATTGAAATATACAGAGGTATTTCTGGGGGCTAGAACTATAAATTATAGATTCCTAAAAGTAAATCCCAGACAAACAATATAAAAACACCTCTGGTTTTCGAACTTTTCCAGACGATCTAATCTCTCCAAATAAAACTCTAATTCATGGTGAAAATGTCGCTTAGTTTGTGGAGGAAATCTGGGAGATTCTTTTATATCCCACAAACAGGAAATTTTGAATGTTTAACCCATTCTGGGGCCCCTGAGAGCCGATTGATGGACAATTATTGGGGAAAGTTACAGTCTGAGTGTTAGCGGCAGAGCGGGGGAAGACTAGGCTTTTGAACGCGGCAGGGGTTTCTTTCCTGAGACCTGTAGGGATTTAATTACCTCTGTGACAGATGCCGAGGTGTGATCGCTGGGAGCTTGTTAAACTTTATTGCTGGATGGGGCCTGAGTCTCTAATTGATTGTTTCCAGGTCCTGCATTACCTGCCTTTCCCAGAGCTTCCAGTTCCCTGCGGCTGAGACGACATCATTCGCACGCCCCCGGCGGCACGTAAATAACACGCCATTACACGGTGTAAGGAAAACATTGAGAGCGTCTGTAGATTGAGAGACTGGTCACGGGTGACATTGCCAGATACTCGGTACATAGCAATGAGCCCACAGTATGCACATTAAGAATACTACACGCTTACAGTGTCACCGAGATTCCAACAAATTCTTTATCTCACACTTTTTTACAGCTCAGCTATTTTGGCTAAAATGTACTGACAAATGTTTACCGTTTCCTGGTTTAGTGTCTACACCCCAGTTACTCGCCACGGTGTTTTACTTTGTGTATACTGTCCACACTTCTGTCTCTGTATAACACAGGCCTCTGAGCCATTGCTCCAAGTCTTAAACATCTGATTTCTGCAGCCTATTGTCCTGTCTCAGTGATGAACAAGATTGGCAGAGCAGATATTTCATACGTATGTGGCCATCACCTTCAAATTCCCCCCTTTACCTATTGTCTCAGCTCCCCCTTAAAACCATTAGATTGTAAGTTCACAGGCGATCTAGTTAAGTACTTTGTATAAAGGCCCTTTAATCGATAGAACTCAGTTCACGGGTACCATTTACCGTTTTGTGTTGGTTTGACTAATTTGTTGGTATTGTTTAAATGCCAATAATAATAAAATCCCGTGATGCTTGTGGGTTTGATCTAGATAATGTATAATGGCTGTCAGTTGGCGAGGCCTAAAGCCTTTCCACAGACTAATGCTTATTACGTGCACCCTATTTATTAATGCAGATATAGCTGTTTGCTCCAAGTATTTTCCTCCAGAAGTGTTAAACATTTTTGTCAGGGACCCAAGTTACCTACAAGGGTTTATAGTGTGCCACTATTCAATTTCACAGTTAGCTAATTCTTCAATTATAAAGTAAAGAAAAGACAAAATAAATTCTGTGTTTGTTAGAGCCTTCCCAGTGTCCGGGCTCTCTGTATCGCTGCAGATTCCTAAGCTCTGCTCCAAGCAGTGAAGATAAACTGACTTATTATAGGAGCAAATCACGGTTCCTGATCTAGAGATTCTAAGCCGTTGCGATCCAGCGATTGTAAGCCATTGCTGTCCAGTGATTCTAAGCCATTGCGATCCAGCGATTCTAAGACACTGCGATTCTAAGCCACTCTGATTCTAAGCCATTGCGATTCTAAGCCACTGCAATCCAGCTATTCTAAGCCACTGCAATTCTAAGCCATTGCGATCCAGTCATTCTAAGCCATTGCAATCTAGCCATTCTAAGCCATTGAGATTCTAAGCCATTGAAATTCTAAGCCATTGCGATCCAGCCATTCTAAGCCATTGAGATTTTAAGTCACTGCGATTCTAAGCCATTGTGATCCAGGTATTCTAAGCCACTGCGATTCTAAGCCATTGCGGTCCAGCGATTCTAAGCCACTGCGATTCTAAGCCATTGCGGTCCAGCGATTCTAAGCCACTGCGATTCTAAGCCATTGCGGTCCAGCGATTGTAAGCGACTGCGATTCTAAGCCATTGTGATTCTAAGTCGTTGCAGTCCCGCGAATTCTAAGCCATTGTGATTCTAAGCCATTGCGAACCAGTAATTCTAAGCCATTGCTTTATAAATGCTCCTTTTTACGGTTAGTTTGTGCAACGTTCGGCTCATGGAACGCCTTATTGTACAGTGTCTGATGATTAAATAGGACGATACACGATACAAATCACACTGTGATTTGAACGGAATTTGAATGATCACATACATGGATGGTCTGGCTTAGAGTAATGATCGTGCCCACCACGTAACATAATACCATTGTAGTCTTCTGTCTTGCCAAGACTCGGTACACCGCCCAGTGCCATGCTACGGTTGGTCCCCAGATCCGGGATACATGGTGTAAATGTCCTTATCTGTAGTGCTGAATGCATGATGAAAGCTATGGTGTCCTGGCAAGGAGCTGAGCGAGACATTACAGGATCTGTGATGAAAGACTCTTCTAATCACTCGTAAAAAGGCCCTTAAAGGCCGGCTAATAAATTACTTGCAGGACCAGCGGGGAGATCAGCCTGACAAGCCTCTTGTTTTGAAGTCGTTTTATGATAAGACGCATTCAGGGTGGAAAATGGAGATTAATTCTCGCTGAATGTGACCAATGTCATGGGACTCAGGAAATGCTTCCGTGGTATCCTTCAATAATGGAACACGATGCCCGAGGCACAGGCCACCAATAGTCAAAAGGTGGGACAATAGAGCAGAACATGCATTCATACATACAGACATGAGAAAAGAACCTCAATAAATCAGTAATTATTGTTAACATGTATTTACATGTTACAGGGCCTGGAACAATATTATAACACAGTTATTATGTACTCTGTTTGATAGACAGGTAAACAGACTGACAGATTTACAATCTAAATTGAAGGTAACTGCATGCACTGGGGGTTATTGCTCTGTATATATAGCTGGGGATTACTGCTCTGTATTTATAGCTGGTGATTATTGCTCTGTATATATAGCTGTGGATTATTGCTCTGTATTTATAGCTGGTGATTATTGCTCATTATGTATAGCAGGGATTATTTATCTTTATATGTAGCTGGGATTATTGCTCTGTATGTATAGCTGGGGATTACTGCTCTGTATATATAGCTGGGGATTATTGTTCTGTATATATAGCAGTGGGATTAGTGCTCAGTATATATAGCTGGGGATTACTGCTCTGTATATATATCCTGGGATTATTGCCCTGTATATATAGCTGGGATTATTGCTCTGTATGTATAGCTGGGGATTATTGCCCTGTATATATAGCTGGGATTATTGCTCTGTATGTATATCTGGGGATTATTGTCCTGTATATATAGCTGGGGATTATTGCCCTGTATATATAGCTGGGGATTATTGCCCTGTATATATAGGTGGGGGTTATTGCCCTGTATATATAGCTGGGGGTTATTGCCCCGTATATATAGCTGGGGATTATTGCCCTGTATATATAGCTGGGGGTTATTGCTCTGTATATATAGCTGGGGGTTATTGTTGATCTGTATATATGACTGGTGATGATTGATCTGTGCATATGGCTGAGTAATATTGCCCTACTGGTTAAATGTATTGCCTTGGTAGGTGAATAGCAATCATATCCCGGAGCTGGTCTTCACACATAACCAGAAATATATTCATACACTACATACAATATAACACCAAATATATGTATCTACAATATACACATTACCTTCAAATAAATGTACCCCAAAATATACACATTACCTTCAAAGAAATGTGCCCCAAAATATACACATTACCTTTAAATAAATGTACCCCACAATATACACATTACCTTCAAATAAATGTACCCCAAAATATACACATTACCGCAAATATATAACCCCGAATATACATTTAAATACTTTTACATTAAATATTTGGACTCTTACTTACAGGGATATTAACCAGGGAATAGCAAGTTCTAGGCCAAAGTAGCCAGACTAATCTACTAATTTAATCATATGATTTGCAATTCTGGTGAAATCACAAGTCCCTGTATGCATTCAGCGCCTAACGGATCTGCCAGCAGGTCTTATTTTAGTATAAATATTTCTGTCCTGCTTTCAATGACTCTGCGTCTTAAGTCCAGTGCCCAGCCAGTGGCAGCTCCTGTATTTAACCCTTTATGTCCCTGAGCGCACTCATTTAAGGCTTATGTGCTATGGTTTGTCCTGCGTGGTGATTGACTTGAGTAATATTGTCGGTAAACAGCCACAAAATGCAGAGAAGACCATTAAATCTGAGCAGTTTCGGCATTCTGTCACATCTTATTTTTCCAGCCAAGCGCAAAATACAGCCTCATCCCAATTTAGTCCCTAAATAGTTTAATATAAAGTACATTCCGGCAGTGATCATGTTTGTCACGTTTAAATACTCTGCGCAGGCTGTATGTTATCACATTCATCCCCTTCTTTTTTTATTCATATATTTTTTTTTGCCCCTTCTTTTACACGCCTGTCTTAGGTTATTTATTCCTTGTAATTTCCTGGTCTATCGCAGAACACAGCTAATGTGGAGTTTTAATGTGTTATTTACACACAAAATAACCTATTTACAGCTGTGTACATGCCGCGGGAGGATGAACGAGTCGTGCTCTATGGCTTGTACGCTATCTACTTTAACAATCTGGGCCGCTAATAGAACCATTTATCAAGGCACCAGTAATTTATTTTATGTGAACTACATTGGTGTCTCTGCCTGTGATCTATCGGAAATACTTTGTACGCTGCATAATGAAGTCACTTTACTGGAGCTCGCACTGCAAGTATGATCAGTCGCAGTCAGAGATTTTTAGTAAAAGTTGGTTGGACCAGGCTTTCAACAGTACTCCAGCAATGCAAAAATCACTTTTAGACATCATTCTACCCATAGGCAAATTGTAATGCAATCCGAAACATCCCTGAGGCGGAACCTGTCCAATGCTCAATTTGTCAAACGTCAACTTCCAGGCTTGGTATACGTGTAAAATAATGTAATGCTTAATATTTCAAGATTTTTGTTGTTGTTTTTTTTTTTTTTTACTTTTAAATCTAGCATTATACAAAAAAATAGTTAGTTCATGTGTAAACCCATCAATGTAAGAAGATGAAGGGGAAAACTGCATTGTTACAAAATGCATATTAAGGCACCTTGTTGGTTTAGAATAATTGTTGGTTACATGCATTTACGTGCTGAAGCAGTTTGAGTTTAAGAAAGCAAATCAGGGCACTTTGGGTGCAGATGTGCACTTTTTTGTATACTTGAGCTTTGTGATATTTGGAGAGAAAGATTTCAAATAAAAAAGTTAAAGGAGGTATCTATAATCTTCATTATAAAGGCAGTCTAAGTACCATCACCACTGTATGTTCTCCCAGACATTCCCAGCCCAACCCCCAGTGCCATGTTCCACTTCCACATCCGCAATATTCATTTTGTCCACATTTGGATGGAATTAGTAGGCTGACGCAGCCAAACAATGTTGTGCATTTTGCTGGGCTGTGGGTGCAGTAAAATCCTATCACCAGTTTTTAATCCACTTTCTCTGGCACAGTTTTGTTTCAAATGCTGTAAAGTTCACTTACAGACAGTTAGAAGAAAGGCTGGTCCTTTAATCCGTATTGGGATAAAACAGCTTTTTTACTGCTTCACTCTCCCTGAGATCAAGGCTTTGGGAGGTTGAATGTCTCAGCAAGTTCTCATAGTACATTATCCAAATAATTCACTTCCTCCAGCACTGCCGACCTGAGCCAACCAGCACTAGGTCTGTATTTAACGCTGCCAAATGCCACCATTTTTTGTGTGTTTTGTGTTGTTTTATTATTTTATTTTTTATTCTTAAATAAATGAATCAAGCACTTTGTTGGAAACATTTAGTAAAGGACGTTTAAACAGCGTATCCCGATAGACCATTCCTGTAAAATGTCACTCTGGGTGACAGAACCTTCTAAAGACCACCTGTCTGCTAATCGGACGATTAATGCTAAGCCAGCAATGTTCTCCTGGATGACCCTGAAGGAGTAAAGCTAACCAGATTCTAAAGGTGGCGACCTCAAAGTACTGACTTGTTCTAACCACACATTCGTCCCTATTTTTTCGAGAAGTGGGAGCTGGGCCTGATCCAGACACATTTTTCCTTTTGATCTGTAAAAAGGTTTTCCATTTTTTTTTTTGCAAGTCCAAAACCACGCATCCTGTGACAAAAGCTGTGGAAATTCTGGGGGCTGGCTCGCTCCACCTTCCTGGTCAGCGAAGACTATCCCTAGTGGGGTAAAAAGCTGGCTGCTCTCTGTGGCATCCCACCAGTATTTGGCAAGGTTTATGGCTGTTGTAAGCGGTGAGTGGGTGTTTGGGGGGATTCAGGTTTAAACACAAACTGTATATGTGTTCTCTGTGCCATCAGATCTTTACAGCTGTAATCTATTACTAGAACTAAGATTCACACTTCTCTACTGAAATTAGGGTTTAAAAGTGTTGTTTTTTAATGCACGTTCCAAAGCTGAAAGTCCTAAAGTTGTATCTTAGAAATGGTCCACAAATTCTATCTAAGGGGATTCTGAGGTCCCCCTGTAGCCCCTGATAGTATTCTTTGTAACTATAAACACTGACAGTGGGCGCTTAACTTAGATAGTACTTGTGGACAGTTTGTAAGATATAACTTTAGGACTGCCCCATCAGTTTTGCACCCGTCTTTTAGCTGTATCCCTGGGGCTTGAACCCCTCTTTTTATGTGATAGTTTCCCACTATTTATCTTTCCCCTCTAACCTTATTCGATTTGGAGTTTATATCGTTCCTGTCAATGACGCTGCATAGGCAAATCTCCACTTAATTTACAGTAAGTGCAGTTACTAAGTTTGTTTTACAAAGATTCTAAGGATTCAGCAGACACATTCTTCATACAGGTCATTATAGAACATGCCGTAAGCTGACAACTAACACTTTACAACTGCAATATTGGGGACATATTTGACCTTATTTATTATTTGCTGAGTGATCTAGACAGTCAGATAGACAGATATTGAAGATCACGGGTAACACAATGAATCTGCATTGCACGGTTTCAGTTTTGTGTGAAATCATAGCTAGACAGATGACTGCCATTAGTTTATCATCATCTCTGGATGGTTTGGTCACCGACCATGATTTTAATTTCATGACAAAAAGCGCAATGAGTGTGTCAGGATACGTTTCTTTGTGTCTTAAGAAAAACGCCCTTTGTAGTGGTTATGGTGCTTGGAGTGTTGCTTTAAGAAACTGTTGGCCCCAAAATAGAATTGTTTACTGAAATATATTTCCTAGTCAGTGTGTGTTTTGATTTCTAGAAATACAAATTACCTTCCTGAATCTTACATGTCAAAGATTTCTATCAGACGGACTGTAACCCGTGCTGTGCTATATAACGTAGGTAGGTGTGTCTCTTCCCCAGCCTGTAAGTAACCCTGAATTATTACACTAACACTTAGAGCCCGGGTCTGACCCTGCTGTATGTTTAGATGGAGGACTACGAGATCAAGAACAGACTGGAAGAAGAAGGCATTAATCGCCGGAATTGATTTATTGGGTACAGATTGTACCTTCTAATGAATAGCAGATATCCATCCAGATCAGCAGTGTATTTATTTTAATTAGAAAGTGTTTTGGCACGGGGAATGCACTGAGATTCTGTTTATCTTTGGGTACGTACAGGGACGCTCAAACAATACATTCAAAACTTAGTTACATGTGTAAATATACAGAAAGCAGACAGTTAATCACAGACATGGTTGGATTGGAGCAGAAATAATGTAGGATTGCTGGGGATGTTGGGCTCTCCGGAATGTAACCGTTTTATCGCCCTGTGTGAGAGTTCTTTATTGTACTGAGAGAGTGCATCAGAGTTTATTAGGACTGTGGAGAGCTGGACTCCTAAACATCTACTTACGTATCTATCGGTCAATCCACTGCTGTGAGCCAACAAAGGGTTAAACTGCGTCTCTGACGGTTCTTTGTCTTTCTGTAGATTCTCATTGTTTTTCCTATTTTGTGTCTTATTTCTAGGTAATTGAAAAACGTGTGCATCTTTTTAAAATCCGTTACCTACGTGATACATTAAGAATGGCGGCCTGTGGCAGCCTGAGGTCTGCTGTAGAACCAGGTTTTAACCCCAAACCACTACGAATATAGCTATAGAATTCCCATGCATAGGAAATCATTTTCCTATTATAATTACTGTATCAGCACTCCTCGCTCCATGCACCGCCATGTGTGAAATGATGGCCTTATCGCTGCACAGTGGTCCCCCAGCACACGAAAGGTTAATCTGCCTGGTACTGAAAGAATCGTGTCCTAATTAGGCTATTTTGTCATCTTGCTCCAACTCGTGGAGTTTGCAGTTATTTATCTTCCTGTTGCTTTGATATCGCCAGCGTCTGTGACAGATCCGAGTCTATTAGAAACATTGGGGCTTATTATTACCGCAGGTATTTAGGACCCCTCTGCCAGCACAGGCATTTGGCTTCGGCATGAGATAACATGTTGGGAGGGGAAATGTCAATTTTTTTCTCTGGTTCTAATGCAGGCGCATACTTTTCACATTTCCTAAAAGGAGAGATTACTTGGTTTTGGCAGAGCTTCTAAAACCACTCTCAGCCCACACAGAAGTTACCACGTAAGCAGACGACATCCTTCTCTTAAGCCTTGATGGTCAGAAAATCGATTTAGAAAACACACACTTTAAAACCACCGAGCAAAATAGTTTCTGGGATGAGGAACTGGCCATTCACAATGCACAGCCAGTCTGCGTCTCAGGAGATCTAGGAAGGTTTGTGGGGTGAATGATTATAGTTTGCAGTGCTCTTGCGTAAGTTGGCGATATGATCTATATTTTTTAGAGTGCCATTTGTTAATGGTAAGATTGTATCTAGAAATAAAATATATATATATATATATATATATTTTTTTTTTTTTTAATAAAGCACATAAGAGTACATTTGTTACATAAGAGTAACAATATGTTAATCTTTGGACCAGATCTGGATAATTAGTGACATTAAGGGCCCAGGCTGTTTTAGGTGCCAGTCAGTGTTTAATGCAGTCAATGAAAGGAATGAATCTGTTTTAGGAGCCAGTCACTGATACCATGCAGTTTGCTTTAGGAGCCAATCACTGATACCATGCAGTTAGTTTTAGGAGCCAGTCACTGATACGATGGAATTAGTTTTAGGAGCCAGTCACTGATACGATTCAGTTAGTTTTAGGAGCCAGTCGCTGATACCATGCAGTTTGCTTTAGGAGCCAGTCACTGATACGATGGAGTTAGTTTTAGGAGCCAGTCACTGATACGATGGAATTAGTTTTAGGAGCCAGTCACTGATACGATGGAGTTAGTTTTAGGAGCCAGTCACTGATACGATGGAATTAGTTTTAGGAGCCAGTCACTGATACGATGGAATTAGTTTTAGGAGCCAGTCACTGATACGATAGTTTTAGGAGCCAGTCACTGATACGATTCAGTTTGCTTTAGGAGCCAGTCGCTGATACCATGCAGTTTGCTTTAGGAGCCAGTCACTGATACGATGGAGTTAGTTTCAGGAGCCAGTCACTGATACGATGGAGTTAGTTTTAGGAGCCAGTCACTGATACGATGGAGTTAGTTTTAGGAGCCAGTCACTGATACCATGCAGTTTGCTTTAGGAGCCAGTCGCTGATACCATTCAGTTAGTTTTAGGAGCCAGTCACTGATACCATGCAGTTAGTTTTAGGAGCCAGTCACTGATACCATGCAGTTAGTTTTAGGAGCCAGTCACTGATACCATTCAGTTAGTTTTAAGCCAGTCATGAATACGATGCAGTTAGTTGTAGGAGCCAGTCACTGATACCATTCAGTTAGTTTTTGGAGCCAATCACTGATACGATGGAGTTAGTTTTAGGAGCCAGTCACTGATACAATGGAGTTAATTTCAGGAGCCAGTCATTGATACAATGCAGTTAGTTTCAGGAGCCAGTCATTGATACAATGCAGTTAGTTTTAGGAGCCAGTCGCTGATACGATGCAGTTAGTTTTAGGAGCCAGTCACTGATACAATGCAGTTAGTTTTTGGAGCCAGTCACTGATACCATTCAGTTAGTTTTTGGAGCCAGTCACTGATACGATGGAGTTAGTTGTAGGAGCCAGTCACTGATACGATGGAGTTAATTTCAGGAGCCAGTCACTGATACCATGCAGTTAGTTTTAGGACCCAGTCACTGATACCATGCAGTTAGTTTTAGGAGCCAGTCACTGATACGATGGAGTTAGTTTTAGGAGCCAGTCGCTGATACGATTCAGTTAGTTTTAGGAGCCAGTCACTGATACCATGCAGTTTGCTTTAGGAGCCAGTCGCTGATATGATGCAGTTTGCTTTAGGAGCCAGTCGATGATACAATGCAGTTAGTTTTAGGAGCCAGTCACTGATACCATTCAGTTAGTTTTAGGAGCCAGTCACTGATACAATGCAGTTAGTTTTTGGAGCCAGTCACTGATACCATTCAGTTAGTTTTTGGAGCCAGTCACTGATACCATGCAGTTAGTTTTAGGAGCCAGTCACTGATACCATGCAGTCTGCTTTAGGAGCCAGTCACTAATACAATTCAGTTAATTTTAGGAGCCAGTCACTGATACAATGCAGTTTGTTTCTGGAGCCAGTCATTGATACCATTCAGTTAGTTTTAGGAGCAAGTCATTGATACAATGCAGCTGGTTTTAGGAGCCAGTCACTGATACCATTCAGTTAGTTTTTGGAGCCAGTCACTGATACGATGGAGTTAGTTGTAGGAGCCAGTCACTGATACGATGGAGTTAATTTCAGGAGCCAGTCACTGATACCATGCAGTTAGTTTTAGGAGCCAGTCGCTGATACCATGCAGTTAGTTTTAGGAGCCAGTCGCTGATACCATGCAGTTTGCTTTAGGAGCCAGTCACTGATACGGTACGATGGAGTTAGTTTCAGGAACCAGTCACTGATACCATGCAGTTAGTTTTAGGAGCCAGTCACTGATACCATGCAGTTAGTTTTAGGAGCCAGTCACTGATACCATGCAGTTAGTTTTAGGAGCCAGTCGCTGATACGATGGAGTTAGTTTTAGGAGCCAGTCACTGATACGATGCAGTTAGTTTTAGGAGCCAGTCACTGATACCATGCAGTTTGCTTTAGGAGCCAGTCACTGATACGATGGAGTTAGGTTTAGGAGCCAGTCACTGATACGATGCAGTTAGTTTTAGGAGCCAGTCACTGATACCATGCAGTCCTTCTTTGGGCTTTGCAAAGGATTGTAGGTGATGCAAGATGTCAGCCAGTGCCCATGGCACGCCAGGTGTATCTAGACTTTCTCATGATACCTAGTGTGCTAGAGGGTTTGCTTAGCATGTGCCCTCATTGCACCTGGTGAGAATGGTAGAATCCAGCTCTGATTCCCCCAGTAACAAGCCAAATCTAATCTATAACATCCATTGCATTGTGACCTCAAGCCCTGGATACAGACAGGAAATCTGGAAGGAGACTGAGAGGAATTATATTTGGGTTAGACTCCTGCGAGCTCTGCCCCAAGTGGGAAAAGATCACTGTCCCGTGTGTAATCTCTTACTTTAATATCCTGCATTAAAGCCTTTTTTCAGGAGTTTACTCTTTTAATCCTGGCAGCTCCAGGTTTTAGCCGTGCAGGTTGTACAGACGCCAGAGAGTCTCGTACGGAGGGCGAGGCTGCAGAGCCAGGAATTACCTGCAGCTATGTCTAGAACAGCAGATAATGTGCTGTCACTCACACAGGAACAGCAGGAACCAGGCGATGTCAGGATTTAAAGACGTTATCAATTTACTCCTCACAGGAAACGTACAGGACATCGTGCCTTTCACGCCACGGCCTTCGGTATAGGTTACATTGACTATGACGGGAAACTCACGAAAAATGAACTCTTCATACGTGGTAGAACATATTAATATCTCTCTATTTGGAGAGGTGTAATAAAAATTACAATGAAACATATTAGGGTTTAGTAAGCAGTGCATATCAGGCTGCTGTCACTGATCCAAAAACAGATTAATTGCCATCTGTAGAATACTCACACTAGAGGGGGGCAATTAACAAACACCCCCAAATAAACTTTATACTAAAGGGATATATGGACATTACAATGTAACTGCTGTCTGTAGAATACTCGCACTGGAGGGGGGTAATTAACAAACCCCCCAATATATTTTATACTAAAGGGATATATGGACATTACAATGTAACTGCTGTCTGTAGAATACTCGCACTGGAGGGGGGTAATTAACAAACCCCCCCAATATATTTTATACTAAAGGGATATAGGGACATTACAATGTAACTGCTGTCTGTAGAATACTCGCACTGGAGGGGGGTAATTAACAAACCCCCCAATATATTTTATACTAAAGGGATATAGGGACATTACAATGTAACTGCTGTCTGTAGAATACTCGCACTGGAGGGGGGTAATTAACAAACCCCCCAATATATTTTATACTAAAGGGATATATGGACATTACAATGTAACTGCTGTCTGTAGAATACTCGCACTGGAGGGGGGTAATTAACAAACCCCCCCAATATATTTTATACTAAAGGGATATAGGGACATTACAATGTAACTGCTGTCTGTAGAATACTCACACTGGAGGGGGGTAATTAACAAACCCCCCAATATATTTTATACTAAAGGGATATAGGGACATTACAATGTAACTGCTGTCTGTAGAATACTCACACTGGAGGGGGGTAATTAACAAACCCCCCCAATATATTTTATACTAAAGGGATATATGGACATTACAATGTAACTGCTGTCTGTAGAATACTCGCACTGGAGGGGGGCAATTAACAAACCCCCCAATATATTTTATACTAAAGGGATATAGGGACATTACAATGTAACTGCTGTCTGTAGAATACTCGCACTGGAGGGGGGCAATTAACAAACCCCCCAATATATTTTATACTAAAGGGATATAGGGACATTACAATGTAACTGCTGTGTGTAGAATACTCGCACTGGAGGGGGGTAATTAACAAACCCCCCCAATATATTTTATACTAAAGGGATATAGGGACATTACAATGTAACTGCTGTCTGTAGAATACTCGCACTGGAGGGGGGTAATTAACAACCCCCCCCAATATATTTTATACTAAAGGGATATAGGGACATTACAATGTAACTGCTGTGTGTAGAATACTCGCACTGGAGGGGGGTAATTAACAAACCCCCCCAATATATTTTATACTAAAGGGATATATGGACATTACAATGTAACTGCTGTCTGTAGAATACTCGCACTGGAGGGGGGTAATTAACAAACCCCCCCAATATATTTTATACTAAAGGGATATAGGGACATTACAATGTAACTGCTGTCTGTAGAATACTCACACTGGAGGGGGGCAATTAACAAACCCCCCAATATATTTTATACTGAAGGGATATAGGGACATTACAATGTAACTGCTGTCTGTAGAATACTCACACTGGAGGGGGGTAATTAACAAACCCCCCAATATATTTTATACTAAAGGGATATAGGGACATTACAATGTAACTGCTGTCTGTAGAATACTCGCACTGGAGGGGGGTAATTAACAAACCCCCCAATATATTTTATACTAAAGGGATATAGGGACATTACAATGTAACTGCTGTCTGTAGAATACTCGCACTGGAGGGGGGTAATTAAGCAAACCCCCAATATATTTTATACTAAAGGGATATATGGACATTACAATGTAACTGCTGTCTGTAGAATACCACTGGAGGGGGGTAATTAACAAACCCCCCCAATATATTTTATACTAAAGGGATAGGGACATTACAATGTAACTGCTGTCTGTAGAATACTCACACTGGAGGCAATTAACAAACCCCCCAATATATTTTATACTGAAGGGATATAGGGACATTACAATGTAACTGCTGTCTGTAGAATACTCGCACTGGAGGGGGGTAATTAACAAACCCCCCCAATATATTTTATACTAAAGGGATATAGGGACATTACAATGTAACTGCTGTCTGTAGAATACTCACACTGGAGGGGGGTAATTAACAAACCCCCCCAATATATTTTATACTAAAGGGATATAGGGACATTACAATGTAACTGCTGTCTGTAGAATACTCGCACTGGAGGGGGGCAATTAACAAACCCCCCAATATATTTTATACTAAAGGGATATAGGGACATTACAATGTAACTGCTGTGTGTAGAATACTCGCACTGGAGGGGGGTAATTAACAAACCCCCCCAATATATTTTATACTAAAGGGATATAGGGACATTACAATGTAACTGCTGTCTGTAGAATACTCGCACTGGAGGGGGGCAATTAACAAACCCCCCAATATATTTTATACTAAAGGGATATATGGACATTACAATGTAACTGCTGTCTGTAGAATACTCGCACTGGAGGGGGGTAATTAACAACCCCCCCCAATATATTTTATACTAAAGGGATATAGGGACATTACAATGTAACTGCTGTCTGTAGAATACTCGCACTAGAGGGGGGGAATTCACCAAAACCCTGATTTATTTTACATGAAAGGGATATGGATATATCTCCTGTGTATTCGTCAGCAAAGCACAGAGATAGCATTACTGGATAATTAACATTCAGTCCACATTATACAGAATAAAAGGAGGTGTCTTGCTTGTCTGAGCTTCCAATGCAAAGGGACTTGGCTAACGGGCCGATCTCTCAGTGGCCAGCACTCACACCTGGGACCTTCAAGTGCACCTCTCCCTCAGTTCAGTCCTGGCACAGCCGAGGGCACCCATTGCATTGGAGGATAAGAAATACAAACCCTTTAAATGGTATAAAAAGTGCAGAGCTTCTAACAATGATTGACACACACTCACAACTTTATACTTTATTTGGAGACAGGGGTGAATACAGCAGTCTGCTTTCTGTCTATTTTTCTCAGAGTTCACTAATGAATATTTGCTAAATATAAGCGATGTCTTGTGTTTCTCCTTTTACACAATATCGGGGTTAGAAAGGGTTTGGGGTGTAAGAGTTATCCAACACAGACTGCGTTCATAACTAAAATGGGAATTGTAATTCAATGTGAATGTCATGTTCCAGCAAAATAGTGGAACTAAAAACCTAGCTGGAGATTTTAAAGACTGAATTCACCTTGTATTACCGTTCAGTGAATAACCCTGTGTATCACAATGCAGTTTGCGGTGGGAAGGAAGGAGTTAGGACAGATTTCCTGGTATTTGGTATATGTTAAGGTTTCAACTTCTTTCCCAAACTGATCCACTTATCCTTACTGATTGCATTGATACCTGGCAATGAAAGAGTTAAATAGCAGGAAATGTGCCAAGTGTGTGGTGAAGGCAGAGTTTACTCTACTGAGGGGTTTTTACTCCAGGATAATCCCCACTTTCCCTGCGGTTGGAGAGACGGTCTGTGTAACTGATACTCTGTGCTTCGTGTTCAGCTGCAGTAATCTCTAAATCCGTCCAAAGTACACCTGCAGCACCACGGGCCTTTGCAGCTTCACTGCTAGGGATCTGGGAACTGCATATCAGAGGGATCTGGGAACTGCATATCACAGGGATCTGGGAACCGCATATCAGAGGGATCTGGGAACCGCATATCACAGGGATCTGGGAACTGCATATCACAGGGATCTGGGAACCGCATATCAGAGGGATCTGGGAACTGCATATCACAGGGATCTGGGAACCGCATATCACAGGGATCTGGGAACCGCATAACAGAGGGATCTGGGAACCGCATATCACAGGGATATGGGAACCGCATATCAGAGGGATGTGGGAACCGCATATCAGAGGGATCTGGGAACCGCATATCAGAGGGATGTGGGAACCGCATATCGCAGGGATGTGGGAACTGCATATCAGAGGGATCTGGTAACTGCATATCAGAGGGATCTGGGATAAAGGGGATCTGGGAACTGCTCATAGTGGGACAAAGGGGATCTGCAAACTGTTTACAGTGAGTTAAAAAGGATATGGTAACATAGTGTCAAAGGGAATTGGGAACTGTTTACAGTGAGTCAAAGGGGATCTGGGAACAGCGAGTCATAGAGGATCTGGGAACTAATTACAGTGAGTCAAAATGATTCTGGGAACAGCGAGTCAAAGGCGATATATGAGCAGCTAACAGCAAATCAGAGGGTTCTGGGAATCGCTCACGGCGACTCGGGGGATCTGGAAACAGCGAGTCAAAGTAAGAGGGAAAGCACTCAAGTCAAAGGGGATCTGGGAACAGCTCACAGCGACTCAGAGGGGATCGGGGAACAGCTTGCGGCAAGTGAATGTGATGTTGGAACAGCTTGTGTCAACATTGAGGAGATCTGGGAACAGTTAGCGGTGTATCAGTGGATCTGGGAACATCACGCGGTGGGTGAAAGCGTTTTCAGAACAGCTTGTGTCAAGATCGAGGAGATCTAGGAACAACTTGCAGCAAGTTAGAGGAGATCTGACAACAGTTTGCGACAAGAAAGAGGAGATCTGACAACTTGCGGCAAGTCAGAGGAGATCTGACAACAACTTGTGCCGAGTCAGAGGAGATCTGACAGCAACTTGCGGCGAGTCAGAGGAGATCTGACCATAACTTGCGGCGAGTCAGAGGAGAAATGTGCATCACATTTCTTTTTTTGCACTTTTCTTTGGGGGGGTTTATTCACACTGACACTGGAAATGCTAAATTGGGCTATGTCTAAGGATTGTAATCTGAAAACAGGTACTTTTGGTGGGAGATTTGAGTCTTTGACTATTTCTGAAGACCTTCAGGATCCTTCCTTCTCGAAAAGTGGGCTAATGTTGAAACAGTAAAATATAATACATATTGGTTTAGATTTGCATCTCTCAGAAGAGAGTGTAGCTGTTCTGATTTTGGTAATTAGAGCATCACAATCCTAGAATCCTGCAGATTTTGCCATATCTCCATCCTGATGAACCTTCTTTTCTACTATCTATACAAAGCATATGTTTGTGTTTTTGGGGACAGTATTTCATTTCTTAGTTTGTTTAATGCCCCCTCTGCACACTGTCCGTCATAATGACACATAGCTTTCCCAGAATCTGTTATTCTCTCCTCGGATTGCTGTCTCTTGGGTAGCACTTACTGCAGGGGACGCCATACATGTTCATTGAGGCAATTTGTCTCTTTACGCTAATATCATTGTAAATGAAGTGCCGCAGACCAGGCCAGTTCGTTATTCATTATTCTGTCAGTGACTGTTCTTGCATTTGTCTAATCAACTACTTATGGTATTGTTGCTGCAGATCCAGATGAGGCTGTTTTCTCTATTTATTGCTAAGAATAAGAGCGAGCAATGAATGCAGGAAGAAGCCATGATTATTATATCAATATTTTATTAGTAGTATGATATTACAAATTGTTGATCTCTTTGAAGCACTGAACCATTTTTTTAATTTATTTTTTTATAATAAACAAATATCCTTACTTACTGGATGTTATGTTATCATTAGAAAGGCATGAAAACTCTGCTTTTAGGATAATTTATTCCAAAGTTGAGTAAAATATGCATTCCTGTACAAACCATATCTATTGGCCCAAAGTATGGACATTTTTACACACCAAAGCAAGAGTGAAAAATGTGGATAAAAAAATCTAAATGCTATTCCATTTGTCACGTTAACACCGTTACCCAGATCCCCAAGAAAACACATGACAGCCAACAATAGCGAATGGTACATGGAAACCCCAAAAATACCTGCATTCTGTTCAGGTGAGAAGATTCAATAATAATAATTAATACTCTGTGCTAATAATTTAAATACAGTGAATGCCAGGAATATATCAAATCTATTTACATATGTCCCAGTAAGTAATTACCAGCCGCAATCTGGATCAGCAGATGTAAATTAAATGTTAAGCAGCGCCACAGCTCTTTTCTCTAAGGGTTCAATAAATAAATGCAATACTTAACATGAACTTGTACAGAGGGGGGAACTACAGACCCCCTGCTGCTGTTGAACTATAAATCCCATAATTTAAAGTCAGCCATAGGATGGCAGGGATTTATGGGTGTCATAGTCCAGCAGCATTTAGGGCTGTGTTTTAGATTTCAGATGTTTATAACAATATGTCAAGCGCCGTTTATTATCTTACAAAGGTAGGATAAAAGTGTTTTCAGTATTCCATTCAGAAAGGTTTGCCACAAGATGCCAACATCCCGCAAGTGGCTACGTATCATGACCAATCTATGTCTTGAGGTTATAAATAGAAATATGGATGTTCCTTGTGTAATAGTAAGGAATATAATGGCCATTACAAACATGAATGGTGATAAAGGGTAACCCTGTTGAGTTTCATTTATTATTTTCAAGGTTATCAACAGAAATCCCTAGTCTTACAGGAGATGATGGAGAACATAAAGTAAAGACTATTATTTTTTTTGTTTGTTTGTTTCATTTACAAATGTATTTACTACTTTCTGTCAGCAGAGGCAATGTTTATTTAGCCTGTAGGTGAGCACTTTAGAAGCCAGTTTTACATTATTGAGTGAGGATAATGGTCAATAAAGTGGAGTACTAGATTTCCCTGGTTTGGGAATGGGTATTTATCAAAGATTTCTGATGGAATTTATCTGTGTCCTCCATGATTTAAAGCCATACACGAGGCTAGCCTGGCTGCGATTGCTGTGTAATATACGTTAGTGAACCCAATCTGACCAGTAATATATGTGGTTACTTTTTCTATTCCCTTAAACACGTCCACATCATTATATAGCGAGGAGGGGGTTTTGCAGTTATTTTATCAGCAATGTTTAAAAGGAGGTGCCTCATCAAAATGCTTAAATTTTAGACTTTTGGTAGTTGGCCTACAATATTCTTTAACATTGATAGCTTCCCATGATAGGAAGAAAATACAGTACTTATTTTAATATTGTAAAGATTTCTGGCATCTTGTTGGTCAGTTTAGAAGATGTTTGTCATAGTTTTAGGTTATGTTTCTGGAGTTGTAAAATTGAAGTATTTTGTGTTCCTAATGTTACAGGAAAATTGCAATCTCTTACACGCTAGTTGTCAAAGCAATCGCAATCCCATCATTTACAGTTATCAGATTGGTTAAAAATTACTCTTCACGTTCTGTAAAGCTCTCAGGTTTTAGCCATCACAGTCCTTCTTTACCAACACGTTAACGGGACCATCCGATGCCTAACAGAACTTGAAGAAGACTTGAAAACACTTTTTTTTTTTCAACAAAGGAACACTCCAGCTACCAATAACTATTCTTGTTTTGTTAACCTAAAATATCATCCTCTAGAGCTAACAACAGACATTAGATAGCCCCGGTTTTAGGATGGTAACATGTTCTGACTGTGGTGGTCACCAGAAGAAAAAAGGTCAGTGAAACTTGGATCGAGATCACTTTGATAGCTGTCAAGTAATATGATCAGAAAGTCTAAAAACTTTATGGATGCAGTGTACCCCACTGTTTGTTATGTGGGTGCAGCTCTTTTTTTGTGATTCTAAATGAGAGAGGACTGAGAGCAACAATGCTAGGTTGTGTGTGTGAATACTGAATAAATCATCTTCTTAGCATTGTGAAAAACCAAATACTACATTCTGTCGATATTAGAATTTTCTTTTTTTGAAAACACGTCTAAGAAGGAAGATATGTGTTCCATCTCTTGGGCATGGTTGGAAGGTGTAATTGTCCTGATCAAACATCATGTGCTTTCCATCATCTTGGAGTGCAGAGGTAGCAATGTGTGATGAAACGGCACACAGTGTCCCTTTAAACCAGTTTGCCCATAAACAGCCCAGCATTTATGTCTTTTCCTTTAATATTCCACTGGAGATACTGACAAAACCTGGACTGTTCTGGACCATAAGGACTGGTTTAGGAACCACTGCTTTAAACCTTTTGTAAGTTTTCCCATTAATGCTATCTTAACTGTATTCAGTCAGCTCTGGGGAGAGGGATATCTGTGGTCTGAAAGTCGGAAAATGTTATTGTTCAGATAACGATGTTGGATTGCAGAGTACCCCAATGTTTCTTATATGGGTGCTAGACTCTACGCCAGACAAAACTGCTGGGTATCTTGAGACTGTTTGCAGTTTAGCTCGATTGGACATTATGTAATATCTTTATAGTAATCATGTTATCTGATAATATATAATAATGAATATAGCATAATAATAAATCGGTTCTACCTTTATCAATTCTAAAGAGAAGCATGTTTTGTTTGATACAGGAAACATCTCCCAATAGCTTTTTTTTCTCTCCAAAATCCTGTTGGTCTAATAAAAAAGGCATTAAAGGAGTTTGCAATACTGTTACTGGGCTTGTATATCTAAAATCCTATATCAGAAAACTGTGAAGGGTTAATAATCTGCCTACATCATTCAAATTTTGCATCTCATTCATTAGCTATGACCTGAAAACAGCATGGACGTGTCTGGCGTGTCTGGCGGTGCGCCGTTCACAGTGCGGACGTCTGCTTTATTAATGAGCTCATACGTATGTCTGTGTAGATGATCCCATTCACTCCGTGAAAGATGTTGGGGTAATTCTGCGCCTAGTTTGTCAACGCCTCCTGTATTTGGCAGGTGTCGTCCCGTAAGAGCAGGGTACGGAAAGCATTCCATCAATATTTCATCCCACGTCAAATTACAGGATGCGCTCGGGGAACAGTACAAAAAAATAACAACCCTGTCTTATTTTAATGTCACAGCAACCAAATGGCATAGAATTAACGTTTTAACGTTCTAATCCTGTCTGTGGCTTGGGGATCTCCCAAACTCATGTTTTTTCCAATATACCTTCTGTCATTTATTGTGAAATGATTCTTTAATCAAACTGGTGCTCTGACTCGGCTATTTTAGTGGCTTGATTTGTTTTTGAAATTTGCTGGTCATTTGTCCACAATTAGCAGTTCAGTGAATTCCCTCGGTGCTGGCCTGCATCCATGCCTTCGGTTTGAAAGGGGGAGCCGGCTGTGTTCGCTAAACCAAATATAGCTCATAAAATAATACACACAGAATCCTATACTACCAACATACAACTGATTGAATGAATAGTTAATATTAACATAAATCACCAGCATGTACTTTTACAAGGAGTATTCAATCATATAAACCATAAAATGAACAAGTTCAGCTGATAATAAACAAAACACGATGTGATTGTGGAGGCCAGCTCTAGTGAGCGCAGTGAGGCGTGGGGGCCAATATACGACATTTAGTGGGGTGCAGACAGATTGGCAGGTGTGTACCACTAACTAGATTATGGGATCAGTTGTAGCCTGTAATATGGAGCAGAACCTGGGTAGGAGTCATGTTCCCAAGAATCATAGTGGAAACTGAACTGTAGGATAAAAAAAGAGACAAGTGAATTTTAGAAAATATGGGATATATGAGACAGTTAATGGGGCACACAGACCTGATGAACGATTTAGAGGCCTGAAATATTTTTGTTAATGTCACAAAAATCTAAATATTTAACTTTTCAACAGTTAAGTATAGCAGATACTGAGATGGGTGATTGAAGCGTCCTTGTATGTCTTGCAGTTATTGGTTACATGATGTCCAGAAAAATGGAGTCTGATCACTGTAAAGTAGTAATAAGATTTTCGAAATGTTATTTAAATATATAGCATTTTCCTCCTTATATCGTTCTCCACCTCCGAAAACACCTACTCTCCACCACTGTATTATCTGTAAGTGCAAAAAGCCACCACTGGATGTTAGTTTAACCCTACGAGTAGCAGGTAGGCGTCACTGCTATGGGTTAATTTCATATTGCCAGCTACTGGCCCATCGGGATGGTGGGGGTCACCCCCTTAATAGAACACTGGATAAACAGGGGAGCTTATTGAATCCTCTCTCGGGTGGATGTTTGTCCAGATTACTCATCAGCTTCTCATTAGCTTCTTGTTCCAGGGAAATCCCAGAAGACTTTCCCCAGAGTCAGATTTGGGTAATCGGTGACCCCTGTTAATATGCCAGTAGCCATCTCCATAATGCAGACATTGTCCTGCACACATGGCTATAGGGAGACAGATCATTTAGAAGTTAATCATGGCTTTGATTTATTCTTTTGGATACGCTTTTAAAATAATCACAATCTGTTAGAAGAACTTTTTAAAGAAGTCATTAATAAAGTCTACGGGAATTTTTGTAGACAAATCATTTGCAAAGTTTTCTAACAGATCGTGATCATTTGAATTTTTTTCCCAAGAGAATAAAATCAGGCCAATGTTGGATCCCCATCCCCAGCCTGGACATTAACCATTTCCTCATTGCTAAAAAAGGAACAATATGCTGCTATATTAGATTGTAAAAGGGCATCTAGGGCTCTGTACGACATAAAAACGCACCAACAAAAGTACGTACAAACAGCCACTGATTGCATTATTGTGACGTGAATAGGCTGCTTCCTGCGGATGTTCATGTTCCGGATTATTTTAGAATCATACCAAAGCCTTGCGTTGGTAATTAAATTAAGGAAATACAAGGTGTTCATGATACAAGGTGTTCATGTACTTTGCCTTACAGCCATAATTCCAAACCATCTGGTCTGATTAATAAAATCCCATGCCATCACTGTGGGCACCCTGGTCTGATTAATAAAATCCCATGCCATCACTGTGGGCACCCTGGTGTGATTAATAAAATCCCATGCCATCACTGTGGGCACCCTGGTCTGATTAATAAATCCCATGCCACCACTGCGGGCACCCTGGTCTGATTAGTAAAATCCCATGCCCCCGCTGCGGGCATCTTGGTCTGATTAGTAAAATCCCATGCCATTGCTGCAGGCAGCCTGGTCTGATTAATAAAATCCCATGCCATCGTTGCGGGCACCCTGGTCTGATTAGTAAAATCCCATGCCATCGTTGCGGGCACCCTGGTCTGATTAGTAAAATCCCATGGCATCACTGCAGGCAGCCTGGTCTGATTTATAAAATTCCATGCCATTGTTGCGGGGACCCTTGTCTGATTAATAAATCCCATGCCATCACTGCGGGCACCCTGGTCTGATTAATAAAATCCCATGCCATCACTGTGGGCACCCTGGTCTGATTAATAAAATCCCATCACCCTAGTGTGATTAATAACATCCCATGCCATCGCTGTGGGCACCCTGGTCTGATTAATAAAATCCCATACCATGACTGTGGGCACCCTGGTCTGATTAATAAAATCCCATGCCATCACTGTGGGCACCCTGGTCTGATTAATAAAATCCCATGCCATCACTACGGGCACCCTGGTCTGATTTAAAAAGTCTGAATTGTAGATATAAGCTCTGACCAGAAAGTGACTTAATTCTGCCATAACTAAGGAGAAGCTGAGCTCATCCATTAAATTGCTGTATAGTGGAGACTTATTTAGAAAGCTGGTAACTGAACTACAATAAACTTATGTTCATAATATTTTTATTTGGATTCTTTTGAGGAAAGGATCACACAGTTTGATGTGACGCGTGTTGTAATTTGCGCCGTTCGTCTGTGAGCTGCGTATATATGTGCGCAGTTTGAGGCCCGAGCCATGTCTGTGGTAATCCCTGGCAGGGCTGGGGGTGTTTATTCTGAGTGTGTACACTGCAATCATTGTGTGTCTGCGCACATTATTGTCAAGCGGTTTTGCTGTTTGCCTGCCTTTGTTCAAGCCCCCAATTTGCATTCTCTTGATAGATTGCCAGGGTCGGAGGTGCATGACTTGGAAAACACTGAAGTGCAGTCTCAGCAAAGTCTTTAAACGAAGGAAACACTAACAGGCGGGCTGCCCTCACCGAATCTGTGCCACATTCCCTAGCCTGCCCTACATCAATATGACAGTTTGCTTAGAAGCCTAGGACATGCGTTAAAACCTCTTCACAACCCTCTTGTCACTTATATTTACTGAAGAAGGTACTTGGCTTTAACAAGCCTGCGGATGGATCTATCACTCCCTTTCTGTGTGTGTTAAACCATTAGAAGAAAAACAAGGAAACTAAACATCATTAAAGGGACACTACAGGCACCAAAACTACAAGAATTAAGGCGACAGATCAGTGTGCTGGGAATCTATGGGAGATTTGTTTTTTAAGACAGATGTATAATTTTTAAGAAGAAAAAAAATCTGCACAATAGAAAAAGTCAGACTTTGTTTTTGTTTTGTTTGTTTTTTTGTATGTACTGTATGTGGTGTGCGACAGACATCTGGGTGAGAAAGCTCATATACTTTAGCTTGGGAACGGGCGCTGAGTATTAACCTCAATGCTTACGGGCAGGGCTCTCTTACCTCTTGTATTTGTTTGTGTATATTGTACGTTTCTCAACTAATTGTACAGCGCTGCGGAATCTGTGTGCGCTTTATAAATTGCAATAATAATAATAATAATGGTCACATCGCTTAACATGTCCCTTCCTTTTATGATCAGGTGCAATCCAAACAGAATTAAATACATCATGGGAACATCAAGGAAACAGAGCACAAAT